>CM065426.1:9101484-9701484 GCA_033060865.1 Dorcus hopei
ACGTTTTCTAAAACAAACATTTACAGTTTACAATACCAAGTAACAAAGCGCAGTTTTTTGTTTCTAATTATCGATAATACTAATTTCACAATTAACATGCCATTCCACGGCACTGCCAAATTCAATGTCGATTTAATTCGCATTCGAAATCTTCGTTTATTCGTTCTTACTACGCGTTTATTGATACAGCTGCTGAATGCCAATAAAATTTATTGTCGTTATAAAAAGATGCCTCGACGGTAACAAACTATTTTCTTACGTAATTTTATAAATACGACTTCTGCGGTACTTAATCGGTTTCGGTACTTAGTCGGTTTCAGTTTAGGACTCACAAGACGCTGATTTTTCAAACGTCTCCAATAAATTTATCTGTTGCAATTTCGTACTTGTATGACTTTACTAAATACGCCCCTAACGGGTCGGACACTTATTCTGAATCACCCTGTATACTACCTAATAATGATGAAATAATTATTCACGTACTTGTTCTTTTCGATGACAGTTTTATTAGAAGGTCTTTAAACTTTAATCTTTAACAGTTGCAGTAGAATTTTTAAATTTTTCTGCAAATTCCAGTAGAGAAAGCTAAAGCACTACATGTTCAGGTAACGCTATTAGTGACATTTTTACATCTAATCCTTGTTGCACTGTTTGCTCTCATATACGGTTGAAAACACGGTTGAAAGTTTGTTATTTGAAATGACATGAGTGACAAAAATACTGTCAGTAACTTCAGCTTGCCTTTCAAGTTCAATTTGTTTATTTTATCGGAGATGTTTTCACTTTGTTTTAAATTAATTTGAATAGGTTTTCTTTGTTCGTGTTATATTTTTTACTTTAGTTTAGTATCATGCGTCGAACAATTATTGTAGTCCTGGGTGGCTGTGGTATCACACATAAATGCCGATTTTTACTTCGTATCGTTGAATTGAAGTCTCAAATATTGACTGTTAGACAACAAATAAATGTTTCTTTACGTATTTAATGTTTTAATGCCATTTGAAACAATAATTAGTTAAAAATGTTTGACTCTACAGCCACCCAGGACTACAATAATAGTTGGACACACGTTACTTTATTATGGTTAGTAATAAGTTGCATTAAGGGTTTAATATACAGTACGTGTAATTTTTACTCCAGTCAAAAGTAATAGCATTTTCGATTGGCTGCTCTAGAGCATTCTCAGTGTATTCCCATCTTATTTTAACCTCATGTGATAATAAGGGATGCAGAAATTCTGAGAGTTCTCCAAAGCAGTTAATCGAAAACGCTATACTGAGTGTATACGAATTCGACCGACAATTTCTAGTGCACATTATTCTCCTAATCTGAAGCACAAAAGGTTAGATAACATTGGTCTTTATATGAAGAATAAAGTCTGGACACGACAAAACATTTTCAATAAACTATCATGAATTTGTAATTAATCCGTTTATTAAATATTAAAAAATCGTATAAACTTCATCTGTTAGTGCTACAATATTAGTAAAAAAAATTTTGTCAACTGTAGCCTGTTTTCTTTGAAAATTTTAGAACTTCTTAGATGCCAGTGAACTTTAGTTCGAAATGTAAACAAAATTCATTCAATGACTTCAATGCCAGATTAGGAAACAAAAACAAAATTATAGGTTGTAACTTCTAAATGAAAGAAGATAGATTAAAGTATATGAACAATTTAGGTACGCCTTTAAGCAAAAAATATACCTGACGAATTCGTATACACCCTGTAGATTAGACCTGCCGCTCTGTACTACAAAGTATCTAACTAAACAGTACAAGATACTTGCTTAGAGAGCTGCATTTACCGGAGCGGTTGGTTTTCACTGACTGGACTTGAAATTACACGCATAAAATATCAACATAAATACAAGGTCTGTTCCATTTGATAAAATTTCAAGTTCTGAACCGTTCAAATCATGCGCAGTATGAAATTTATATCCAATTTTGTGCACTGCTCATGCTCAATAAGATTTTGAACGGTTCAGAACTCGAAATCCTGACGAATGGAACGGACCTACATACAGCAAAAAGAATTGGTTGTCAATGTCATTCTTTGACACAGTCACAAAAGCTCTATTGTGAAATGGTCCTGATTGCCTCAAGCTTTGTACAGCGACGTGTGTCATTTGTGTTCTATATTTGTAAAGAAGACTAGAAGATATTTGTAAAACATGACGAGTCCATTACATTTTTTAATGACATTGAGGACAACTTTTTTGCTCGCGACTGTACATAGGAATCTGCAGTTTATTAATTAAACATTGATATTTCTCCTTTTTATCTGCAGTAAATAAACTTCTTTAATATTAAATTAGATTTTCTTTTAACAATAGTTTGCAGTATATCACATTTTGTTTTTCAAACTGTAATTCTTCGTTCCGTAACTTTTATGCGACTTCACCTAAACTAAAGTTCATACCATTTCCACATGCAGGGGCAGATTTAGACGTATGTACATGGTCTTTAGTCTTTATTCTTGACCTGAAAATTTATTGTTTCGTTTTTTGTTTCTTACTAAAAGTAGTATCTAATACATTTTATTTTTTATTTATGTTTGATGTTTGTTGTATATGTATAAAAGTTTGTATACCCAAGTGCGTCAAATACAATTAAAAAAAAGTCAATGCCTGTTGCCTATAACTTTTCCTATTCAAAAAAGGGTAAAAAAATAGTTTTTCGACAAATTAGCGAGTTGTGAGTCGTCACAACTAACCCAAGCTTGGGTTAATTGGGTAAGCCCCCAAATAGTGTTTTTTCTTGACACAAGAGTTTTATGATTCAGATGCATAAGGAAATAGTAAAGATTATATCTGAAAAGCTTACTTGCGCCAAATCATTTTTCTCTACAGCATTAACAAGGTCTTCTGTTAAAATATTTTCCACCTTGCTTCAATTTTTCTTGCTTGCTCAACTTTAACAGATCTCCAAATTCACTGTTTTTATTAGTTTCCTCCTGTTTTCACTCTTCCAATTGCTCTCCTTTTTAATTGCTGCATTTATTCTCACTAACCATTCTTGTGTGCTTCAGTCTTTTTTATTTGTAAAAAAATATTTACAAGGTGTTTAGAAATGAATACTTCAAGTTCGAATCTGAAGCCTGAGAAACTGTGACGCCATCTTTCATCTGACAAAAGCTTTTGTTCTGCCGCAATTTATTATTATATAACTATACTTAAAATAAAAAGTAAGGACTTTTGATTCTTATTGTTTTATTTTATTTTTTCAATGTGTCGCTATAAGTGCTAAAATATGTTTTCTCCTGCAACCGTCAAGTTGTAAAGTAAACAGAGGCACCATCTTCAAGCAAACAAAAGAATATATTAGGTCTGTTCGATAGCTCTACACTTTCTACACTTTTAACACCTTTACTCTATTTTTCTCACTCCTACTTAAGTTATGTCATATATATCGCACTCTCTCGGGAGCGGTTGGTGCAAAAATTGTAGAAAAGTGCAGAGCTATCGAACAGACCTTTTGTTGCAATTGTCGTCATTGTCTTTGCTGTCATTTGTTAAAGTTACTGGTTCTTAATGTTTCTTGCTCGGCAACGCCTTTCGTATACGTACAAGCATTCTTTTCTGTTTCTGAAACAAACAAGCACAAAAGTCAATAGAGAAAACTATCGATAAGAAGTTAACAGTGGCGCCATCTTCCAACGAAGGACAAAAATAATTTTATTACAGTTATTTTGTTGTTGCGTCGTTATTTTTTACAGTTAACTTTTAATTACTCAATCAATTTCAAAGTTTTTTCGTTAATAATTTTATTATTAAATCGTTAATCCATTTTCTATTGTTACTGGTTTTCATTTCTTATTGATACTTACGTAAAAATTCCCCAGATTTCAGTTCTTATACAGGGTGCTGAGAATTATAACGGTGAAGCATGTTTCCTAGAAAATCGTCTTTTGAATCTACCTCTGCAGAAAATTCAAACTGTGAGGAAACTACAACTTTTTGAGTTAATCGCTTTATTAGATCGAGATAAAAATATAAACAAATAGCGTTCAGAAACTATCATAAAGGAGAATAATTTAAAAACTAAGAAATTTTACTTACAACACTGTGATTTTCAGCACCCCATAAGCACTTATATTTCTTCTCAAGTTTATAAAGGAGAATGATAAAATACATGCCACCATATAACAAATCTTTTAGCATGCAACGAAATTTTTTTATTATACAACTGTAGCTCCTTCACGAGTAACTTTTATGGCATGATTTTCTTTTGTAATTGGAAAACATTCTCTGGTCTTTTTTTTTGAGAAGAGTTGCTTTACATAATAAATAATATTATTTGCAATTATCTACAACTACGAACAATCTTTGTTGCATTTGAATATTCAAATTTCGTGAGAAAAAAATACAAGAAACCAGCCCCACCTTCCGGATGGAAAGAAAGGTTTTCCCGTATTATGATGGATTACAGAAAAGCACCACTTTAATAATTTCTAATTTTATTAAGGCAAGTACTTACTTAAACAATCATTTAAAATACGAGAGTGACAATACATAAAATGTGCCTCTAGGTGCCGCCTATTTACATTATTATTAATAATAATAATATTATCATTACATATTAGACAATAAATGTGAATCAATGAAGTACTAACAAATTTATATTAAAGCACTTCCGCAAAGTAATGGTAATAATACATTAATCGTCAATAAATAGTCGGTGTGTTACATGTTTCTTTTGGTCGCCCACAGAGGGTCCAATGAACTCAGAGGGTCCTCAATGACGGGCGGGATGTTCAACGAAGAAGTCGACGCCTTCCTGGAATGACCGGACGAAGCGCTCTCAGACTTTGTAAATCCTAAATTATAAAGTTCTTTAGCGAATGATTCGACTAAAAAATTTTTTTTAACCTAAACTACGAGCTACCCAATGATTCGCGAATACTCAACGCGCGCTCCAGATTAACAATGGATTTATACAAACAAAATTATGTGCACAGTATTCTCGGAAAGGGGGAACCTCTATAAAAGCTGAATCGGGTACGGAATTTAAATCAGTTTCTAAGTATTTCAAAAGTGAAGTTTTAGTGAAAGACGAAAGAATCGATATATACAGTGTGATTATCGATAGAAAAGGAATGTCTTACTGATTTGAAGCTCTTTTAAATAATGCAGGAAGGCCGTGTAGGCGAATTTCAGGTGTTCCCTGTCCCTCAGTATGTTTTTTCTTTTGCACGACATCCTTCCCCCGATCAGTGGAATGTCTGGTAAGGCGTTAGGGTTGATCATCACTTCTAAAATCGCCGTTAGGAGCGTGCAAAACAGGCCGCTCCTGCCAACACCAGCCGCGCAGTGAACCAAAATTGGATGAGACATGTTCTGTTGGTCGTATTGAGTTAAAGTTTCTTTGGTGAAGTTCACAAAACTGACCGGAGTTGTCGGGAATAAGCTGGAAGTTGCAGTTGTGAATTTTTTTTTCTTTCGGTGGTGAAGTATTCAATTGATTACCTGCCCGGCCAAGACGTGTACTGTAGATGCAAGAGGGTTTTGACTTTGCGTTTCTCGGGGATGCTGATGGAGATGCGCCTTTCGGTCCAGTGGTCTTTCGTCGTTGTGCTTACCAATGACACTACTTTGTCCGACATTGTTAAATCTTTACCGATCTCTCTTGGCCAATAGATGTCGTTTCCAATCTGCAATCATCATTAAAAATGTATGCTCTCCCTAGGGGCTGATGCCCCCCCTAAATGCCATACCTCATTATTGTTTAAAAGACAAACAATTATTTCCACATCCTGCTCCCAAACCATAGTCCAGAAATCCGGAAAAGTCGAAGGAATGGGGGCTTGAGTCACGATAAAAACGGGACAATTCGGCGACGCGTCCTGCAAATCATCAAACTTGATCAACGTGATTTGCTACCACAACACTTACCTTAACGATTGACGCATTGACATAATCATCTTTGGTCGTCTTCAACTCAACCCTGCTGTAATCAAAGGGCAAAATATCGGGAAACCTATTCTTCAGCGGATAACACCGCGCAATCGATATGCTCCGGCTGTAATTCTCATTCTCTTGCCTATCCTGCACCTCCTTCCACTTTAAGTCGAGCGTGGTCGGCCCGTTCAGGGTCTTCGTCACCAACCCATCAAAAAACTTCTCGTACTTCTCCACCTCCAATATGAACTGCTTCACGGTTTCCGGTTGTTGAAACGGGTCTGTTTTAAGCTTTTGGGTTTTAATGGTCACGCTTGGAACGTCGACTGTCACTTTTTCCTCGGATTTCGCGATTTTCGGAGCTTGGGGGGCCTCGACTGGCTTTGAGGGGGGAACTTCTTTCTTGTCCAGGCTGGTCTGCGAGTTCTGTTGGGGTACCAAAGGGGCTTGACTGATGTTAAAATCGAGGCCAGCGAGCAAGTCTATGCTGCTCTCTTTTTTCACTGCAGTTTCGAATTGACTTTGTGAGGCGACAGAAGCCGAGCTCATAGGGATTTGGTGGGCGCTTGAACTCGACGTGGGGTATGCTGATCCATAGTAATTGTGGTAGCTTCCAGTTGGGGTGTTAGGGTTTAAGGGAGCGCCGGTATCTGGCTGCTGTTGTTGCTGGGGGTAGGTGTAGTAATAACTCGATTCCATTTCTACCGAACTCTGCGGGTATTGCTGGTAAGCAATTTGTTGACTGTTTTGAATGGTCGTTTGCACATTCGAGTGGACATCTGTTTGTGAAGTATGATACTGAGGAGTATGGTATGTGTTGGTATGATCACTTTGGATGTTTGCGTTTGAAGCTGTTGGACCTGCTAAGGATGAGAAAGTACTTCAGTTATGCAACGGTAGGAAATTGATTGATTCTTCGAAATTGTTGGAGCTTGGAATTTTATTTTTTATTTACACAACTACAACATCCACTAACCTAACATTTTTCTCTGCTTAATTGGATTAAGTTGTCGATCAAGTGAATACAAACATTTTATTTTGTAAAAGTAAATGTCTGCGTGTAATCCTACATAAAAACAACCTAATTAACACGTCGCTATTAATTGGGTTGCCTATACATTTCAAAATTAGTCGGCAAACTAACATGTTTAAGTAACTCACCTGTTTGATACCCAGATGGATATCCATAAGAATCAGCTGGATAGTCTTGCGTATGTTGTTCCATTGCTGCTGGATTGCTAGAAACAATGGTCGAATTATTATTATCTGCCGCACACTGCTCTGAAGTCGTCACGTACGGATAGCTCGTGCTGGAAACTGTCTGATAATTTGCTATACCCTCCAAATTTGGGATAGCATAGGAATAACTGGCGGGCTGATTGTAACTGTGCGTCCCACCATAGCCAAACTGAGAATACTGGGCCGGAACATAACCGCCCGAAATGTTTGAGGTCTTACCAGACTTGGCAATGAGGGCGGCCATTCTCTCAGATAAAACTTGGTCTACATTCTTGTCTACACTTTGACCAGACGGTTGTTGCATGTAACTGCCCTGTGAATACGACTGGTTATAATCAACGTTGTTTTGTTGTAAATACGCAGTAGGTGTGCCACTGTTTGCTTGATTAGTTGAAGTGGAAGTGCTGTAGTTAACTTGTTGATTGGTTGGATTAACATAACCTGTATAATGTGATTGGACCATCGGACCTGTGTATGCACTAGCTTGATTCGGAAGGGGCTGTGCTACATCATCATAATTGCTGTAATTACTGTAGCTGCTTGGATATGTGTAACTATTTGTAGTTGTAGTGGTAATTGTAGGTGGTTCTTGAGTATAACTCACGTAAGCACCGCCCCCTGTTGGTTGAGTATAGTTCGCATTAGCAGTCTGATTCGCGGGCATTTGATGAGTTTGACCCGTGTTACTAATCGGGTGGTTATATCCGGAGCTGTAAGTGTAGTTGTAATTTTGACTCCCATACGTCCCATAAGACATATGCCCAATTCCGTAATCCAGGCGGTTTTCAACGCGCGCCGCCGTAGAAACATCCGAGTTTATTTCCGAACCAACTGGCGCTGGCCTTATAGCTGGCGGCCATTGCTGGGTGTCTTTCCCAACGGCTTGGTACATGACCCCTTGGAATGGGGCTTTATCTTTCTCGCCTTTCATAGAATCCAAGTAGTCTTTCAACTTGGGGGCTCGACTCGTGGTCGTGGTGCTGGTGGTGTTCGGGATGGGTGCGGTGATTTCAGGCGTCGGTTTTAATTGGTTGTTCTTCAACAAAATCTGCTCGCGTTCTTCGTCTTGAACTTTGCACGCACTCTTGATTCGTTGCAGGAGTTTACTGACGTTCGTTTCAAGTTTATTGTAGAACTCAATGCCCTTGTTGGCTTTCCCAAGTAAATCATCGTATGAGTCGTACGACGCGATCAAATTTGTGAGCATTAAATTACGCTTGTTCACCACGTCTTGTAGATACTTGCGCGAGTTGGAAAACTGAGCGTACGTGTCCACAAGGGCCTTGAGGATATTGTCTTGGGCCCCGACGTTTTGCTCGATTAAAGAGGCCTGAAATGAAATTACCTTTCGCTTTGCTGTTTGTAAATTGGTGCTTGCTATTTCCCTTGCTCTGTTTAACAAAGACTTACCGTTTTCTGATGTTTTTCCAATTCCTGATGAAAGAACTGATCGAGTGTCTGTTCAGGCTGTCGAGTTACTAAAGCCCCAGTAATATCATCCTGGTGCATAGCATCTCGTAGTTGCCCCAAAAGCATGGTCCTCTGAGTCTTCATTTCCTCAACTTTGCCTACGAGTTTCTCGATATCGTGTAACACCTTTTCGTCCACGTGGGCGTTCGGTAGGTCCAAGGAAGGAATTTGCTGTTGGAGCTGTGATAGCGGCATCGCCAGGATTTTTATGTTGGCGACATGCGCGGTCATCGCCCGATGTAAGTTCTGGTTGGATTCGGAGGCCTTGCCGTGAGCCTCCTGGTACTTAGCCGCTTCCCTCGCCAAATCAGTGGCTATAATCGATGGGGGCCTCTTCCCCATGACGGCTTGGTATTCCTTTTCCTTGCGTTCTTCTTCCTTGAGTAACTCTTGAATGTCTTTTAGCATAGCTTCGACGTCGTGGTAACTACTGGAGAGCTTGCTCATGATGTCCACTAGATCTTGACAGGCAGACGGGCGAACTGCCAAGGCCGCGGCTCTGTCGATTAATTCTTGAGGTAGACCTCTGTTTTGGTGTATCTGAAACGGGGATTTACCAAGCGCGCGATTCAAATGTATCATTGTACTACCTGAGATAAAACTTCGAGTTGTAGAGACGACATGAACTCGGCGAGCTGCTGATCTTTGTTTTCCACTAGCTCGGCGACTTGTCGAAGCATCTGCGCCTTCTTTTCGCTGTAGAGCGAAGAGGCCTCGTGAACTTCCATGGGGACCAATCTAGCAAAAATGTCAGGTCCGGATACCTACAAGAATTGACTTCTTTAATAGTTCGAAACATGTTTGGGGATCGTTTCTAACTGAATAAATTTTTAGAAAAAGATGGTACAAACCTCAACATCGTTGATATTGAAGGGGATTCCCTTAACGAGCGAAGCTCCTTTAATTTCTTGCAACATTTCCCGCTCTGGCACTTCCTCGTGATAGATAAACTCGTTCTCGTTTTTAGCAGCCTTACGTTTTCCCTCCACAACATCCAATGTAAAAGCCAGGGCCTCTTTCAAAGGCGCTGCCCAGTTACTAGTCATATTCGATGCAATCTTGCGCGCCTCTTCGTGACAATCGAGGGCCGCTTGGTAGAAAGCCACCCTCTCCCCCATCTTCTGCTGCTCCTCCGACTGCTGCCCTTGATACAATAACGCAATGCACCGGTGATACTCGCATTTAAACGCCAGGTTCTTCAAAGCATATTTCTCGTTGCGAGCTATATCAGAGCCCTCCCTGGCTGTTTGCAAAATTGCAAGCGCTTGCTTGTAATAGTCAACGACTTGAACGGCGACTTTAGCGATGATTGTTGCCTTGCGGTTATCCAACATGCTCTTCTCCAAGATGCACTCTTGCGCTTGAGCCAAGCAAATCAGTTCCATGGCATGCACCACCTCAATTGAATCGTGCAAGGCGACGAATTGGGGGTAGGACTCTTTAAGCGTGTGGAAGGCCCAGGCCGCGCATTGGAAGTGAGTGCAGGCCATCTTCATACCGTCGGGGGACAGTCTGGTATCGACGGCCCCCAATTGAGAGTGCAACGCGCCAATGTTGTACAAGACGCACATTAACTCGAAGCCGATGTCAGAAACTGAGCATTTTACTTTGGTATTAGCATCTTTCCTGTAAAGACATAGAAGACGGATATAGAAGTTTTCTATCGGCTTATAAAATTTGAATTCTGTTTTTGACACCAAATCCAAAAAATGGTGGGAGCAAAAACAAAAACGAAATTACTTCAATAGATTGCCATATGAAGGTCAAATATGAATGGCCGCGTTCAGGTAACTGCAGCAGATGAGTTGCTGACTAAGCAATCGTTTGTGATTGGTTCAAATTAAAGTAATAGCCAATCACAAACGATTGCTTAGTAAGCAACTCAGCTGCTGCAGTTACCTGAACGTGGCCAATGTGTACCTTGGTATGTTTTATTTTAGAATCAAATTAAAAATTTCACTCTACAAGCAAATCGTTTATTATCTCAGGTCGCACATTTAGATGCGACATTGGCCAAAGTGTATCCACATATAATATGTAAATATAAGGAACACAACCAAAAATCTATATCGTTGCGCTTCGGTGCGCCGCTCTTCGTGTAAGTTGGCATTCAACTTTAAAGCAAATACCGTACGGATAAAAATATGTATAATATGTACAACCTCAATCAAAAGTAATGAAACGTTCAAAACCGAAACACTGTAGTCAGAGAGCGAAGATACCGAGTGAGATGAAGCCTTATGGCGAACGAATATTTCCGAAGTCCTTCGGAAGCCCACAACACATTGCGCTCTCTCTGACTCGGCACCGTTGCACTCTGACTACAGCGTTTCGGTTTTGAACGTTTCATTACTTTTGATTGAGGCTGTACTTACCGTAGGTCCGAAATTAATATTTAGATTTATTAACTGAAAAGTCACGTAAATACTTTAGGGGCATTCAATGGACGCAATCGATTCACAATAGATTTATGACTGCATACAGTTTAGCGTTCAATGAATCTGAATCGATTCAACATCGATCATGAAATTGTCCATCGTAAAAATTTTACGATCCACCAGCGATTAAATATGGCGTTGCGGTTTGTCTCATATGTGCGAGTTGTTTTTAACAGTGTATTGTTTATTTCTGTGCTTTATTTGAGAAATAACTTAACTACACTGTCAATAATGTGATACTGCTATTGTTGAATAGTTAAATACCAAATATTATAGAAAGTAGGGTTATACCGGGCACGCCACCGTTCAGTGTTTTCCTGAATCGATTTAAATCGATTCAATTTGGTTGTAATAAATCGATTTGTTAGTTGAATGCCCCTTTTGTTTATAATGTCAACTGTCAATTTGAAGGTTATTTTTGCAATTTTAGATGATTGCTTATGTCTAACGGGATTCAGCATTTCAGCAATGTGACTTCAAGCGCCAACTGACTTGCTGCAAACGTATTAGACGATTTAAGTGAACGCTGACGTCACTCTAACCTTATCAAATTAATCTGAACTTTCAATAAAAACTCATTTTAAAAAATAGCAACTTTACACAGAAATAAAATGATCAGCTCTAACTGAATTTTCAGTACCTACACATACAGTGTCTTTCAAAAAGTGTGCTACAAGAAAGCACAAAGTTTCGGAACGCACTGAAATAATTACTCAGAACCAAACGAAATAAATGAGAAATAAGAACAAATTTCGTGTTATCCTATTCATATTACTTTGGCGGACACTTTGTAGTGTGTATAAAGAGTGGTTCACAATAAATGTGATTTTTTCATTTTTGAGATAGAAGTCTGTAATTTCATATTTAGCTATAATTAATGTAATATATTATAATACAATATAATTAATTCTGAACGACTTATTCTTATGACATTTTGCTGTATCTTGTAAGATAAGGGTACTTTACTCTTAAGCCGTCTTCATTTCTCGGTGTTCACGCTGTATACCGTTCAAGATAAATTTCATCTGACATTTTCCAATTTGACTTAAGGGATGCAAAGTGTTCTGCGTCAATAAATTTTTATAAAAATTCCCATTTGTAGCACACTTTTTGAAAGTCACTGTATAAGGCCCGATTATACAATCATGGTTTAACTTTAAGTTTCGCTTTATTCCCATGGCGTCAGTTGTAAAAACAATTGTTTTTACAGAAATAAAACGAAGTTTAAAGTTAAGCCATGATTGTAAATCGAGCCTAAAAGACCTGTGATACTAAATAACACTTTAGTACAAAACGTATTTAAAAATAACCTACAAATTTGTTCCTCGAAAGCGCTTTAACAGCAGTCAGCCAAAAATTTTTCGCTGAAATTTTCTGCAGCCGCTTTACGCAGCGCTGTAGTCTAACGTCAACGCTGTAGAAAATAAGCAGCCGCTTCAAAGGCTCGATTCTGTTAGACACAAGCATTGTCAACAGATACAAGTATTGTCAAACAAGAGTCAATTTGGAGGTTATTTGTATACTTTTAAATGTCAACATTGTCAACAAATGTCGCTGTATATGCTGTCGCCAACCTAATAAAATAAAATTTTGGATGCTTTAATGAGCTACTTTATGGCCCGGTTTTATAAATGCAAGTTAACTTGAATCCCCAGTTAATTGTTACCATGGGAATAAACCGATAGTTAAAGCTAACTTGCCTTTATAATACCGGTCCAAATTCAGTCACAGTTTAACTTGAATCTTTAGTTTATTCCCATAGTAACAATCATAAAAACAATAGTTGCCATAGAAGTAAACTGAAGATTAAAGTTAAGCTGTTACTGAAATACCGGGCCTATGACATCCAAATGAGTTTCATAACGTAGTCGTTAAGACACCAATAGAAAAAAGATTTTTTTATACATCTTTCCAAAAAACGTTGTTTTTGACAACACGCATAAAGAAGAAAGCGAAAAAAAGTAAATTACGATTAGTGATGCAAAAATATGGTATTTTAAAATATTTTGTACTGCCCTTACGCATTAGGGATTTCCAATACAGTAAAAAGTATGGATATTTCGTATCGATTTGGATCGTAACAGTAGGATCGATCCGTTCATGTATCGCAGTGAATAGTATCGATACTGACAATATCGATCGTCAATCGATTCGCAATAAAAAAAAGAAGAATCGATTTAAGAATCAACGTGATCTTCAGCTGCAAGCGGCAAAGGTGTTTCAAGAAAGTTAAAAGGAGATAGCTGCATAAAAGTTCTTAAAATTATCAGTCGATCTTAAATAAAATACTGTAATTCCTAACGATATCGTTAAATAACGACATGACATATTTTGATTAATCAGAACGTAGAAATGCGTTATATCTAAGTACTGATTGGTCAAAATATGCCACTTAACGATATCGTTATGAGTTACAGAATAAGAAGCTTAGATCAGTATACGTAACGTTTCAAAATACATTAGTGATTTTTTGCAATACGTTACGATAAAAATATCTTTACGTGAAAGGCTATTTTACTTAACAACTTTATGGATTTAGCCAATCGAGTTTTAACGTTTAACGTACGTAAATTTTAACGGAACGTAATTGCAAAAACTCCCTGTTAATTTTGTCGTGGTATTTTTCTGTCGGTATAGTGTTTGGAATGTTTCGCGAACAGATCGATATTTCCCATCTCTACTATATAATACTACATTACTACGGTTAATATCTCTATTGAACAATAACAGAGATCGGCAACATCAAACGATGCAACATAGCGATCCGATATTCGGCGATACCGGGGCAAAAAGTATCGATACACAATACAGGTTGTTTTTTAACTTCATACAAAAAATAAAACCAGTGAAAGTTGACATTAAAAGTGATAGAATGAAGCAGTTTTTGTATAACAATTGATTAATAAATATTAGAGATAGTAAATGTTTTCGGCGAACGATGAAACAGTTTGATAGTCCCTGGCTTATTTTTATTACGTAATTACGTAATCGGAGAAGTATGCTGGTGTCACCATCGGGTGTTTAAGTGGGTCAGTTCCCAACTGCACTTCGTCGCAGATAACAGTGTTGAAAACATGGCCCATTTTCCAATAGTGTTATTGTGGGCATGATTTTAATTTACGGCGAATGTGGTCAAAATGTGTTGGCTGCAAGACGTTTGTATGCACAGCGTTACCCAGGTCGCCCTTTGCCAAATAGCAGATCCTTTGTGTCAGTTGTACAGTTTGTTGTTTGGCGAATTATTAGTGAGGAACAATTACCCGTTCCATTTTCAAAGAGTCCAAGCCCTGATGCCCGCAGATTACCTCCAACGCATACGATTTTGTCGGTGGTTACTCCGGAAACAGATGGACAATCCGAACTTTGTTAATAACATTTTCTTCACGGACGAATCAATGTTTACAAGGGATGGTATGTTTAATTTTCACAACATGCATGTGTGGGCAGAAGAAAATCTGTGGTTAAACGGCACTTTAATCGGTATGTTTACGTCTCGCGCAAAGGGAAAACTTCGAACACTTATTGTGAGTGAAAGTCACCGTCCGTTGCGTCTAGCGGTTCTAAACATTTCACAAGGAATTGCCGATGACGGTATGAATTTTTTTTTCCGTTTTAATTTTGGTGCATTCGTGAGAATATCTGTTAACCAAATAAGCCATTAATTTTTTTGCACGAACTTGAAGAACACTCTGTATATGGAAAGCGACAGTATCGATAGAAAATATCGAGTAACGTATGATAAAGTATCGATCCTCTAAGTATCGATACAGTATCGCCCATCCTTATTCCGCATTTTATCCTAGCCTAACTTTATTAGCAAACAGTAGTAAATATTTTTACTAGGTATAGCTAGTGATGTAAAGTTGTTTTAAAACGTTTGTAATACTACAACTTTATGTCACTAGTTGTACTGAGTCTTTCATTACAGATTACAGTTGGCTAATAAAGTTAGGTTAGCATAAAATAGGTATAATACACATAGGGCTGTACAAATACCATTTTTTTTTCATCTGTGGTGGTTGCCCAACGGGGTCCTAAGTCATAGACTTGTCAGGACCTCAGGAGCAGGAGTGTATTTTGAGTGTGTGTAAAGTGTTCCATGACTTTGTTACTTCCAAACCTCCTCGCTGTTTAAGGGGAAGCAGTGTCGAATTTTATCCCCAACCCTGAAGGGTTGTTTGTTTTTAACGAAAACCATCAATTCTCTTTTTCTTTTGAAATTTTAATGGTCTGAAGCCAGTGTTGGCAATCCTCCTAATGCGATTAAGCAGAACTTTTAAATATTGAATAAAAAATCAATAAACTGAAAACACAGTTGATTGTTTCGATATTTGTTTCTATCGAAATTTTAGTGATTATTTATGTAAATATTTGAATTTATTTATTTTATTTAATAAGAACAGACAATTTTGTAACGATTCGTAATCGGTAAATACAAAACTGGCAATACTTGAAATGTATCCACAAAAGAAAGTACTCTTATTTGAAGTACATTAACCTCAAAATGAACTAAACCGATACGTTAAATTATATAGTAGTGGCAACACTGCAAGGAAAGCAGTACAAGAAAACATTATTGGAAGAAAAGCAAGAAACACGAATACAAGCATTTTGATTGTTATTATTCTAAGTATAACTTTTTATGAAATTTGCAATTAAACCAAATGCAAACTTCATGATCTAATCATCGAAACAAGCATTTTTAAGCTAACCATAACTTACCAAGAGAAATACACAGCACATTCCTGGCCTTCCTCCATAGGAAAACGCGACTTCAAGAAGTGCAACTGGCAATAATACTCTTTTAAAACCTGGCAACTAGGGAGGTCTTCCGCAGAGTGCATCGCAGCTGCCCTAAGACTCTCAAGTTTGTAGATCTCATTGTTGTACATCTCTGCATCTTCGTGGTAGAAATTCGCTATGTACTGCAAGCACGGGAGATAAAACACGAAGGCAAACTCTCATAGTACTGACCTGTTTTAATTTCGACCCAAAAAACACCTTCTCCAGGCTGGTTTTGAGCTCGAAGCAGACCATCGGCAAGTGCGGAGCCGCCTCCATGATTTCCACAATTTCAACACCGAGCCGTTACGTTCTAGCCAGAATCTTTTTGCGAACGCACATAACCGCAGGAACTTCGACCGCTTTTTTCGCTGACAATCGATTTGATCGCGTATTGTTTGACGTTTGAGTCATCGTCTGTCAAAAATTTAGAGCGCGCAGTGCTGCCATCTTTTGTGGAACTTCCTAAATCTAAGAGAATCCTCTGCAATTTCTGGAATTTATTAGCGTTTTCGATTGACTGCACTAGTGCGCACTCAAAGTATCTTCATCTCGTGTTATTATATGAGGTTAAAAGAAGATGCAAATACACTGAGTGCAACCGGTGCATGTGAATCGAAAATACTGTATGTGTGAAAATTGGGAAACAAAAAGGAGCATTTAATCTAACGAGTTAAGAATTAACAGGAGGGAACCTACGACAGCGGGAGAATATAATTACTAGACCGCGTGAACTTTGTATAAAACGTCACGAATGTTGCCCCACCAAACAGACGACTCGCAGTGCAGGTTCGTTACAGGCAAATAGCGCTCGGAAACACGATATCACACGCCGCTGAGCTGTTTCTCGTTCAGCAGTGGAGCAAATTTGTACATTTTTCGCGCGGCCTAATTACATTTGACGGAAGTTACCACTTTGCGGTAGGTCAGTTAATCAATTTCTGCAATATGGCGGTTTGTTGACATCCGTTATCGTAAAATAATTGCCGGATTCTGTGTTTGTATCTGAGTTTAGAACGAATTTTTGTGTTTATTTAGTAACTGCCATTGGTATTATATAAACGGTACATTGATAAGTTATTATAGACTTCAGTTAAAAAATGAATGACTTTTAGGATAGTTTTGGAATTTTCCGATGATCAGTGGTGGCGCACCAAGCGTAATGTAAGTAAGTTCCTTCCAAGTACTTTCATGTTGCAACTCCAACGCCTAGAATACAACTGATATTTCTAGGATCTCGTTTAGTTAAATTTAGTGAAGTAAGTGTATTATAAACAATAGGCGTTTACGAAAATTCACCCGGTTGATAACCGGGTTAGAAGTGTGAGAGAGAACATTAAGAGACTTACTGCGTGTAAGAGTGAGAAAAATAGAGTACGATGTATCCACCGGGTTAATTTTCGTAAATGCCTATTGGTGAACTGTGTGGTTTGCAGGGTTCGGAAACATGTAACTTTTGATGTAGTAAATGTAGTTTATGTAGTATTTGTAGTAAATTAAAAAATCATATAACCTCAATCTTTATTATACTCTGTAATTGGCCATTTATACATACATTCTGAATTAAGAAACAGGGTCGTACAGAAACATCGAGGAAGCAATACATTAGGCCTGTTCCTACAACTGCCTCTGACTGTCCGAAACTATCAGAAGCATGCGCCGATCAAAGTTTCACATTTAACGCAGCTCTTGAAAGCGGTGATTAATACGACGGGCGAATATAAGTATTTGACAGTTTCAAACTAGACCGGAACCGTGTTGGAACAAAGCTAGTGCTATTAGTCTTTCAAACTTCAAGAATCAAGTTAGACATCTGCTAATTTATTTAGGGACTTTTAATGCTTTTAAATGCCTTAGCAACAATTCTAAAAACAAATGTTGCCAAGGCATTAAACTGTAAAGCAAATTTATCTTGCGTTTTTAAAATTGGGCCTTAAAGAGTTTAAATTTGATTTAATTTATTCTAAAGCCCCTGTCACATCATTAGTTAGTTTGATCAAACTGGACTGACAAACTACATCAATGACGTCAAGACTTATCAAATTCGTTATTCGTCAAACTACGCTGTCACACTAGCACTAGAAATTTGACCAAACTTTGAGGTTAAATTTTTTTTGGAAATCGTCATTTTAAAAAAGTTACGCAAAAATGCATAGACAAAAAACAGTGGCAGTGTTAGCCTTATAGGTTAGGTTAGACGTTAGACTTCCGTTTCGCGCCTCTTCCTGTGCATTTAAATCTACCAATCATAAGGCAAGTTTGATCAAACTGACTGATGGATATAGAGGCGCCCCTAAAATTTAGAAAATTTAGAAAAGTTTTCAAACAGCTTCCATGACGTCATGTGATGTCATTAGTTTAGTTTGTCAGTTTGATCAAACTGACTAATGATATGACAGGGGCTTTAGAATAGAATCCAGCAAAGAATTAACAATGTAAATGACGTAGAAAATGATGTAGTTTTTAACGTGGTTTATTTAAAATAATAGGGACGCAGTAAATAAGAAACTAGGTGTAGTTTTTAAAGTAGTATTTGACTTCATTTACTACTTCCGAACCCTGGTGGTAGTGTTGTAAGTCGGTAATTGGAAGCACCAAAAAATTAAATATGTGTATTTTTATGTTAAAATTATAGAAAAGCATCTAAAACTCATTTAGGTGAAAGAATTTTTTGAAACGCGTCTTAGTTCTTTTAAAAACGGTTCTCAAAGTTCCGAATTATATTTGAATTGTAAAAACGCGTTGTGACGTCACAAGCCCGTTAGCAACCCAAAAGATTTGGCGCGTTTTTGATCTCGTAAAACACAGTCAAACAACAGTCTACACACAGTCTGTTCACTCGGCGTCGGTACCTATGATCTTTGTGTCTTCAATGCAACCACTGCGCATTCTTCCGTGCATTGATTCTTACGTGGCGCAAACAATTTAAATTTAAATCGTTGACCGTACTACCAACTTTACATCAATTGTGAATTGTGGCAAAAACTATCACACTGACATCTCGTGTTTGAAAGCGTAGTAATTTCCTGGTCGGTGAGTCATTTAACTTAAACGTCTATAGGAATTTAGTGGTTTGTGGGACTGACGTTAAAGTGTCAGAATTTTACAATCATCACATTTTGAGTTCTATCAAAATTCATGTACGTAACTTAACAAAAAAAAAATTAATTTAAGTTAAATGTGTATAGTGCTGCCACCTATCCTGTGCATTGGGAAGCTTCATTGCTTTCAAGCGTGAAGCTGAGGTGCATTTTATTACGTCAGTAATGACAATAATTTTCTTTTATGTACAAAAAAAGGACGAATTGCAAGTTTATTGTAACGAATTGCCTTCAAAATCACGTCGCAGTTCATGGATCTTCATTTAAAAGCTACATTAAAACTACAGAGAAACGAATTATTCATTAAACAAAAAAAAACCTTATCCGAGCCCGAGGTTACTAAAGAGAGAAGGTTGCCTGGTAACTCGTGGAGTGACGCGTCATATAGTAGGCCATCTATTTGTGTAAATGCATTAAATGGGCCTACCGAGTGACATTGTGGTGACGTTGAAAGTTACCAGGCAACCTTGTCTCTTTAGTAACCTTGATTCGAGCCCCCTTATTCTGTAACTCATAACGACAATTCTTAAGTGACATATTTTTTGACCGATCGGTACTCAGATACAGGGCATTTTTGCGTACTGATTGGTTAAAATATGTCACTAACGATCGTAATTAGTCATTATTTAGCGATGTATGTAGTTAGTTATGAATGAGTTAGAGAATAAGGGGATTAATATTTCCGAATCAAATTTTGACAAATCAATTTCAATTAAGCCGTTTAGTTTTTAAGTGGGCGGAGCTTTCATTTGTAAAAAGAAAAGAATTCAAAATCGTATCAATTGGAAGTCACGTATTCTGATTGGTCAAGGGGCGGGCCGATACGTTGGGTGCCGTTGCTTTCCAAGAATTTTTTCAGGAACTCAATTTTATACTTTCCGTGTTTCCGTAATAAAAGGATCGAATGGCAATTTTGATTGGTCGAGCTGTGGTTATTAATAAATGAAAAACAAAATTTTATAATTGAACGTTGACAAGTTTTGCCAGATAGAGCGATTTATCTCAAATCGGGCTACCTATATACTTTTGTAGAAAAAGTGAAAATCGCAATACGATTTGTCATTGTTTATTTACAATAAATCGTAATTTCACGGAAAAATGAAACTCGGTGGCGCTATCTTTCAGCTTTCGGGTGGAAAAGATTGTATTTGCGGTTGTAGATTTCTTTCTTTATCGTCGGTTGTTTCGTATAGAGCCATCTCTGGGGGACGGCGTCGTTCCGATGTTGTAGTTCTAGGAAGGCCGTGAGGTGTAAGTGTCAAACTATAGAACTAAAATTGATTGTTTCTAACGCAGAAATGCATCCCTTCAGTGGTGACTTTTTTGTTTGAATTTGCCTCGACAAAAACCAAGTAAATGTGATACATGTGATATGCAGGACTGGCGCTTTTTCGCGAAACGCTCGCGATTAATACTCAGTCTCATTTATTCCGTACCTGATTCATTCTCTATATGGAGGGCTTAGTTTATTAGAAATTATTGCATATATTGTTGTTAAAGTGACACAGGTGAGTACCTTTTAAAATACAGATTTATTCGTTTGCGAACGCGCTCGCCGTTTCCGGCTCAAAATCGGGAGAATTTCATTTGTTTCGGTGCATTATTTAATTTATTATTAATTAATTAAATATGCGTTAAATAAGGGTTGTTTTAAAAATGTGGCGTTTTGGTGTAAAGCGAATGGTTTTTTCATTGTCCTACATATGCCGCTGCTTCTGCTATAGAGTTGCGGAAAGGGTTGATCCCTTCCAGTGGGGATCAAGTGTGCTGTGCATGCTAGGCTGCTACAGCGTGCAGGCAGGGGGGGAGTCATGCATAGCCACCTTGCTTGCTATTGATTGACTCATTGACTGCCGTGTTCTGCGAATTCTAAATATTTCTGCTTGCATTCGCTGAAAAAACTGCCAATCGTAGTTAGTTGCATTCGAAAACAAAACACGCTCGCCGCATTAAAACAAAAGAGGTCCGCCGTAAATCCGCTCGCGCGAGAAAACAAAACAACATCGGTTCCTTATTTAAATCCCCCGGAAAAAAAGAGCCTCGGCGAAATGTAATTCGATTGCGGGCCGGTGTTTTTATTTTAACCCTAACCTGCGACACCCTATAAATTCGTTTCCGAGGACCCACTTTCGTTTTTGTTTGCTTCTTTTTACCCTATTAATAGACTTTTTAATGATTCAACGTATTTAGAACTCTCCACGTGCTTCTTCTCTCCGTCGTCTTTTTAAATTTTAAATGACTCATTGTTTTTTGTTATTACAAAATCGGAATTTTGCTACTTAAAACATTGAAATGCGGAGGTTGTAAATATGTAATGTCGATGTAATACGTGTTAGAAAAGATTACAAATTTTAATTATGAAAAGACGACTTCTTTAATACGCTCACCTACTAAAATATGTATATGTATTGTTACAATAATATAGAGCCTGCCCGCTTCTAAATATTACAAATCGATAGGAACGTTCAGAATTGGAACAGTTTCACTTTCGCTCGGTGCAACTTGCGCATAGCCTCCTTGCATCTCAGTCTATGTTTACACTTTCCAACCTTCTCTTACTCTCTATATTATTTTTGGATCGAGTTGGCAATTTTTTTGCAACAACACAGGATTTCCATTTAATCTTTTTTTAGAGTATAGTAGGATTTTGTAAAAAAAGGGAGTAGGCAGATAGATGATGGCATAATTTCTAACAATGAAGGTCCTCTCCCGAGTTTGATGAAATTTGATAAATAAGTTTCTAGACCTTATGCAATTATGTATATTTGAAACCGCTTGAAGGGGGGAGTTTTAAAATATTTGTAAATAACTGTGCCCTAAAAAATTATTCATACCGCAGTTTGCCAGGCCTTTTGATGTAGTGTATCTTCATACACAACAATATTCTTATAATTGCAGAGTTACATATTTACAAATATTTTAAAAATCGCCAATTTTGAGGTGGCCATTACACCCTTTCGAAATGAAACTGGGGCACTAAAGGAAAGTGGTTTTAAATATATCAGGTAACCAAATGAGTTCGTGCTGTTTTTGATGGTAAAATACAGGGTGAGGCAAAAAGATGTTAACATTGTATGGGAGAGGGATGGGTGCCAAATTGAAACCCTGTAACCAAATCCTTGCCTTGTAATTTAAAGTGATTAAACCCTGTATATAAAATTTATTACACTCAGGCCCAGTTTTACAATCGTGGAATAAGGACGGGAATAACTGTTCGCTGAATATCCTTTAATGTTCCTCCATATCTACGTCACATTTGCGTCACGTTATTCTAAGAATAATGCTTATCCAACGATTGTAAAATCGGGCCTCAATAACCTTTTTCCACTACGATACCAATTTTTGCATGTCGGTATTGTAGAAGTCGACGGATTTTGAAATAAAAAATTAACGGACTGCATTTATTACATCAACTCGAGTTTTGAACAGCATATCCCTCATACAGTTGCTAAGAGATGGTAATCACTTGGCGAAATGTCAGGAGAATAAGGAGGGTGTGGTAACGTTTCCCAGCCAAGTTTAGAAATCTTTTTCCCGGGTCACCCTTACGGTATGATGTCTAGAGTTATCCTGTAAGGATAGCACTTAATTTCGATTGACGACTACTGCTTGTACTTGATGAAGCTGTTCACAATGGTTTGACCCGTTTCCAAAAAACTCATAACGGACATTTCCGGCTGCTGTCCACTGAACGCATAATAAAATCTTTTTTGAGTGTAAGGAAGCCTTTGGTCAGTTGGTGACAACCAATGATACAAACGCTTAGGCCCGGTTATATACAATTCCAGCTTAACTTTAAGCCAAACCTTAATTAACAACAATTGGACAACTTTCTGCAGATAGGAACCAACCTGCAAGTTGACAAAATCTGAGTTCTTCGGGCTATATGAATGTGTTAAGCATTTAAAATTCTACTGCAGAAAAGATCGAAGCCCCAAAATAACGGTAATAACATCTATTGGCCGCTGTACCAATCTACATTCAATAGTGGTAAATAAATAGATCTGCAGAACAGAACCATATGGGTTGACTTCTTTCTGCATAATGTCATATCAATGGCAGGGTATAAGAAAATACTCAGTAGGGACACTTAAACGTCATTGTCTAAAACTACACAAGTATATAATAGGCCTCAAATTGTTTAGGAATTGTTCAAAACTTAGATCACTGTTTTCTCAGTTTGACCATAACGTGGTGGATTGGTTCCTTTCTGCAGAAAGTCGTCCAATTGTTGAAATAATCGTTGTTAAGGGTTTAAGTTAAATTTAAACTGGCATTGTACAACTGGGTCTTAGAATTGGAGTACAGCATCCACTTTTCGTCGCAAGTTAACAACCGCTCAAGAAAAGGTTCATTTTCATTGGGCGAAACGTTTGCCAAATAAATGGTAAGTCGGCTTGATTTGTTAGGTATCATTTGACAATTCATGTGGGACCCATTTGCTTAACTTCCATGTCTTTCCTCACATTGAAGCCCTAACCACATTGTACTGGAATTTGCTTCCACAACGTCTTTAATATTCTCTTTATTAATGATCTTTGGTCTCCCAGAGCGTGCTCGAATTAAAATATTATTCGTTGGCCGTTTTAAATTATTTTAAAATTGAAATTAAACAATTGTCGTCAAATTTGTATACGTATTCAAATAACAAATGAAAGACGAATTAATACTGAAGCAGATGACTCTATCGTAGATAGTAGATGACGCTATCGATAAACAGCTTAAAAATATTCACGGTAATCTATATTAAAAAAAGCCGCATGGACTTTTTTTGGTTACCTGATAGTTGCATAAGGTTTTCAAAACGTACTAAGTTTTCTCAAAATCGAGAGGGGGTACTTGGGAGACCTTCCTTGTAAAGGCCGTGTTACACTAACCTATTTATTGTACAAGATTTGGTTCAATTGAAATTGTACAATAAATTGTATAGAACATGTTCTAATTGTAATAGTACATGTTCTAATTGTAATAGAACATGTTCTAATTGTAATAGAACATGTTCTAATTGTAATAGAACATGTTCTAATTGTAATAGAACATGTTCGAATTGTAATCGACTATGTTCTATCTCCAAATCATATCTGCAGCCCAAAAATTTCTTGGTCTGAAAAAAAAAATGGATTTTTTCACATGACGATGTGATTTCGAATTTCGCATGATTTTATTTGGGGTTATAGTTGGTGTTGAATGAGGATTTATCGCCTTTTTTTCGCGGGTGCTCCTCCTCCTCTTGACAGTAAATAAGGAGCGGAAAGGAAACGGCCTAAAACGTTGAAATTTACGGCGCCTATTTTCCGAAATTTACGACGTTGCATTTCGGCGGCGGAGGCGCCGGTTCGAAAAAAAAAAGAGTCCACCAACCGCCATAATTAACGCGACCCAAATTAAGTCATACATAAAGAGTGGCTAATTCATCGAGAATAATAGGCCCACCCCTAATCATGAGCTCATACGGGTGTGATGGCGTTTAATAATTAGGGGGGGTATCGCGTATTCATTGGACGACGAGTGCTGGTGGTGCTTAACGAAGAAGCATCGAAAATAGGTCTTGGCTTGATTTATAAGGCGAGCTTGTCCTTCTGGTGCAACCTTGTGAGCGGCGGGGGCGGCCGTGATCGACCCCTGAACGGAGCGGGCCGGGGGGTGTGCGGGAAGAGAGGGCTGGCAGTTGCCGCCGCCGGGCTGCAGAGAGTGCAAGGTGTCTGCGCGACGACTCGCCGCCACCGAGTTCTCTCCCCCTGCCCTCCCGCGACGTCCTACGTTCCCGGGGCCAAGGCTGAACTCCCCGTGCTCCGCACCCTCGCACCACGCACTTTCACTTCACCTGCCGCCGCTCCGCCGCTCCCGTAATAACACTGCTCCTGCTAACGCGACCCGACTTTTATTAATGGGACGTTGTTTAACTTACACGGAATATAATGTCTAAATACTGAGGAGCTGAGGGACCGTCGCAGGCCACGTACCAATTTTCACGTAAAAGTTTTCCGTTTCTATATGTTTGACCTAGTAACAAGTTTTCTCAGTGTGATCATTATTTTCTCTATTTTTTTTCTTTTGGTATGTGTGCCGTCCTCACAAAATCGTTTTTCTTTCTTTATAGCATGTTCATGTTTTTGTACCCTTCTTTTTTGACAACAAAATCCAAGCTTCTTCTTGCATTTTTCCTGCACGTTATGTGGAACTCAAAACGAAGGAGTCCTTAACATAGAAATAAGTTTTAGTTCACAATTTGAACAGAACAGCCATTGCTAAAAGTTTACTATTCATAAGGAAGATGTAATATTTTCATCTGCTACTTTACATTTACTTAATAAACCCGACAAAATAAAACTCGTAAGAGAATTGCTATCATAGATTATGGGAAAATGTAAAAAGAATTTCTTAGTTTTCGAGATATAAATTTGATCGAAAAATTTGTACCCGAAACACTGGCTGTTACGTAGAACGAAAACAAATGTGTACCAAGTGTATCTAATAAAGTTTTATTCTTTTACGCTTGCTAAGAGGAATGGAAATACAGTAGATGCTCGTTAACATCAACACCTTATACCGAAAATATTGCGCTAACTCATTCAAGGGATCAAATGGAACGCCCGATAATGTAAACGACTTGTACACCTGTATTCTAGATAAGAAAATTATTGTGGCGACAAACAGATGTCGATTTGTGCGGGGATTTCTTTTTGCGACGCGTGGCCTTTATTGGAAACTTCTGCCCGAAACGACGCTTCATTTGAAAAATCTGTTCCAGGGAAAAAACCAAAAAAACAGCGAATATCGTTTAGGGCATGTACGAAATGCTACTGGCACACTCAAAATCATGCCAACCCTTATTCACAGTTTTTTTTTCGTATAGTATTTACATTTATAAAATTGCACTCGCTAATGTAAATAATTCGATAACGTCAACATGCTTGGTTTTAATTGTTTCACGTTATCGAGCGTCTGCTGTACCTACTTACATTTCATCAGCGTACTTCTGAAGAGTTATTTACAAAGAAGAAATTGGAGTGATAGATTTTGTTACTATTTCGAAAGAAACCAATATGTTTGTTTCAAAGCAAGAAAGTACCTTTTCACTTCTTGGGATGATCATGAATTTATGATGCTTACGTTCGTTTTCGTTTACTAAAAAAATATGTGTTTACTTTATTACTGAACTCTTTGAAAATGAAATAAAAACTCTGACAAACAGTAGGTAAATTGCTTAATTTATCTATTTACAAAGATCTACTCTAAAACTCTGAAGTATATTAAAACACAATCAACATTAAAAATGTAATACATAATTATGTACTGTCCTTTTTCAAGAATCACGGCTTAAACACCATTAGATGTGGTTCTTTTAACATTGAGATTTTATGCAACAGACAGCATGTTAATTATAGACAGCTACGTACGTACCTAGCTTTTAAGCAGAACTTATGACGTGCAGGACGCAAGATGTCATGCGTTCGTATAACCTCGGGACGAAATTTTATTATTTCGCATGCGCTTAGTGCGAGTTTGGTTAAATTTTGCCTACGACTTCAACCGAACGCATCGCATCTTGCGTCCTGGACGTATCGTCAGTGTTCTGCCTTAGATGGACGTATCGTCAGTGTTCTGCCTTAGAGATGAGGTTGTCTTTTTATTATTTTAATTGATATTCTTTGTTAGAACATTGATCATCGAAGTTTTTTTTAACTATCGATGAAAAAGCTCGACGTATTTTACTGAACATTCGGATTGAAGTTGCATCTCTTTCTAAATTTAAACCAAAACTTTTGGTTTGTGCCACTGAGATACATTTGAACCAAAAATTAACCCTAATCCCAAAATTAACTAAAATTATTTGGTTTCAACTCTGACTGAAATACCAGACCTTGCTGCATCACATTAATAAAATTTAAGACCAGTTAACAATAACACAAAACACAAAATAAATAATCTCAACTAAGGCGTTTCCACTGTAGAAATATAAAAAAAATTATGTAATTATCTCTGACGCTACATGATAATTAGTTAATGGTTCACGATTGTTATAAATGTCAACTATACAAAAGTGTTTAGCATGTTATTTTAACGCATAATGTATTTGTCGATAGTAAAATTTGACCATCACCATTTCTCGTTGATCTCTTAACAAAATTAATGAATTTCGTTAAAAATCATCGATGTCCAATATTTACTTTTTTGTTACAAGCTGATAAATGCATATACATATGTAAAGAATTGGCCGTGATGTAGGATGTAGGTTAATAAAAATTTAAACTGCTTGTTTACTGTTTTACTGCTGCATTTATTAAATGTGGTTTTGCATTTCATAGGTACCTAATGTCGTAACATGCTGTTAGGAAGGTAAATTTTTAAAACATTCTAATTTATAAAACATTTTCTTGTAATCTGTGTTATCGATTCTCTTACTGGTTTTATATTGTAGAGTTTACGAGATTAATGGCCAATTGCACCGCATTTTTAAGCAGAAATTAAATTTAAGTCGTGTTTAGAATGTAATATTTGACGTACATAGATCCAGCATAATGTCAGGCACATTCTAACTGACACTTAAGTTGAAGTTTAACCGTCAATTAGATGGTGACTGACATTATGCTGTCATGTATTCACGATTGTCACATTCTAAACACGTCTTAAATTTAACCAATGATTAAAAATTCGGTGCAATCAGGCATAAGAGACTTTCCCACATGATCACCTAACTTAGGCAACCAAACTAACACTTGCGGTAATCCTTAAAATAAAATAACCCACTACTATAATAGGATAATCAGTGGCGTATTATAATATAATTAATTTTGTCAGAAAATCTAAAAAGGTACTGTTTTAACGTAATGTCCGAAAATGTATTACAGAAGAATTAAACGAAATGTTTCAGAGTTATGAAATAATTTAATATTAACTGATAGCAAACAAGACCACGCACGCCATGTTCACTTTAGTATAGGTTACTTTTTTTTTAATGATATGCAAATATCTTGCGGTGTCACCAATCTGTAACAAACGATTTCTCCATAAAATGTAGTTAATTTGGTCACGTGGGATATACAGTGCGTGTTTTTCATCTGTGCATAGGTATACGGATTCATGTTCATTTTAAAAACAATTGTTGATACTTGGGGATGCATCAAAGTTTTATTTTTGAAAAACGATCGTACTAAAATGACCGAAGAAAAATAATGAAACCATTTTTATAATTCTTAAAGGAACCATAAATTATTATTGAAGTAAACAAATGCTTATATACAAAAGGTATCACAAATAAAATATTCTTTAACCCAAGTATAAAACTTTATCGATATACTAGTCAAGATATCAACAATTACATTCATAGGATGGCGTTTTGCTACGGACTTCATACTGTCCATTGACTGCATTCTCAAGTATCAAACTTCATTTTAAAAACCTATAGCTAAAGGGCTTTATACCTACCATTATCTAATAACTCCTAATTGTAAGTTCTTTTTTTTTTGAAAGAAAGATAAACAAATAAACGGAGTCAATAGTTACCAATTTACTCAGTAAAAGGAAATAATCCCAGGCAGTAATAAATAAACTGACAAGATATTTAAATAAATTAAACTTAAAACAACACCAACAAACACGAATCATTTAATATTTCGACAGCCGCCCCTTAGTAATTGCAAGTATAATATTATTGATTTTAATATGAGAGGAAAATAAATTTATTGGGCCGAATGAAATCGCCATCTAATTCTTCCATCACGTCCTAACCAAATCATGACAAAATCAATGATTTAAAATTTGACGAACTGACAAGGTATGCAAGATTATAGATTTTGCTTGAACCATGCTTGAAGTCTGTACAAAATATAATTTAATGAAGCCTAAATTCTTTGATAGTGATTAATGTGTCAATAGGAATCATACTCATTCATACTGACATACCACACAAACATTTCAGGTTGCATTAAAGAGTATTTTGCGAAAAACTATGCATTGGTGTACACCAGTGCAGGATAACCAACACACCTTTCTTTGTTTATCCATTTTATTTGAATTCATTCTGCCTAGAAAGATTCTTTCCTCAAGTAACTGTCGGTGTTTAAAATCTCCCTCTCCTCCCCCATAATAAAAAAAGGCCCGTTAATATTATAAACTAATCAGACCAGTCCTCGATTATAATATCTATAATATAATGCACATCCATTTTATATTTAAAGTTGGTTCTTGTCCGATGAAAATTGTATCACAAAATCTTTAAACCGGACACTAAATAGTGCACAAAACACTTAACGTTTGCGCTATTTAGTGTCCGGTTTAAAGATTTTGTGATATCCATTTTATAGTTGGTCATATACTGCAAAATATTTAACTGGGCTAGTATATCATAAACGCGTGAGCTTGGGGGGATGATACGATTACGTGTGATGCTGATGGATGGTAAGACGACTCCCGTATCGTACAGCTGTAAACTAAACGCGGTATCTGTGAGTTAAAAAACTTACAACCGATGTAGTTATTAAAAGCAGACGCCATCTAGGCTCAAAAACTCGAACTGAAACATGATTAATTCTGACATAAATTTGAAACGTGAGAGTTTGGGACATGTTGGATCTAAATGTCGATTGTATTCTCAGACAGGAAGGATGTAGGTCATAGCAAATGCTGAGATGATTCTTTCCTCAAATAGATGCCAGTATTTAAAATCTCCCTTCCCTCTCCGTTAATCTTATGTTATAACTAAAGACTCCAAATCTTAGGTTCGTTTATACGCCCAATTGTATATTACTCATGATGACTATTAATCTCAATCGGTCGATTGCCTAATTACACGTATCAAGTGCCGTTTACGACTATATGACACATTGGTATAACATGATTTATCTAAACAAATTTTTCTTGATTTTATTTATTCTTTATTCTTGAAATTATGTCTATCGTCAAAAATACAGAGAATGACTAAATAAAACGTGTCAAAGTTGATCAATATATTCTCGCTATATCAAAAACCTTCATAGTTCAATCGTAGTTCATTCCCCTCCATATGCGCATCAAAGCGCCTATGCATTCGGTACTATTTTTTGGAGACTTTAGTTATAACCTATCAGACCAGCCCTTTAATTATGGGGATTGAGATTCTAGTCGCATATTTTTGCCATGTAACATAAACGCATTTACCATGCAGGCACATTTTTTTCATATGTATATTCAAAAGGAATCCGGTTAAATGCCACACACTGTACGTATATAATATGGTAAATGAAAAATTATGATGCAGAGTAATATACTCATACAAATTGTACATCCGTTTTCTTAATACAGTGTAGATACAATAAAGTACATACTGTAGAACTTGTCAGACAATTAGTTATTTTCAAAGTACATACATGAAGTCATGAAATTAGGGTTTAGCTAATCATACTCTTACATCTCACTTTTTATTGAGTTTTTCTCAAAATGCTAAGCAATTTTATGCAACACATGATACAAGAAAAATTAACCGTTTCTGAGATTTTGATTTTTTTTTAATTCGGACTTGCAGTACCTTGTTTATGATACTGCCATAACAGGTTTCCAAACTTTTACTCTTAGTTATTTACAGTCTAGTTGAAAAGCAACTCCTACTCGAACTAATTTCGACAGAAATTCCAAAAGTTATTATTTTTTTAAATAGAACATCCAATATATTTATGCCAAGTGGTTCTGAATTAAATGTTTTTCCGTTCCGTATTAGCGCATTTCACCTAAGAGAGAGGTTAATTCAAAAATTCAATAAAAAGTGGGGTGGTTTCATTTAAAATCAGGAAGTTGACAGGAACTTCCGATATAACGGGAAGTTACTTGGAAGTTGAAAGCATTATATTTACATAAATCGTTCTTGGTAACTGCAAAATATGAAAAAAACAATTCAAATGGCTAGTCCGTAAACTTTTAGTGAACGTGATGCCTGAATCACTCTGTATATATTATATACGCGTACTCTGGGCTCTAGGCACAGAACATGTTGAATACGAATAAAACACGATCTATTATTCTTTAGAGTTTTCCCAGATTTTATTTGAGGATTAAGCTTTAAGAGATTGCCATCGTTTAGTTTGGTCCTTCAAGATTAGATGACGCTGATTTGGACCGCCATTTTAACGTATTAAATTCAATATTAATGGTACACTTAAATTTTTTTAATAAAATTAATTTTTTTTATGGCCGTATGCACCGAACAAATAAAACCCAGTTAAATTTAAGCGTCACGGTATTTCAATAACAGTTTAACTTTAATCTTTAGTTTATTCCCATAGTAACAATTATAAGAACAATTATTCCTATGGAAATAAACTGAAGATTAAAGTTAAACTGTAAGGCCCGGTATATCAGTCATGGTTTAACTTTAACCTTTAGTTTATTTCCACAGGAACAATTGCTTTTACAATTGTTAAACCATGACTGAAATACCGGGCCTAAGGGGCCATATGCACCAAACACTTTGAGTGACGTTTATATTGTGACATTTGAAGTTTCATAACATTGTGTAAGTCACATTCTAAGTGACGCTAGGGCCTATTCTGCATCGAACACGTTAAATTTAAAGAGTTGTTAAATTTCGTTAACGTGGTAACAGCCAATCACAAGACTCTATTTTGAATTTTAACGTACCCTTAAATTTTAACAGCCTGTTAATAAGTTACAGAATAGCCCCTGCTTAAAATTAAGTTGAGTTAATTTGTTCGGTGCATATGGCCATATAGTAAAGACAAGTTAACTTTGACTATCGCTTTACTCCAGTGGGAGTAAACTGATGGTCAAAGTTAAATTGCCTTTATACAAGTGGGCCTAACTGAAATACCGGGCCTTAGATTGTCACTTGCATAATGTTGTCAAACTTCAAATGTGACATTATAATCGCCATTAATACTTAAGCTCAGCTTAAGGGCCAAATTTAGAGACATCACTCTACTGAACTCACACTAAAATTAACAGTTTCATGTTAATTTGAAATTCAGAAAAACTTTAATTTGCATTTTAATGATTTTTTAACTTGATGATCACTGATGATCAAAGTACCTATACTTACTTACTTACTTACTTAATCCATAAGCCTATCTACCCTCATGGGTGTAAGGCGTTATAAGCCTATCTACCCTCATGGGTATAAGGCGTTGAGTTGTCTCTCGTAGATGGCTTCCATATATTTCTCCATCTTGTACCATATTTTCCACCTTCTCCCATTTCATTCCTCTTCGGTGCAGCGCTTGTTTAACTCCTCCTTGCCACCTTTCCCTTCGTCTGCCTCTTATCTTCTTTCTGGTACTTCTTGTTTCGAACATCATTTTTGTTAATTTTGTCTTGTGTATCCGTTTGGGTTTGGGCACCCATCTTAATATTCCTTCTTCTATTTTGTTACCTATTGATTTCACTTTTAAGTTTTCCCGGTGTGTTACATTTTTTATTTTGTCCATTCTCGTTTTATTTTCTATTTTTCTTAAGAATGTCATCTCGATGGCTTCGAGTTTCTTTTCGTGCCTTCTCTGTTATTGTCCAAGTTTCTGAAGCGTCGGGATTACTATTTTTTAATGTCCATATTTCTACTTTTACTTCTTTCGGTATTTCTTTTTTCCCTAAGAAAGTATGTTTGATGCTATTACATAGTCTGCCTCCTTTCTTCGTCCATTTTTCCTTCTTGTGTAATTACGGATCCTAAATATTTGAATTTTTGTACTTGCTGCAGGTTTTCCGTTTTCAACTTTATAATATGTTGTTGTGGTTGTTTTTTTATTATCATTGTTTCCGTTTTCTTTTGATTTATTTTCACACCAAATTTCTCTTAAGTTGTTCTATGCATTTCGAGGTTTCCGTTAAGAGTTTTTTCATCCCTAGCAAGTATCACCATGTCGCTGTCGTCCGCATAACATATTTCCGAGACAGTTATTTTTTGCACATTCCAATATCCGACTTCGTAGGTTTTAACACTTTTTTTTTGTTTCCTTTAGGGTTTCATCCAGTATCAGAGTGAACAATAATGGGCTCAGAATGCATCCCTGTTTTACTTCTCGGACAGTATCAAAACAGTTCTGATTGCTTTGATTGTCTTGTTCTAACATAACTCTTCGTCTTCGTATATAGAGATTTTATTCCTCTTAAGGGGCGATTTATCGATGGATAACATTATCTTTCGGTTTGTTACCAATGGCAACAATTGTGAAAGTATACGTTGCCATTGATAACAAATTGAAAGATAAAGTTATCCTAGCACCGACAAACCAATCCCAATTAGACCCTTCGACACATTTCTCTTTTCTAAGGGCCAGTACTTTCATCACTGATTTACTTTAATCTTTGGTTTATTGCTATAGAGACAATTGTCTTTACAATTGTAGGCCAATTGTAACCTAAGGTTAAAGTTCTGGATTCTGGATTTTGCAAGCAGATGAACTAGCTAGACAGGGAGCCGGGCAACCCTTTTAGGGCCCCGAACCGGCCATAATGCCGTCATCAAGTCTGTTCAATGCCTTACTGAAACAAAGATCCCAGAATCGACATACCGATAGATGGGCAAAGCTAAACAAGTGTCGCCAAGCGAAAGAGGCTATAACAGCCCCATCGCTTAAACTGACACGATTCTGTATGCAACTACCCAGGAAAAGACTACGTTTATTCGTAGGAATACTCTCGGGCCACTGCAAATTGAACAAGCATATGCATCGCATAGGACTAATAGACAGCCCAATTTGTAGAGGTTGTAACCTAGAGGAAGAAACGGTTGAACATATCCTTTGTGATTGTCCAGCACTTGTCTCAATCAGAGGTTCCATGTTAGGGGATTTCTGGCCTGACATGGCTGGAATTCGCAGTGCCCCTCCGTCAGACGTGCTCGTCATCGAAAGAGTGGGATGGCTCGAGGAACGCTGACGGTTAAACACTGCTGAACACGGGGGTAATACAATGGGCCCAAATTGTGGCCTAAGTGCACGTGAATTTTCATTCACCCCCCACACCAAATCCAGAATCCAGAAGGTTAAAGTTAATCAGAGATGAAAGTATCGGCCCTAAAGCTATTTATATGTCCTTTCCTGACTTGGTCAAAAGCCTTCTCTAGATCAACGAAGCAGATATGCACACTTCTTCCATCCCTCATTGCTTTCTCCGCCATCTATCCGACGATGAATATCCCATCAATCACTCCGCGGTTTGGTCTAAATCCGAATTGGCTCTCTTCTAGCTTCCTTTCTATTGGTTGTTGTCAAAGTACCTATACTGACCATAAACTTGAATATACGAGTAAATATAAAAGCATTTCTCAATTTCAAGTAATGTCAAGAGCCAAGTTTGAGCGTAAGTTGAGTATGAGTGATGCTTCTGAATTTGGCCCTAAGTCTTTGATGTATATGGCCATAAAAGTGACTTTGTCATTTATGTAGTTCTCTCTTTAGAATTTAAATGGCGTCGGTTTTTATTTGATTCACATTTTGTATTCTTAATAAATAAGTTCATTAGTACTTCACATTAATTAAGAGTTGTTTTAATAACACTCATTTTAGTTCATGAAAGAATTCGCTTTTTTTCCTTAATTTGAAGATGGTGTGTTATTGTTTTTGGAAAATAGACGAATCAGTGAATTTGAGATTGAAGAATGACGTTGGGAGTACTTTCATGGAAGAAATATTAAAATCCTTGTTGCATTTCTCTGAAGCGAGCGCAAATCTGATTCTTCCAATATTTCTGGCCGAGGGAAATAAATAGGGAAGGGGGCACGCGGAAATGCAAAGCAAAATATTTACTTTTAATACCGCAATGTGGCGCTTGTGATTTTTACGGATCGGGCCCTTAAAAATAAACGCTGCCGAAATTTCGACCATGCTTACCATACATATAACGTGTTCTGATTTTATCACGTTGCTTATTACAATATTTCACCGCAGTTACGTGACATTTTTGCTAATTATTTTGCGTGAAACATAGAAAGGTCATCGAGGTTCACAGCTCCAATTAGGTATAGGACTTCCGAACAATCACTAGTTCATGATTGTTTGTATTTATAGAATCGAATCCTTTCACCCTTGTTGGTCGGGGGAAAAACTAAATCGACGTTCGCGTTGAGTTGTAAACGCAGTCGGAAAACTCTGTGCGTAATCAGCTTCGTGAAAACACTCGTCGACCGACCCCTTTGTCCCGCGAGAATAATAAGATTTTACGGTTACTTTAAGCAACTTGTAGCTCATAAAACATAACCTAATCATCGTTCCTGCTGCTCTCCCCATTTGCACTCACTACTTTCAAATCAGCGTCTCATCCCTTCTTCCCCGAGAACTTTTCGGATTTATCGCGTCTTTACCTTGGATTAGATTAAACCTGGCTTGAAATAACAGTCAAATCAACATCATCATCATCGTCGTAATTTATTTATTTCTTTACTCTCGCAATAGTTTTCTTTGGGAATCTTGAAAACGACTTATTTTAGAATGCACCGTTGCACTTTGATTTTTTTGGTTTTCTCGTCTTTGATCGAATCAAAACAAAATCAGGAACGGGGTTTCTATGATTTCGATTAGAAAATGTAAAACTGCTTTACATTACTATTCATGGCGGAAACCTCGAAATGCAACCGAAGTTCGGGTCGTGCATACGAAACTCGCCGAAAACGACAAAATACTATGGGCCCGGGTGAATTATGTCGCTTTCGAATTCTGGGGCCGACCGGTGCACGGGCCTGCATAAATATTTCAGAGGAAAATGCCCCCTTCCGTACACGGTCGAGATTTGACCGGCGTAAAGTGGGTCGCAAATTCTTGTTGACGCGACAAAGCTCGTGGATTACAATCGAATGGCGTTTTTTTTTTCTTTTATTTAAAACGGAAAGCTACGTTTCGATCTAAATTACTTTGAGTTCTTGACGATGGACTAAAGAGTGGAATGTCAATGAAGAGGGTGAAAAAATTTTTAATTTTTTTTGTTGACAAATAACCCGCAACTATTAGTCAAATGGGATAATTTAGGTACATTCACATAAGTTTCTCTTAAACAAAATCTAATAATATTATTTATTTATTTACATACACCGCAGGAACACGCAAATGGTATATACCATATAGGTAGTTATAGATACTTCAGTTGTATTAAACTGGAGATGCCATCTTACGGCTAGTAATCTAGTGTATACATACATTGAACTCTGGGCTGGTAGCCGTGAGATGGCGTCTCACTTCCATTGTCACTAAGTGTGAGTGCTTCGCATTTATTATCACTAAAGACCGGTCAATTATAAGATGTCAAGAATAAAAAACTAGAAGTGCATAAAAGTTAAAGATATACAACGTAGATACTTACTGGTAACGACTAGATACTGATACTTTTGTTATTGGTATCCCATACTTTAGATCCGATACCGATACTGACTCTCAAGTAGAGACGTGCAATGAAGATACTTTCTGGTAACGAGTAGATACTGAAACCTTTGTTATTGGTATCCAATACTTTAGATCATCTGATATCGATACTGACTCTCAAATAGAGACGTGCAATGTAGATACTTTCTGGTGGTAACGAGTAGATACTGATAACTTTTGTTATTGGTATCCGATACCGATACTCATTCTCAAATTAAATACAAATAAATACTTTTTCGCCATACTAACGTTTGCATTTTATTTAAAAAAGTAATAATAAATGCCGCCCAAATCATGATTATCCCATTAACTCTTAAAGATATATTTGTTTTTCCTATTTCTTTATTCCAGAAGATTTGTTGTTCATTTAATTTTGGTGTAACCTTAAATCAGAGAGCTCTTTGTTGCCAACGAGAATTACTGAAATTAACAATGCAGTGAGCTTATCTACTTTGCCCATCTCCAGCACTTTTGTATTTTAAAGAATGTGATGACAAAAATTACATTTTCTTAGAATCCTTAGACTCTAATAAAATTGCGAAGCTGTGGTCAGCTGTAATAACACTCGCTGACGCATCTTGCCTGGCCATTTCAATTAGGTCCTCCACTTAGCGCCATCTCATCAGAGTTTTAAGTGATGACTGCTTCTGTAATTGTAATTATTACACTGAATGCTCCAGTGGAAGTTAATTTAGTTGATTATAGATGGAGTTTAGATTTCGCATTGGTTTTCATTGTTTTTTTCCCATTAATAATTTGAACATACAGATAATTTTTTTATTATATTGTCACGCCTCTAACGTGCTTTTGAAATACCACGGGGTAAACTTAGCTCAGAGATAAGAGGGTGTTACCCTGGGCTACCTTGCTGAGCTACCGCACCGCCCCGCGGTTGAGTGTTTCCGTCCATCGTTCAATCGATGGCCCCGATTAATCGACTTGGCTCAGCAAAATACCTCGTTAACAATCTACATACAGGCTGTTTTTTAACTTCATGCAAAAAATGAAACCAGTGAAAGTTGACATTAAAAGTGATAGAATGAAGCAGTGTTTGTATAACAATTGATTAATAAATATTAGAGTAAATATTAGAGCAAATATTAGAGATAATTAATGTTTTCGGCGAACGATGAAACAGTTTGATAGTCCCTGGTTTATTTCTGTTACGTACTTACGTAATCGGAGATGTATGCTGGTATGTCAGCATCGGCTGTTAAAGTTTTCAACCGCACTTCGTCGCAGATAACAGCGTTGAAAATAAGGCAGAATTTTCCAATAGTGTTATTGTGGACATGATTTTAATATTTAATTTACGGCAAATGTGGTCAAAATGCGTTGGCTGCAAGACGTTTGTATGCACAGCCAACATAACCCAGATCGCCCTTTGCCAAATAGTAGATACTTTGTGTCAGTTGTGCAGTTTGTTGTTTGGTAAATTATTCGTGAGGAACAATTACCCGTTCCATTTTCAACGAGGGCGAGCTCTGATATTCGCAGATTACCTCCAACGCATGCAATTTTGTCGGTGGTTACTCCGGGAACAAACGGACAATCCGAACTTTGTTAATAACATTCTCTTCACCGACGAATCAATGTTTACAAGGGATGGTATGTTTAATTTTCACAATATGCATGTGTGGGCAGGTATGTTAAACGGCACTTTAATCGGTATGTTTACGTCTCGCGCAGGGGGGGGGAACTTCGAACACTTATTGTGAGTGAAGGTCACCGTCCGTCGCGTCTAGCGGTTCTAAACATTTCACAAGGAATTGTCGGATGTCGGTATGAATTTTTTGATTTTTTTTGTTTTAATTTCGGTGCATTCGTAAGAATATCTGTTACCAAATACGCCATTAATTTTTTTGTACGAACTTGAAGAACAATCTTCGTGGCAATATACCGATCGTATAAATCTGAGTTAAGAAAATATACGACCAAATGTCGAGACATGACAGAAGCCACAAGGCTGTTTCGCGAAAGTTAGAAGGAGAAAGCTACATAAAAGTTCTTTGACTTATTGATCGATCGATCGGCATATAGTAAAAAAAATGAACCATATGTGAATTATTTTGCACAACTGACAGCCGGAAGATGTCGCTCCATATTATCTACTTACTTCTAAAGTCCCTGGATAGCTCAAGTACCGCAATTCCCTACATTTTGAGTCAAATAAACGAGCAAATTTAAAATTGATCGCAACAGGTAGTGATTTCAAATTTGGCGCGCCTATTTTGACTCAAAATGGCCGTAATTGCGGTACTTTATCTATCTAGGGACTTTACTTACTTCCTGATTTATAGATTGACTTTGATGGTTCCTGAGTTGATTTCGGCAGGTTCGGCATTGCGTTGAAATTAAACATACAGGTTTTATTATTATTTCACAAATGTCGCTCCAAATTATTTTCGTACAAGTACAAAAGCACAAGTTCAGGCGGGAAATCAGAAAAAAATATATATTTCATATTTATTTTAGAGATTGTCAATCGGTTCCGGAAAGTTTTTTTTTTGTTTTTGAAAGTAACGGCGCAAGAATCTTTTTTGATGCTTCTTGATATGGATTTGGAAAATTCAGAACTTCCATAAAATTAAACAAGTTGGCTTTATTAGTACTTCACAGATGGCGCTCCGATTCGTTTTCGTACAGGGTGACTACGCGAGAATTCCTACCCCCTTTAACTCTTTTATTTTTGATTTTAGGAAAAAATGTTTAATACAAAACTTATAGGGACTAATTCAAAGTTTCTCTGTGTGCTCACAGAAAAACAATTGATGGTCGGATAAACGAGATATAAACTAAACTTAGGTTTTTTTAAATGGAATACCCTGTATATTATTACGTTTTTCGATTCTAAATTAAATTCTAATGGGACTACATACATATACCGGCTGTTTCAAATTGGGTGTGCACTGAAGGGATCTCCTAAACCATGAGAGTTACACATTCGGTTAAATGGAAGAAAAGTTGCACCAGTCATTGCTTAATTCGTATCCATTAACAGAATCAATTTTCTCTTAATTGTTCTTGAAGTATTGGTGAAAATGTAGAAATATCGATTTTCTTTTTTCCTCTGTAACTCCTTTATTAAAAATAATTTAGAAATTCTGCCTTAACTTTCTACAGGTACTTTTGGATTCTGCTTCAAATAGGGGCAGTAGAATTGTGGTCACACGTTTCGTCTCTCCGCGACCATCCTCAGTTTACATTTTTTAAATATAACGTATACCTTTTTATTATCGTATTTGTTGCCATTTTTTCTCCTGATTGTAATGGTATGTCACACTTAATTGTTGATATTAATTTGAAGCTTAAATAATACAGATTTTAATATGAAAATTTTATTTAATACATAATTTCAAATATTTAGTTCATTTTCTTAGCTATAGTGTAAATTTCAATGAATTATTTAATATCTGTCTCTTTAGTTATTGTATAATAAATTCTTTTAACGGACACTGATAATGCACATTTGTAGTATCCGCTAAAAGAATTTGTTATACGAGATAGTTGTTGACGAGGCTAATTTTACAAACAAGGGAATATTTAATAGAAATGTACATAGATATTGGTCCAGGGAGAATCAAAAAACATTTGAACAAGTGTGGCCACAGATACAATTCAGCTTAAATGTTTGGTGTGGTATTTGGCATAATAGAATTAATGGTCCGATCATTTACGAAAATCATGTAACAGCTGAACGTTACATCGATTTCTTAAGGACAGCATTGGAAAACATTTTAGATTACATTCCTCTAAATCATATTGAAATTGTAATTTCAAAATGATGGAGCACCAGCACATAATGCTGAAATAACAACAAATTATTTGAATCAAACTTTTCCTGATAGGTGCAAATGGACCTGTCGCGTGTGGCCTCTAAGATCACCAAATATTAGCCCTTTGATTTTTATTGATTTTTCCTCTTCCGACATTTGAATGTTAGTTATTAATATTTAGTAAGTAAAAAAAGTACTAAGGAATGAATTTACTTATTAAATAAATCATGACGAAACTGTATCAAGTTTTTTTTTATCATATTTTAACTTTACTTGAAAAAAGTATTAATTGTTATACATCACTGTAATCAGCAGAAAAATGCTATCGAGAATAATTAAAAGATATACGTTGTATTTAAAAATCGAAACTGAAGATGGTCGTGGAGAGACGAAACGTTTGACTTCAATTCTGCCACCTCATTCGAAGCAGAATAAGCAGTGCCTGTAGAAAGTTAAATCAGAATTTCAAAATTATTTATAATACGAGAGATACAGAGGAAAAGAAAATCGACATTTTTACATTTTGATCAATATCTCAAGAAAAAATAAGAAAAAATTTATTCTGTGAATGAATACGAATTAGGCATTGATTTGTGCAACTTTTCTTCCATTTAACCAAATTTGTATCTCTTACGGTTTAGAAGATCCCTTCAGTGCACACTCAATTTGAAACAGCCGGTATAATAAAACTAATAGTATAGAAGTGTCTATAAAATAATTCCTATTTAATTTTTTTATTTGTGAATTTAGAAAGAAAAAAAGATAAAAGAAGTTGTAGAATTTGCTGCAGATATGCTGCAAAAAACAATTGAGCGACGGATACCCAAAAAAATAAACGAAATTTTATTTAAAGTTTATATAAAACCAAAACTTTCGTTTATTTTTTGGGTATCCGTCGCTCAATTGTTTTTTGTGAATATCTGCAGCAAATTCTACAACTTCTTTTATCTTTTTTTCTTTCTAAATCCACAAATAAAAAAATTAAATAGGAATTATTTTATAGACACCTCCTATATTATGAGTTTTATTATACCGGCTGTTTCAAATTGAGTGTGCACTGAAGAGATCTTCTAAACCGTAAGAGATACAAATTTGGTTAAATGGAAGAAAAGTTGCACAAATCAATGCCTAATTCGTATTCATTCACAGAATAATTTTTTTCTTATTTCTTCTTGAGATATTGATCAAAATGTAAAAATGTCGATATTCTTTTTTCCTCTGTATCTCTCGTATTATAAATAATTTTGAAATTCTGATTTAACTTTCTACAGGCACTTTCTTATGCTGCTTCGAATAGAGGTGGCAGAATTGAAGTCAAACGTTTCGTCTCTCCACGACCATCTTCAGTTTCGTTTTTTTAAATACAACGTATTTCTTTTAATTATTCTATTCGATAGCATTTTTTCTGCTGATTGCAGTGATGTATAACAATTAATACTTTTTTCAAGTAAAGTTAAAATATGATAAAAAAAAGCTTGATACAGTTTCGTCATGATTTATTTAATAAGTAAATTTATTCCTTAGTACTTTTTTTACTTACTAAATATTAATAACTAACATTCAAATGTCGGAAGAGGAAAAATCAATAAAATCAATCAATCAATCAACAAAAAATCAAAGGGCTAATATTTTGTGATCTTAGAGGCCACGCGACAGGTCCATTTGTACCTATCAGGAAAAGTTTGATTCAAATAATTTGTTGTTATTTCAGCATTATGTGCTGGTGCTCCATCATTTTGAAATTACAATTCCATAATATGATTTAGAGGAATGTAATCTAAAATGTTTTCCAATGCTGTCCTTAAAAAATCCATGTAAAGTTCAGCTGTTACATAATTTTCGTAAATGATCGGACCATTAATTCTATTATGCCAAATACCACACCAAACATTTAAGCTGAATTGTATGTGTGGTCACACTTGTTGAAATCTTTTTTGATTCTCCCTGGACCAATATCTATGTACATTTCTATTAAATATTCCCTTGTTTGTAAAATTAGCCTCGTCAACAACTATCTCGTATAACAAATTCTTTTAACGGATACTACAAATGTGCACTATCAGTGTCCGTTAAAAGAATTTATTATACAATAACTAAAGAGACAGATATTAAATAATTCATTGAAATTTACACTATACCTAAGGAAATGAACTAAATATTTGAAATTATGTATTAAACCAAATTTTCATATAAAAATCTGTATTATTTAAGCTTCAAATTAATATCAACAATTAAGTGTGATATACCTTTACAATCAGGAGAAAAAATGGCAACAAATACGATAATAAAAAGGTATACGTTATATTTAAAAAATGTAAACTGAGGATGGTCGCGGAGAGACGAAACGTGTGACCACAATTCTACTGCCCCTATTTAAAGTAGAATCCAAAAGTACCTGTAGAAAGTTAAGACAGAATTTCTAAATTATTTTGAATAAGGGAGTTACAGAGGAAAAAAGAAAATCGATATTTTTACATTTTCACCAATGCTTCAAGAACAATTAAGAGAAAATTGATTCTGTTAATGGATTCGAATTAAGCAATGACTGGTGCAACTTTTCTTCTATTTAACCGAATCTGTAACTCTCATGGTTTAGGAGATCCCTTCAGTGCACACCCAATTTGAAACAGCCGGTATATGTAGTCCCATTAGAAATTAATTTAGAAACGAAGAACGTAATAATATACAGGGTGTTCCATTAAAAAAAACCTAAGTTTAGTTTATATCTCGTTTATCCGACCATCAATTGTTTTTCTGTGAGCACACAGAGAAACTTTGAATTAGTCCCTATAAGTTTTGTATTAAACATTTTTTCCTAAAATCAAAAATAAAAGAGTTAAAGGGGTTAGGAATTCTCGCGTAGTCACCCTGTACAAGTACAGCGAAAAATTACAAAATTTCATATTTATTTTAGAGATTCTAAATCCGTTCCGGAAATTTAATTTTTTGCATTCTTTGAAAATAACAGCACGCAAACTTTTCTGTACACAATCAATATAATGAATAGGCAGCGGACGGCCGTAGGGTAGGCGAGAGTGGGATCGTGTCAAACGGGCAAGAAATACATCGCCGCTACTAGTTATGTATTTTTCGCCCGTTCGACACGTCTCCCACTCTCACCTGCCCGACGACCGTCCGCTGTCTAATAACGAAACTGCAATACAGAAACTTCCATTACCGGTTCAAAGATGTCGTTGCGACTCTCTTTGCGACTGCGTTTTTTTTTCGTCGGATTTGCCTCGGTGACTTTTTTATTTCTGATTATTTATTTGCATTTGTTTTTACGATTTTTTTAATGAGTTAGAATTACTTTTGTTTCTCCTGAATTTCGTGGAGGAATTCTTTTGAATTTGCTTGATGAAACAGATCAGTAAATCATTCGATTGTTGTCTCAGTGAATAATTCAAGATAAAAGTTTTTCTGAGCGTTTTGTTATTATTTTTTTTAAAATATTTTTGGCGGGGTAAATAATTTCACGCAGGAACTTTTCTTGCGGAACAATAAAAGAAATGTATTTTTGGCCGCGTATTGCACAGCGCAGAAGTGCGAGTTTATTTTCGCACATGCATGGCGTTTTTAACCATAGTTCCAACTATTTCGGTCTTTTTTTTCTGGATAGGTGCCAGTGTTGCGCGAAATCAGCAGAGGAATTCCTTTCGAAATTGCAAGACATAGTTAGCCCCCCCCACATTCACACAGGGCCGAAAATACATGCGAAGTAATTATTTTTTTCTTAAATTTCCGCCGCGCTTTGTTGAATCGATTTGAATTTCATGTATTACGCGGTTTTGCTAATTATTTAATTAATTCCGGACCGTGTTTGTGTATAACGCATGACGGGATCCGGGGAATAGGAGACACGTGTGCACTCGAAATGTTAATAATGTCTCATTCCAAGATCGGCTTCTTCATCCCTACAATACTCAAGGGAATTATTAATTAATTACGCCTTACGCCTATCTACTTGGCGCCACCTGTCCGCCGATTAGAGAAATAACTTCCCCCCAATTGAGTTCTCTAAATATTTTTTGCATTTGAATAATTTTGTACTTTGGCTTTTTCGGTTTGTAACTCACACCATAAATTATAACAAATTGCAGCAGCGACGAGGAAAAATGTTTTCCTCTGCTGGTAGTGCGTGACACGTTCTTACCGTTCGTCGTTGCATCGTTTCCGGTCCGCTGGAGTCGCCCAAAACTCGGTTGAATCGCAGTGGAATGCATGTAATTTTTTTCCGAAGCGTTCGCCCGGCTTAATACAGCGAATCAACATCGGTTTCGATGTGTTATTACAAGAATCGACGGTGGAAAGTGTGCCACTTTTCAGCCACGTGCGATTTCCATGCGGCAGTCTCTAAAATTTTTTCGAATCGACTCGTTTAATCGAATGCAAGCGGATGTGAATTTTTAGAGTTTCCTGTATTGTGCGGGCCCGATTTTGCATATAATAGCCGAGAAATAATTGCATTAAGTGACCTCTTAAATACTACGTTGTTTGAGATTACATTTCGTAGCAAATGGCTGCGAGAAATTTTTGTTTATCGCTCAAAGATTGCGCTTTTTATCGTTCACATTCACATTTGATGAGAAATCTCTAGATCCAAGAGATGTCGCTCCAGATTATTCACATTTAATTTGCAAGTACATGAAAGTTAAATTTTTCTTCTGTATTCCTTTGTCTTTGACCTTATGTACTAGTTTACACCTTTACCAACTTTACTCATTACTAAAGCCCGGATTTTTAGGCACTTAAAAGACTGAATTAGGCATGCAAATTGGTAGTTAATGTCGCACTTTTAGGCACCCCAAAAAATTTAGGCGTTTAATAATTTCCCCTTTCCCGTTGTTTTTTAATAAAAAAGATATTAATGCTTATTTAGTTACATGGTCGTTTATTAAGAAATCGGAGGGAGGTTCTTCCGGACTTATAGAACTGTACAAGTGAATTTAAACGCATAATTCGCCGTAAGGAATGTATTGTAAAAATTCGCTTTAAATACGGGCCACAGATCGGCCTTTAAATAAAAAATGCAGGTAGTAAATATGGTATTATTAGGGTAGCCCAAGGGCTGACCTCTTTACAGTTTTCTCTTTTAGGGCTTTTCTAATTCTCTGTGGGGCTCTAGGCGAAGGGTATTCTTTTTGTACACATCACGAACACATTTAAATTGGAATACCTACTCGCAAAAAGGGGTCGATGATAAACTTAAGCAAGCAAAAATGACAATGTTTAAATTTGAACAAAGATATAAAAATAAAATAATAAGGGAGACACTTCTGTTCACGAAAAGGGTTCGGCGAACATTTTATAAAAAAAATAAGTGAATGTGAATATGAAAATTGGAAACGTTGGCGTAAATGGCTCGGTGAATATTAATTAATTTTTTTAATATTTTCTGCCTGCGGAAACGTATTGTTTACATTTTCAAAACCGAGCCCCTTTTATTATTTGCGACTGGAAGGTGGCGGCATCTGTGCGAGTTCCCCTTTTGGTCTTGCTCGTTTAGGTCACTGAAGTTACTTAAGTTGCCTACTTTCAAGGGGTTGCAAGGTTGTTTTGGACTGGCTCCGCTTTCTTGGGTGGGTGATGTTTTCACGCGCTCAGAATCTTTATCGCGGGGCTTATTTACTTGAACGTATCTTAGTAGCTATGTACTTATAATAATAATGTTTATTTCCCAACAGTCATACATAAACTAATTACAGGGAAAAGCTTGAAAATAAGCTGCATAAGCCAGCTAAGAAATGTTAAATAAATACAATTTTTACATAGTACAAACTATTAAGCTGAAAAGAGAGAAGCTAATACGCAAACATGCTATGCTGAAATTGCACGTGAGTCTCACAGGCTGCTCCAAAGCTGAAAGAATTGACTGTCCAATATAATATCACAAGTTGCATAAAGAACACATATTTATTTGCTAAGGACTAACTGCGTGAGCTACAAGCACGAATAAACGTATAACTTATAAATTATAAACAGGCTTACGATGTCGGCCCACTTCGAACATATTGGTAGGTAGTGGGGGAGCATCTGATTAGAAAAATATTGTCTTACATACTTTTTTGATTTATGTTAAACTTTATTTAATTATTTACTGCGATCACGTCCAATGCCAAATTTTCAATAAATATGTTTAAATGCGACGTGGGCCGAAATCGTAAGCCTGGTTATAAGTTATAACTTATCGTAAGGAGTCAATATTTTGGCTAAAGTTTTTGCTTGGACCCTTATGGCCTGAGAGTATTTATATTAACAATTAAAGCGTGAAATTCTTTCGTTAAAAATTTTGAATTTCAATTTCCGGTTGTTTAAAAAAAACATTGCAGCGCTGAGTTTAGCTGAACATGTCCGGTGTCTTTAAAATGTTTTGGCAAGCAAATACATATTTCCAAACTCAGAAAAAAATTCATAAAAATTAATTATACAGTAATTACCCATTTTAGGTCTAAAATAGGCAACAAAAAATTCTGTAGGTGCTTAACCAACAAAAATAGGCAAACGTTTAAAATATTGTAAAAATAGGCATCTCATTCTAATTAAAATTGTAATCTGAACCTATGTTTTTTCTTGAATAAAATTTTAGGCAATTGCCTAAAAAAAGATCTGGGCTTTACTCATTACTGTGATGTCCTCTGGAACTCTTTTATTTACTCTGCCATTACCTTACCTTCTAAAGTTCAAATTAAAAAAGAATGCAGAATCACTTGATGAAGAAAAACTCTTTGCGTTTACAAAAAGATGGTATGTGGTTTCATTTGCTTTCTAATAATTTTCTTCACCGACAGATGACATTTTAGGCTGCACACACTTTTTTAATGAAATTGTTGTTTTAAAAGTACATTTCCTATACAGGGTGAATGAACTAATACTCGACCAAATAAAACCAGTAACAAAATCGAAGTCACAGATTACGGGAAAAATATGAAAACAATTCTATGTGTATTAGCTTTCGAGATATACATAATTGATCAGAAATTGTACTAAAAAAAAAGAAATTGCACTGGCTGTTACGTCGAATGCTTACCACAGCTGTATCTAATCATGTTTTATTATTTTATTAAGGCCCGGTCTTTTCATCTCCAATTAACTTTATCTGGCAATTAATTCCCATAGTAATAATTGTGATCACAATTGTTACTACTATGGGAATTAATCGCCAGATAAAGTTAATTGGAGATGAAAAGACCGGGCCTAAGTGTTATAAGTAGGCAATACACGATTAAATAATTGGAATAATAACATGGAAATCTTATGGTAAAATTTATGTAGAAATTGATGTAAAAGCTTGCACAAAAAACTTAAGGAAACTAAATTGTAACACTACTGTTTACAAATTGTGGTAAATTCTCGTGTGATTTGTGATAGCCGTCACGCTGACCATTTTATAAATGAACTGTTAGGCTAAATAACACACGTGTTTATTTTATCAGGTACTTTTTAGTATTTAATTGTAAAGCACCACAAATCAAGGCTTTTTAATTCATAAATTTCTAAAAAAATCATTTTACAGAAGACCACTGTTTACTAGAAATATAATTTCTTAAACAAAACTATCGACTTGACTTCACCATCACCAGTTAAGTAATAAACCAATGATGGCGAGATATTTCACGGGAAGAAACATTCACCATAGGTCTTCGATGGGAAATAGTTCTTTTTATCACATCAGAAGCATTTTTCTTTATTTCCATTTCTGAGACTTCTTCACCAAAGATTGGCCCCGCAATTGAATTAGGAATAAGTTGACCTCCTCAGGAACTCTCTTTAAATTCCTTTTCTAACACTCTTCCTCCTACTAACTTTTGGTCTCACAGTAACTTGAGCCCAATGACATAATTCCAGGTGTCAATTAAAACCGGCGTTATGGTTGAGGTTATTAGTATGTTTTAGGATCTGTAGATTCACGATTTTTTCTGCCGGAAAAATGGGATGGACGTACTAGGTTTGTTGTATTGATGCCCGGCTTCTAGTTGATGTTCAGCTAGTGCAGAATCGTTTATACCGTGTGACTGACAATTGTTCCGCAAAGAAAAAACACGAATATCCGAAAGTAAGGAACAAATTCTACGTACGGATCATTTTTTTACTTATGCCGATCGTATAAATTTGAATTAAGAAAATATACGACAAAATGACGTGACATGACAAAAACCGCAAGGCTGTTTCGCGAAAGTTAGAAGAAGATAGCTACATAAAAGTCCTTTGACTTATCGGTCGATCGATCGGCATATACATAGTAAAAAAATGAAATGTACTTTAGTTTTCGAGAAATAATTAATCAAAAATTCTACCCATATATCCCTGGCTAAGAGAGAGCAGCAGATGAAATAAATACAGTCGCAAAAGTGTTCTATAGTTTTATGATTGTTACGGTGTTGTATGTGAACTTGACCTTTAAACAGCTGAAGTACGAGCTCCGAAATTATTGACGAATGCATGCAAACACCTGAAGAAAATTATTCAGTACAAATTGCATAAAATAAGGACAACAACTGCCCAGTTTGGACAACAGATGAAGCACTACAACATGAAAACACTTTAAATCCTCTTAATTCACATTGTACGTACCGGGTGTCCCAAAACCCTCGTTTGAGACTGGAACGGTATATAGAGAGGCGCAAAAGAAACAACTTTTTTCAATACTTTTTTTTACAAAAGTCAATAATAAAGGAATTATAAGCTCTGAAAGAGGGTTGGAAAATATTGTTCTTTTGGCAATATCTTCTGGATCCTTCAAGTTATGAAACTAACATTTTAAATTCAAGTATAAGGCACCTAACTACGCATTTATAACGTATTTGTTAGATCCTCCCTCCTTTTTAAAGAGTAGTTGTAGGGGGTGACTTTTCAGTATTTTATTGACTTTTGGAAAAAAAATATTGAAAAAAGTTGTTTCTTTTGCGCCTCTCTGTATACTGTTTCAGTCTCAAACGAGGGTTTTGGGACAGCCTGTGTTGTAAATAAAGTTTACTCAGACAAGCAATGTGACTGTCCAAAATAACGCGTTACCCTTCCTTTGCATATTAATCAGAACAAAGAAAATGTTTACTTTTTAATTAATTTATGGTGATGACAACAATTTAAAACATTATAATCAGTAAACACTAGACACTTCGTAATCTGTTTGGCTTGTTAATTATTATAATTTCGTTTTGTGTGCAGCGTTCAGTGAGGAACAAATTCGCTATTAACAACGACAAATTATTAACACAAATGTATTAAATGTTTAACAAAATGTCAGACGTGTTTGGAACTCTCTATCCTGTGTGTTCAATTGGTCTTTTGACTTTGAATAATTTGTTCCTCTTTGATTTAATCTGTGACATTCATTAACTAACGCGTTGTTTTCTTTTTGGTGGAAGTAATGATCGAAAATTGTTTGGAAAATCAAGGGCACAGCGCCGGTTAAAAGTCGTGCATCCTATAGTTTTATTGTTTTAAGTCTCCGTGCGACCTTCACATTATGTGTAGTCAATTAAATAATGATTATAAAATTTTATACTCCAATTTACTGCTGCATTTATAAAACGTGTCGTTGTATTTCGTACGCAGTGACGCGTTAGGGTAAATTTTTAATTATGTAATTATAATGTTCCGTAGGATTTTTTAACAATTTTCCGTAATCTAAAACGTTCATTCTCTTACACTTTTGTTTTTCTTCCGGAACAATTGTCAGTCATCCTATATGTAGCAATCTGGTATAGTGTTCATGCTCAGAAACATGAATGCTAACCAGCGGCTTTAATTTCTTCGTGTACACGTGTCTACATGAACGAGTGACAGATGAGACTGTAGAAAGAGAAATATGATCTTTTGGGGAGGGTAAGCAATTTGCAAGTTTTTTCGTCGATAAGAAAATTGGTTTGATATTTTGTTTTCTGTAAACGATTTCAAGTAATTTTGAAACAAGCATCTGATACTCAGCGATACTCAAACTGTCTATTTGATACACGTGCCATCTCTTGTCGATCTGATACTCAACGCCATCTCTTGTTGATTGGAATGACTACTTGCAATGTGAACAATATTTTAAATGTAATTCTCGTTAAGGCATAGGAGCAGACAAACATCTTTCACCAAGAAACCTAAATTTAATTGAATCGCTTATTATTAAAAGGACCTAAGTCCATTTTTGAATGCTTCGAGAAAATTAACATATATCATATCGCATTTCCCCTAAAAATAACCACTTATATTTTTTGAAGATAACAAAATCTCACTTAGTATTTACTTAAAATCCCAGTGTATGTATGTTGTTTAAGGGCCAGTTTCATAATCGAATTTAAAGGAGGCTTTAAAATAAAGTCACATTCAGATGTGTAAACAAATGTGTTTTCGTATTTGTTTTGACATCTGAAAGTGACTTTAAATTTAAAGTCTCCTTTAAATTCGATTATGAAATTGGCCCTTAGAGATTTTTAATACCGAATGAGTTTTTAAATTTTTTCTCAACTCTTGCCATGAAAATTGTACGGTATGTCTTAGCTTAAGTGAAAAGTACGTCATTACACTCCTTGATGCTGTTTTACAGTAAAGCCGTTACAGTAAATGCCGTCCAAATTCCAAGGCAAGTATTGATAAAAAATTTAAAAAATCACTCGATATAGTAAACAAAGAAATTGACTTAGGTCCTTCTAATAATAAATTAGTCATAATCACGGTTAGGCGGATCGGATTCCGCTCGCGCTGGCAAGAGCGTCACATCTAAGTGCACTCGATACGGGAATAGCAAATAATCGCATGCATAATTTGCAATAGCAAAGAACGTTTAGTGTTTAATTTAATTTATTTAATTTTTAATTCGAAAATACGAAATTTTGTTTAAATTTAACAATTTCTTACGCGATGAAATTAAAATTTCGTCCGACGCTTATGGAGAAATGAGCCAGCGCAATAATCGTACATAAACATGCACAGTGTAAGCGGCGACCCAGGCGGACTATTGCAAGCGGAATCTCATCCTCCTAACCCTGGTCATAATTCATAAACACAATGCGTACTTTTATTGTCAAAATGGAAACACAAACAAAATTAATAACAACATATCTTAAATAGTCTAATTTCTTTTTTTTTAATAGTCAATTTGCTATTATAGTTTCGTAAAATGTGTTCTTCATCTACCCATTTCACTAAGCGTTTCATGTGCTGAACTTTTGTGTCCAGTATGGGTATTTTATTTTAAGCGTATATTTTTGCTGGTTTCATGCAAAGAGAATTTGCCTTATTGCTCAATCTTAAATAAAAGTTATGCTTATTATGTCCACTTATGAAATCGGACACTTTAACAATTTCAGGCAAGTCCTTGTTGTGTATGAAATGTTGGTATTTAGAAATATTAAAACTGATTTTAAGATTTCTATTAATATTAGGTAGTTCGAGAAAAAAATGTCTTATTATATCGAGAATTTTTTGATTCCAGAAAAGTTGGGTAATATCATCGTGGAATACAACTCCTAGCAGAAAGATGACAAAAGGGCACTGATGCAAATGGCGATTATATAGTTTAATCGAAATTTATATACTTACGTATATAAACATTCTGAATTAAAAAGAAAACGTTTGTTCCGAACGACCTAATATTTTTCAGTTGAAAAACCGTTCTTCTTATAATAAGCAGGCCACCATGTCTTCCAGTTAAAAATATCTTGCGTAACTACGCTTTTTATTATGAAGTTATTACTTTTGTTTGCTTCAGTTATTAATTTTATATATTCGTCCATAGAGTATATCCTGTCATACTTCTTCAATGTCTTCCTTATTAATCAAAATCTCTGTCGCATGGCAGGAAACTGTGACCGCGAATGGGATATACTTGTTGGATACTATTGAATCTTCCTGTCTCAGTTAAAGCCATACCAAATCTCATCATAGTGTGATTCTTGTTTTGACCTGGACAGTTATCAGAAAACAATCTTAATTCCTTTGAAGTTGAAGGTACATGGTTGTTTATAAAATCCATTAAAAAAGAACAAACTTCATTTGGCCCTTTACCAGCAATTCCCTCATGATACACGTAGAAATAACTTTTGCCAAATTTTAAATCATGTACACAGAATACATTAACGGATAGTTGAGTCAAGTAAAATAGTTCTTGAACGGGAATCTGGGGAAGGTGCAGATTCTGCATAAAATCAAAGGCAATAGCAGTAATATGTGAGTTCTGATGTAGTATCACTTAAAAATTTTGTAGCTCTTTTTTTATGTACAATTTCTTCTGCAACTGCAATACGTTTTTCAGTTTCACTTAAGGAGGAACTTTTGATTCCTAGGTTTAAATCTTCACATTGGCAACCGACCAAAATGAAGAGTGTAGTTTTTATTAAAAACTTTAATATAGTAACTATATTTTACGTGGCTATCTGGATATTTCTCTTTAAACATAATTCTAACGTTTAATCTAGCATTAAGGTACTGATATTCTCCTGTAGAATAATGAGTTTCTTTTACAGGATAAGAAGAAATATGCTGTTGAACGCGAATGTTTTCTTCGATTGAAATAGAATTACTTTTTAATGATTTACCACGATTATCTTATGGACTTAAACCAGCCAGTAACAAATTTTTCAATCTCTTTATTCTTTTTTCGCCAATTGCGTTTAAACTTTTAAAAGCATTTCCGCATATTTTTACTTTTATCGAGTCTTGAGTCTTTATAAACGTAGTGCTTGTAGGAATGTTCTCTATTCTTACCGTCTTCATTACGTTTTCGTCGACGGGAGATTTCATTAACTTCAATAAGAGACTGCAAATAAATATCTTGTTCATTCTTAGCTTGAAATCTATTATACACTTTATCATAAATTAGCTTCCGTTCAACGTTAGTAAATTTTTCAAAACATTTCATACAACTGTAACAACTATAAATTGTAATTTTTCTTATTTACAGTTGGTTCTTGTAATTTTTCTGTTTAAGATTCATTGATGAAAACATTACCTGCAGGAAGCGCCTTGTTCCTTCGCTAAAACTGTTTTATAATAATAATAATAATAATAATATTTATTGCCATTTGGTCTTGTAAAAAAAGACATTGACATTGTCAAAATCAATACGTACATATATAAAAATAACAAATAACGTAAAGTTACACAAATCCAAAATATCAGATTGACACATTAAAAAAAGTTATAAATATCATAAACAATGGTTTCAGAAGAAACAGATGTTGATATTAGTCAGATCTAAGAACTAAGATTACATTTCCTATGTTATAAGTAGCATCTAATTGTCACACTCTGAACTAATCAGGAATAAACTCATTTATATGATAAAAATTCTTTTCACGTAAAAAAGTTTTTAATAAAGTTTTAAAGTTCTTTAAGTTCGTATTTTTTATTGATGGTGGTAGTGAGTTAAAGATTTTTATAGCTTTGTAATGCGCACCTCGTTGATAAAATGCAGATTTATGTCTCGGAATACTAAAGTTATTACAGTATCTTGTTGTCATGTTGTTATATGTATCGGAATTTCGAGAATACAAGTACTCGTGTTGTTTCATGAAGATACCTAATTCCAAGATATATAAACTCGGCAAGGGTAAAATTCCTAATTGTTTAAATAGTGGTCGACATGGGGTATTTATTGGCACTCCACATATAATTCTAATAATTCTTTTTTGCAGTACAAATATATTCATGATGTGACTGCATGAACCCCAGAATATCAGACCATAACGCAATCGAGATTCAACATATGCAAAATAAAATGCTTTTAAAGATTCTAAACCTACACTAGTTCTTAAATTCATCAAAGCATAAAATGCTGAGCACAATTTTTTACTTAAGTTACTGCAATGCTGCTCCCAATCAAGTGAGGAATCAACATGGAGTCCTAAGAAGTTAACGACATTTGACACTGGCAAAGATGAGTTATTATGTTTGACGTATATACTATAGTCAGTTGACTGTTTTCCAAATGTCATTATATTCGTCTTTTCCATATTGAGACGCAGGTTATTCGATGCACACCATTCGTTCATTGTAGCAACTACATTAGAGCTCATTTTTGAGACATTAGCAATGTGTTCGTCAGATACAATTATATTCGTATCGTCCGCGTATTGAGTAAGTCGGCCTGATGTCATTGATAAGCATAAATCATTTACATAAATCAAGAATAATGTTGGTCCTAGAATAGAGCCCTGTGGAATTCCACGAAGAATAGGTGATTCTAAAGATCTGTAAGTTTTAGATATATTGTTAAATTCTGATGTTAATGCGATAATTTGACTGCGGTTACACAAGTATGAATGAAATATATTAAGGGGTGTACCACGTATGCCGTAGGCTTCCATTTTTGTTAACAGGATATTATGATCTAATAGGTCAAATGCCTTGGAAAGATCAAAAAATATTCCTGTTACATTTTGTTTCCTGTCTAAATTTTCGTATACATACGTCAGAGTATTGTAAATCGCGTCCTTCGTTGATCTGTTACCAATGAATCCAAATTGGTTTTTATTTAGTATTTCTAAATTTAATAAGTAAGATACCAATCTTTTGTTCAAAACCTTTTCGAAGACCTTACAAAATGCTGACATAATAGATATTGGTCTATAATTACTAACATCAGAGCGATCACCTTTTTTATAGGTCGGTATAACTTTTCCACATTTCAACCGATCTGGAAAAACACCTTGATATAAACATTTATTTATTATGTTTACTAGTGGAGGAAATATATCATTACATATGTGTTTAAGTAGAGAGCAAGGTACATCATCTATACCAGCAGAATTTTTGGAAGATACTAAATTAATTATATCTTTAATTTCTTCCTCATCTGTGGGAGGCATAAATATATTTTTATCATGTTTAAAGTGAATAGTAGGCAGGTGAAGTTCATAATTTGTATTTAAAATTATACTACTAAAATGACTACAGAATAATTGAGCTATAACTTCTGGATCAGAACTTAAATTTCCAGAAGAAGAAGATATTTTGTAATTAGAAGTTTTATTAGTATTTACTATTTGCTTAACAATATTCCAGGTTGTTTTTGATTTATTCGAGGACGATAATATTCTGCTATCGAAATATTTTCTCTTAGCTTCCTTTATAGCTGTATTATAATATGATTTCTGAATATTATAAATTTTGAATTAATGTGGTTCATTGTATCTCTTACAAAGAATGTGCAGGTCTCTCAAATTGCCAGCAAGTCTACGTAATGTATTGTTATACCGGTAATTTACGATTGGATTTAGTGTTTGAATCGAGACTTTTGACTAGTGGAAAGTGAAGGTCTATAATTAACGTATTCTTTGCCTCTCAGAATTGAATTTTTTATAACACTAAACTTATATTTTTTAATATTTCTAACACCTTTACGACGCTTTATGGGAATCTCTTCATCACTTTCGACATTAGAATAATCAGAACTCAGTGCTTTCGTTCGTGCCAATGATTACTAATCATAAATAATGGATTGACTTCGTGCACATTTATTCGTAACTTTCTTCCGTTCATTTTATGAAATATGAGTTTCATTCCTTCGTTTTTTATAGAATCAATACATAAAAGTAACGAATAAATGTATGTACACGAAGTGAATCCAGTATTTATGATTACTAATCATTGGCACGAACGAAAGCAACTATTATAACAAAGTAAATAACAATTTCTAAACGAATTTCAATCAATAGTTTGTAATAAACTGCACAAAACTGAATATCGATTGACATAAATAAATTTATCGGTAAAATTAGAAACAATGTGACATGTCCACGAGTAAGTTGTTTCCAAGGCACCCTTCATAAAAAAAAATTATACGATGCCGCTGCAGCAATGCAATAGGATAATTTTAAAAGGAATTAAGTCCAGTGACTTAGGTCCTCTTAAAAATAAACTTAGAAATTCAGTGTATATTTTGGCACCCTTGGAAGAAACAGATTTTATTTTTATCTACTTCAAATTAACCGGCTTGGCCATTTTAGTAAATAGTAATATTTAACTGAAAATGTCAAAAAAGTGACTTGGGCCCTTTTAACCCTAGGATGCATAAATGGGGCCTCTCAGGCCCAGGCAGGTGCTTCATTTCTTATAATTTGTTTCAAATATTTTCAATCGAATTGAGCGTTTAGATATGCTCTAAACTCGTTTTTATCTAGTTCTTTTCTAATCCAAAACCTTTCGAATTTTTTCAGAATTTGAAAAAAGAATTTTTTTCATCACTAATCTACAATTTTACGTATGCCGCTGTCCAGGCCCATCTAATAGAATCTTGTATAAGACAACTCTGATCTTGTCCCTAGCTTATTAAATTTTTATAACTTGTTAGAGACATGTAATCTACGTGTTTGTATCAATCAAAAATTGATAAGTGATACATGTAAAAATAATGTTTGTACTGAGCACAGTTTTAGAATGTGCACTACTTCTTACGCTAAAATATAATTTGTCTGCAATTATGTTTACATAGACATTTAGAAACTTAATTTTAATTAACATATACCTGCATATTTTACTCCAATAAATGTTTTTCCCTTACAACCTAATGTATTATATAGGCAGGGCCTCCGAGACCCGGATCATGTAAATGCCGGTATTGCACTGCTTATGCATCCTAGGGTTAATAATAAACGATTCAATTTCATTCTGAGTGGACGAGTCAACCGTTTCTCCTTAATGCCCGCAGACTGATAATGATAAAGTACCGACATGGAAAGACGTCACAATGCAAGAGTACCCTGAAGACACTACAACGATCAAAACACTTGCAAGAGGCGCTGTTGGCGTTAGTCTAACTACCGCATTATGTATTTTCATAGATAAATATCATTATCATTTTGGTTTCCAAAATATAAAAAATACACATCACTTATCTCTACTGTCGTTCATAAAATTTTAAAAGCAAAAACATATGCGCCCTTTATTGGATAAAAAATCGTAGATCGGTACTTTATCATATCTACTGGCTTTGTTTCTCCTTTACTTATAGCGCCCTCTGTTGATCAATAGAGGTAATTTATCGGCTTTCAACATGTCTTCTGTCAATTTCTTTTAACATCTACAGTCTCGCGCACCTTAAATGCACCTCCTGCACGCAAACCTCACTCTTACAACCTTGTGGTATATAACATGTGTTTTTTTAAAAATGCCATAAGGGTTGGCTGTGGAAAAGAAAATTCATGTCTTAGCTCCATTCATTTACTCTAAATTTTCAGATTTGGCATATGTTAGATGCCAAGCTACGACATGAGTTTTAATTTTCATGGCCAACCTTTATGGCATTTAAAAAAAAACACATGTTACAAGGTTCATAGAACTGTCAAATTGTAGCATTTAAGCTGCGCACGATTATACGTTCGAACATCGAAGAATAAAACTAAAATTTAAGCAAGCAAATGGATGTTTCATACCTAATGACATCTATTTTTGTTTTTGAAATCAGCGCTATCTTTTGTCGATTGAAATGGCTACTTGTAACGTGTACAGTCACTAATAATATCACCAATTTCGTTCTGAGCGTTATCAACGTTCCCTATATCTTATGTTAATTTTTTTATACCAAATTCAAACAACGAAGTTGAAAATTAAAAGTTAGATACACAAATGGATTTCAAGTGGCTGATACCCAGCGCCATCTCTTGTTGAGGAGAATTGTACTTATAATTTATTTATACAGTGCGTGTAAATTTTTACTATAGTGAATCAAAACTAAATTACAAATAGGCCCAGTTTTACAATCGTGGATTAAGCACGGAGTAACTGTTCGCTGAATATCCTTTAACGTTTCTCCATATCTACGTCACACCTACGTCACGTTATTCTAATAGGCCCCATACACTTGCGAACAAATTGCGCAACAGAGGCTGTCGTGCAAACAATTGTATAGTGTATGGTGTTGTTTGGCGTGCTGCGCAACTAGTTGCAGAAATTCAAAATTGTTTGAAATTAATTGCGCAACGAGTGGCGTTGTGCAACGATTGCATCGTGTATGGGCTTTGTACGACACATTGTGCAGTAATTTTTGAATGAGTTTGTTGATTTATACCGTCATCAGACGGCATGTTTCCGTAGGTACACGACAAAAGCAACTGGAGTTTGCACAATATTGCGTATAGTGTATGGGTGATAGCGTATAGGTGACCTTGTTTGCACACCAACTTGTGCAACGTCAGTTTGCGCAATTTGTTCGCAGGTGTATGGGGGGCTTAAGAATAATGCTTATTCGACTATTGTCGGGCCTAAATGGTGCAAGATGCTTGCATAAAGTGGGGCAGCGCTGCATTTACAGGAGCGCTTAATTTTCACCGACTGCACTACAAATTAGACGCACAGTATAAAAATATGGTTTTTACGTGTAAGCAAGTCATTACAACAAGACAAAGAAATTTGAGTTAGTTTTGAACATATTAGACGTTTACTGATTCTTACACTCCCTTGATATGTGGTGCCATCTATTGTTCAGGATCGGTAGTTTGTTTGCATTCCTGAATGCAATACTTTTCATTCGAATGTAAAACATACCAACTCTTGAATGTTGAATTATATTATAATGTTTCTTGTTAAAATTATTATTATTTTTTTGATTTTATAGAAGTGATCTCTATAGGGAATGACGAATCAATGTTCAAAGCCTCTCTTCACGAATGCGAAACTGATTAGCGCTTGGTCATAGTTCTGAAACGCCTTTAGCTTTTTTTTTGGCGAATTACGTTCACGCGTAGGCTCCCGGCCTACTGCGAGTAGACCGCCAATTTTTCGCGTCAATGACCCGACGCAATTTATCTCGCTCCTATTCGTGTAATTAAAGCGAGTGTGCTCCCATTTATAATAATAATCCGGCAGCGTCTGTCGTTACCGAATGCGCGAATTTGCAGATTCAGTTTCGCGCGTGTGTGCAAGTCAATAACCCGACTTTATTTTTACGACAACGGCCGCGTTTGAACGGGGCACTTCACGGAAGACCGACCGCCCGCTCGATAATCCTTATTATGCACCCGCAAGAGGCTGATTTAGGGGAAAAACAAAAAAAAGTTGGGAAAAAAAAATGACACTGCCAGGTCTCATCTGGGCAAAGTTGTTCAGCAACAAAGAGCGAAAATCTTTTATATGTCCAAGTGGCTTAAAGCCTCGGGGAAGACGGGCGAAAAAAAAAAAAACCGGTAAGTCAGGTGCGAATGAGCCAAAGTTTAAGATACCTTTTGGTATTTGGTTGTGTGGGCTCATGTCTGACTCGATACCGGGTCACGAAAATTGTTGAATGAAGTCACTGCAATTTTTTTGCTTCGTCGTCCGTTGAACACATGACAAAATTGTTATTTTTGACCAAGTGAAAGTGTAATGGATTCCACCAGTTGCCTTCATAAACTCCGACAACTTTAAATGATGTTTTGGCATTCTTCTCTTTTTTAATGTAAGGTGCTCCGGTTCAAATTTTTAGTTAAAATCGAAGAAGAAATCAAGAAACTGGTTCTCATAAGTTTTACAATTTTTCATAATTCCGGAAGACCGTCCAATAGATGGGACATTTTTTGATTCGTTGTAACTAAAAAAGATCCTGTTTTTCTCTTCTTTTTTTCTTCAGCGGTTTTCATACTTGAACACGTACTACAATAGGGTCCAAATGTATTCACACACCAAAATATCGGAGTAGTCTTAACGAATATATACCAATAAGGTTCAATTTCGAACAGGTTCATTACTAATCGGACGAATACATTTGGACCCCATCGTACATACGAGTACATACCTCTTCATCTGCTTCTGTCTCTTCCTAGTTATGTGCATCCAATTGTGTTCTGCCATCAATTTAATATAATTCAGTTTCAGTTTCTGCTATCCTAATGGTAATGGGATTTTGTGCTCTTTGTCTGCGTCACATTTTAATTTTCTCGTTTTCATGGGAACGTCAACAACTTGATTGATGATTCATTTGTTGGTCTCTTTGTCGTTTAAATCAAGATACGCCCAGTATGCAAAATAATCTAACCCAGGAATGGTGTTCATAATCACATCGTAAAAGTCCCGTAAAGAGAAAGATAGTCAACAAAGTATGAAGTAACAAAGATTAAAATGCTTTGGGTATTAATCAACAGATGGCGCTCGTTATCAAACCCTAGATTTAGGTTAGGCCACGCACTGTATTTTGGAGCAAAATGGCCAAGCATTTGTCACAAGTTTTGTGCTTTTTTATGTTGATTTTTGATGCTATTAAAATGCGCCGACTTGTTTTAAGAAAGGTCTCAAGTTATTTAGGAGATTAGGAGTGAAAAAATTATCATATCATCTAGGATTCCATTTGAGAAGCAAGGAAAAAAAAGATGCAGTTTTATGAAGAAGAATAAGTACCTAGCAGATTGGAAGCTTATTTTCAAAATTCGAAATATTTGGCAACTTAAATTTTGAACCAAAATGGCTGGCTACATTTTGTGGTACTTTATAAATCAAGGGATGTTAGTCCATGCCAAGCACCCCTCTCCACACATTCTCCACTTAAACAAGATGAACATTAGGTCAATTTTTTCTGAATGCGTACAACTTCAGAAGAAATCGCTTTCCCCGAGCATTTTTTAATATGTACAGTCGGGGACAAAATTGTGGGTACAGGATTAAACTTCCATTATATTTGAAAAGGACATAACACAGCTAAAATATGAACAAAAAAAATCCACTGGACAATTTATTAATTTATTTTTAGAATGCCATTATCGAATTTATTACTGCAGCAGGTAAAAAGTGAGCAAATAAAAATCAGATTAGAGTAGGCGGTGCAAAGAAAATGTATGTTTGTGATTAACTGAATTAATTAATGTAATACATTCATGGACTGTCAAATTTATTGACTTTTTATTTAATCACAGACGTACATTTTCTTTGCACCGCCTGCTCTAATCTGATTTTTATTTGCTCACAGGTTATAAGCGGATAAGCGTTTGTACCAAATAACCAGTAATATAAACGCAGTACCCCCAATTTTGTTCCCGACTGTATAAGGGGATCATCTGTAAAAAATAGCCTCTTTTACAAAATGCTGATAGAATGGGATATAGAGGCACTACAAGAAGTTTCATTGAACTTTCCCTTGAATTTATTTCCGCATCGCACACTTTTAGAATAATAATCTAGATCCGCCTCTGCTTTCAGTCCAGTCCAGAAAAACGCGTGTAATTATTATTGGCTTCTCTACACAATTTCTTACCTCTTACGTCTCTTCTTTATTAAAACGACTTTCAATTGCTACAATTTCAACAAAGACGAAGTCCTAACTCTACGTTCATTAATTACAAGTATCTATTATAGAACAGAGACTAATGAGTTATTTAAATAAAATTGAAGAATCGAATTAAGGAGAAACATCAATTGCAGTAACAAACGTAAGACCTTCCAGTGCGACTTGACACATTAAATACAGTAACATTCATAAACTTCGTAAAATGAGGGAAAAATTTATAAATTTTGTAAATTTCCATATTTTACCGACTTTATGAAGGGCGCTGTACCTAGAAGCTATCTTCAGGGCTTCAGGCCCATAACTTTAGACTTCCATCTTTAAGCTTTTCTCTCCAGTTGATCACGTTTTCTTTCAGGTCTTGCATAACTACAACTATCCACTTTCTTCTTTTGTTGTCTTTTGTTTGTCTTTCTCACTGGTATTTTATGAGCTATCGTTTTGACTGTCCTGTCTTTTTTCATCCTCTTTAAATGTCCCAACCACTGTGTTCGTCGTGTTTTAACTATCTGGCTTATTGGTGGCCTTTTCTCACCCTTCTTCAGTTTCATTTCCTTCATATTTCTAGTTGAATTTTATTTTTTTATTTATTGTCCACGTCTCACTTCCCTACAGTGCTGTTGGTTTTAGAACTGTCTTGTACAATCTTACCTTTGTTTGTTGTTGTTTGATTAGATATTAAAATTTTGTTTAGTCTCAAATATATGTCATTGGTCTTTTCGCATTTGTTGTTTACTAGCGTGCCTAACAATAAGTACATATGGATTTCTACTTCTTCAAATTCTACTTTTCCTTTTGATTCTACTTGGATTGTGAAATTTACTTTATATTGTTCTTATGATCGTTTTTAACTTCCATAAATTTGCCCTTTTTTGTTGGCTTCCAAGCCCACCTTCTTTGCTGCGTTGTCTCTCTTAATTAATTCCTTCCTAGTTCTCGCTAGTAGTACCACATTATCTGCACATGTCATTATTTCGTGATTCGTGACTTTTATTTAGAATCGTTCTTGCCCTCTTTAGTTTACACCGGAAAACTCTTTGTTTGGATACATTCACTGCATTTATTTTACATTGATTCAAATTTGTTTCAAACATTTTCTACCTAGGTAAGTTGGATACAGAATGGTTTTCTTTCAAATAACTAAATGCATTGTACGTGCCAACCAAAAATTAGGTTGTTTTAACATTTTTCTTTCTTCTGTGTACTGTCTCTGATTACCTTTTTGAGTGCTATATTAAATAGTATTGTAATGATTCGTCGACACCAGCCGGCGCCAAATTGTCTCTTGCGTCACAGCCGTCTCGTCGACGCGCCTTAGGCGACAGCCTAGAGAATGTTCGCGAGAAACAACCCCGGCATATAAAAATGCACGCGGCCGGGAGTGGGACAGTTCGAATTGAATTCAACGTTAGACGGACTTAAAGTCGCGTTATAAACTTTCGCTCGGCTGTTAAAATAAATTAGGATTAAGTTTGTAAATTATCTAGTGTTAAATGTTAGTGTTAATTAGTTTGCTTGTAAATAAATTAGTTTATTAACTATTTCGTGTTTTGTTTTAAAATAAAAATTAATAGAATGTTTAAAATCGTTACAGTATTATTGATAAAGGGGTCGCCTCGTCTCAGATCCTTTTTGATCTTGGTTGTTTTTGAGTTCTGTCTTTATATGACGCAGTCGATTTTTGACCTAAATCTCTAGCCACTTTTCTGCTGACGAGGTCCTAACTAGAGCCGAAATAGCTATTCAGAATATTGCAAGCATTAAAAATTTAGTGTACTGTCGGCTTAGCAATTAGGCTATAATTGTATCTCAATGGAAATACGTTTGCTTGCAAATGTACGGGGGAGGGGCGTTTGTGCTCCACGATATTAACTGTTAACTGTTATTTCTTGTCCTTGTTACCACAAAGCATCAAGAAGATTCCTTTGCAAAGTATTATAGTTAATACTATTGATGTTTTTTCTTGGAATAGATTTTGTTATTTCATAATCTCCTGATTTTTTACTTTAAATTCAATAAAATGTTTGATAACATTTGAAATGCTTGTTCTCAATTATTGCAAATTCTTCTGCAGTAGAAGATTTTACTCCATTAAGTTGCAACAAATAAACTCGATATAAATAGTGATGATGATGCTGCCATTTGTAGCAAATAATAGAAGAAAAAAGTTGTGCTTCAGTTTTATCGCGATCACGGTTTCGTCTATCCAGACATCTTCAAAAGAAAAACCTAGTTTCGCCATTTTCAATTTTCGTAACAAAATAAACTTGAACTGTTGTTCCAAAGATGGCACACGGTTCGTCTGAATACAACTTTACTTTAAAAAAAATGTCCATGTTTAATTTATGTTTTTATCAACTTTTAACATTTTTCTTTATTAAAAAACATTAACCTTTAAGTCTTTGTACGACGAGTTTTTTTTAATTAAGAGTTATTTCAGAAATACTTAACTTTTTTTTATGTATTTCACAAATTGTATATTCAAAAGCAAACAACAATCATTTTGCATATGGATAAGTTTTTGTTTTTTCATACATATCTCTCCCACACTTTTTTAAAATCTGCGTCACATATCAATCGAACTGACAGTAAAGGATTTTTCTATATTTTTATGTCAGTGCAATGACAGTAATGTTCGAAATTTTCTGTTCGTAGTTGTACAGTTACGGAATTTAAAAAAGCATACATACACTCAAAGCGTGTCGCTGTGAACTTGGTTTTGTTTGAAATTATTTTCGCTTTATAAGTCAAAATAATTGTCAAAGTGACAGACCAACATTAGCATGCCGCATTTAAGTTTATCGAAAATACGCAATTAATTATATTTGGTCAGTAAGAAAATTATCCGGAAGATTTGGGGTTAATAAAAGCACCATAGAGTTTTCTTCTTGGCTCCTAAAAATGAAAGTAACATGATTTAATTGCCAGCGTTTATGTCAATCAGACAGAGATTGATTTACTATTCTAATATGCAAAATATAGCTTAAAAACTTGTATGCTTTTTTAAATTCCGCAACTGTACATTATTTACACTTGTATTAAAAAAATTCTAAATAAAACTTAATGTGAAATTTTATTGCATGTTCTATTAAAAAGTTTCATATTAAAAATAATGAAATTTCCACGTTTCTTAAAAAAAAAAAAAATGTCTGAAATTTCCGCATCCCTACACGTAACTCTTAGCGGCAATATGAGTGGAGGGACGATAGCTGTTGTTTCCATTACAGAGTTAACGATTTTAATGATCATCAGTGTACAACGGGAAGCCCTTCATGGAGGTTCTTTTAATGGCAACTCCTGTCGCTAATTGCTTTCAAAAATTAGCGTTTTACGTTCCATTTCTTCAATAATTAAATGTTTAAAATATGTCAAGTGTTTGTCGAGTTTAGAACTTTTTGTTAAGTTATGTTTTGGTAACAACTTGGCATCTTATTTTAAAAGAGCAATCGATCAATTCTGGCAGAATTTCATTGAATTAGATATAACACGTTACAGACACCATGCCCATATTTCACCATGTTCAAGAATTCTGCAATTCTGAATGAGAACCAGAGTTTAGAACAATTCAGTGAACAAGCTTTTGAAGCAGCACTTGCAGATTTTAAGAAAGTGTGGGAGAAAAAGCTCATCCTGATTTTCGGTCAAAATTTTTGAACTCCGTTAGATACAATAGCATTCACTTGTAAGCTGAAATGTACACCGTGTCCACAGAATATGGAATATGTTATATATTGCAAAAAATACGGGTTACATCAAAAAAACCTGAAACAGGTAAATTTTTGATTTTTCTTGCGGATCCTATGACATGATTAAAATTTTAATTTGGCTTGTCATTTGTCATTAGTGACGTCATTGACAATTTTTTTAAATGGCATGACTAGGTTTCATTTATTTCAAAGAAAGCACACTACTTGGCTCTTTACAATGATATCCTACTTTTGAAGTTTTTCACAAAAGTATACTAGTTATCCATGTTAAGGCACTACTGAACCTTCTTATTTATCAAAACATTTGCATTCCTCTAAATGTCAGAGTGGTACTTGAACTTAAAGTTACGCTTGTGATTTGGAAGATTTAAAGAAGCACGAAAGTAATAAAACTTATGGCGCATTTATCTGAAAAGCATCGAATTGAAATATTGATGATGTTGGGATATGGAGACAGAAGAAGACGACAGGAAGAAGTTTGCAATTTATTTAATAACCTATTCCCCGAGCATCATATTTCCCAGTCTGCTGTTAGTAAAATCTTGCAAAAGTTTGAAATGACCGGTACTGTCAAAGACTTGCCGAAAACAGTAAGAAATTTACCTGAAAATAATGAAAATCGCGAAAACGTTATGTTAGCTGTAGTAGAGAATCCTCATATTTCTATTCGACAAATTGCTCGAAATCATAACTTAAAGAAGTCAACTGTACATAAAGTCATAAAAAAAGAAAAGTGGCATGCGTATCGACCCTGCGTTGTTCAAGAATTATTTGAAGATGACTTTGAACGACGAATTGAATTTTGTGAGAACATAACGCATCGACTTGAAGCAGATAGAAATTTTCACAAAAATATTCTTTTCACAGATGAAGCAACGTTTTGTTTGAATGGAAAATTAAACAAACGAAACACACGTTACTGGGCTTCACAAAATCCTCGCTGGTATGTAGAAGGACATACTCAGTACCAGCAAAAAATCAATGTTTGGGCAGGAATTATTCGAAATCGAATCTTTGGACCCTTCTTTTTTGAGAACAATCTAACTGCAGAAACTTATTTAGACTTTTTGAGATATGAATTAGTTCCTGCTTTAGCTATTTTATTTCCAAACGAAGTAGATCCGGATATACTTCATAACAGAATTTGGTTGCAGCAGGACAGGGCTCCTCCTCATTTCGGTATTAACGTCCGTCATTTTCTGAATGTTACCTTTGCCAATCGATGGATAGGGAGAGGAGATGCAATAGAATGGCCGGCTCGTTCACCTGATTTAAACCCGTTAGACTTTTTCCTTTGGAGCTATCTTAAAGACAGAGTATACATAAATAAACCAGAAAACATAAAAGATAGCATAAGAACAGAGATGAGAGCTATCACACCAGAAATGACTGATAATATCATTAGTGGATTTGAAAATCGAGTTTATCATTGTCTAACAGTAAATGGAATACAATTCGAACATCTTTTGCAGTTTATGAGCCGCAGTTGGATTTTTCTATTGATTGTGACCCTCGTTTGAAGATTTCATTTATTATTCGAAGAATCATTTAAATTTGTTACATTATTTACTGTTTACTCAAAATTGATGAAGGATAAAATAATAGTTTTATATCATCGAAAAATCTCTGTCAAATGAGTATAATATGGGGGTACCTTATCAATTAAAAATATTTACTTGTTACTCATTGTGCTTTTGTCTGTGAAAAAGATAACGATTGGCTACTGTTTCATGATAGAAAACTAAATGTCAAACAACTTTCATTTGAAACATTTTTTGATTAATGCATATTTATTAAAGTAGATATCTACTATATTTCATGCTTTTGGGACAAGGAGTAAAAATTTCTATTTCACGTGAAAAAAGAATGTAAACTTCAAAAGTAGGATACCATTGTAAAGAGTAAAGTAGTGTGCTTTCTTTGAAATAAATGAAACCTAGCCATGCCATTTAAAAAAATTGTCAATGACGTCACTAATGACAAATGAATAGCGAAATTAAAATTTTAATCATGTCATAGGATCCGCAAGAAAAATCAAAAATTCACCTGTTTCAGGGTTTTTTGATGTAACGCGTATTTTTTGCAGTATATAACATATTCCATATTCTGTGGACACGGTGTATAGTTAGCGTACAAGTACAAAAAGATGGTTGTTTGCTTATTAATTTCTTTTGTTTTGTATATACAATTTGTGAAATACCAAAAAGAGTTAGGAACTCTTAATTAAAAGAAAACTCGTCGTACGAAGTTTTAAAGGTTAATGTTTAACAAAGAAAACTGTTAAAAGTTGATAAAAACATAAATTAAACATGGACATTTTTTTCAAAGTGAAGTTGTATTCGGACGAACCGTGGGCATTTATATATTACATGATTGTTTGCACGTGTTACACTTTTCTTGGAGAATGTTAATAGTTAACGATTTTGGAGAAATAATAGTGTTAAGGTAGTTTTGGTTTTAGATTCAAGCGATCGAAAATGTCTTTACTTACCTAACTTCTTCGCCTCTTGCTCACTTGTCAATATTCTTGGAAACTCTTTACATGTTATATGGCACACGAAAATAAAACCGCAATCACTTTTGGAATCCTACAGAATAAAAAGTTTGAGAAGCACTGTTTTAACACATTGCAATAGTATAAGTACGGCGATTTCTTCTTAGCTCATCATAACATGTAATTGAATTTTTTTAGCGTAAGTAATTACACCGCGGACATTTTGAAGTCGTTAAGAGTCTTGAGTTACTTTTAAACAGCTATATCCTCACAATTTTGTGTTCGAGAATGTGTTGATGATACATAATTATAGGAAGTTCGTCCGAGAAAAAAAAGAAAAGAAAAATAAAAGGATTGCGCTAAGTAATTGAGAGATTCGCAGATTTTTTGAAACGAAAGCGTTTGAGACATTTGAGACCGTTTTACACTATTCTATTTCTTGTATAAAATTTAGTGCAATTTATACAATAAAAAGAAATTTTTGGGCTGGATATACGGTTTGGAAATAGAACATGTTCTATTTTTCCTGATAGTTTTTAATTCAATTTAAATATTTATACAATTTAAAGCCCGTTCACAATGACTTAACGTAACAAAATTAAATTAAGGAAATTAGAGTGTTAATTTATGTGTTCACAATGAAGAAATTTTTTGTTCTTTGCATGCGCAAGTATTTGCAAATTGTTAGTGGTTGTCTAGGTTAATAAAGGATAAAATTCTTTTGCTCAACTCGAGGACTCAAAGACTACACTCACTATACTGTTTTAGAACGCTGTTGATTGAATGTACTTAACAGAGTTAACCTAAAAATGGAAGTTGTCAACTTAAGAAAAGTAAATTAATAGAATTAGCCAATTAGTACGCTTACATTTCTAACAGTGTTTCCAACTTTTATTAAGTGATTAATTTTCTTACGTTAAGTCATTGTGAACGGGCTTTTATTGCACAAATTAAGAATTTAAAAAGTGGAACCAAATCTTGTACAAGAAATAAGGTATGTAACAGCCTTTAGTTTGGAGACGTGCACTTTTTGTGAAATCATCGAATTTGTTGCTTTACAATCAAAAGTCAGTCATTTTCCTGTGTAGTTGAATTAAATAATTTTACAATCAAAGATATACATGATGATACTATTAGCTTGACCAATATTATCAAGAAATTTTTATTACTGATACATAATGATGTTCTCATTAAAATAAAATCGAATTTGAAATCGTCCATGTACACGTCCAAGCGTTTCACAAAGAAGTAATGTGTTAAAGGGGGTGGGATTTATCGCGTTGACACCCCCCTGTATAAGGTCTAGAAGTTCAAATAACAGTAGTTCATTTATATCCTTAGTTAGTTAATTCAATTCTTTTTTTTTTCAATGAGAAAATGATTACTGTTAATAAAAATTACGTTTCCAAAAATTACATTTTTTTTTCCTAAATCAAGGTAGCAGTGGGAGCCCTTAAATTGGAATGAGTTTGGAACAGGGTAGTCCTCTAATTGGCTAGACCATGGCCTTCTAAATTAAAAGCGAGTTCTAACTGGCCTGGGCGTTTTGAAAAATTTACATTGAATTTTTGTGCTCGAGAAAACGCCAAAAGTCGACACTTTGGCGCTGGTTACGGGGCTCTGACGGCAATGAGTAAAGTGCGTTGTCATTACTGTCAATCAAAGTGAGTTCACCCAAAATTAATTAATATTATAATTACCGTAATACAACATAATTTATGTGGTATAAACTTTATAGATTCATGCACAAATCATTTGATCTCGTCGGAGTGAAGTACGCTTGCGCAATAAAGAAAGACTGGCACTTTCGTGTTATGAATAATTACAACAAGTTACACACATAAAAGAGTTTCGACTTTTGATAATGTAAAACGTGTTAAAAAGGGCGTTGATAATTACGCACAATGAGAAAAGAAGCTTTATTATACTTATTGTAACTTACCACAGAAATTCTGAGTATATGCAGGTGAGATTTTAATCTAAAACCGTAATAGTTTAATGCTAAATTAAGTTGTCGAAATTGGACATAAATACTCCACCTTATTCCAACGTAAATAATATCCAGTATGCTCAAATTTTTACAACAATAACATTAATTGTTCTTACACGAACTCATCCACCATTCACATGTGACAGAAGACAGAACTGTCAAGATTTTAGGTTAAGAAAGCGCCCTGTAAGCAGTGCTTGGCGGAGCACGCCTGAACTGCACTTTTGCGCAGGCCAGATAGAACTCGCTTTTCATTTAGAAGGCCATGGGCTAGACAATTAATTATGGTTCTAATAAATTATGTTTATTTAGAGCGCAGAGTTTAGAGATGTCGGTGAAATTAGTTCTAAAAATGTAGAAAGTGATTCGAATTTTGAAATGGTAACTGTGATAATGAGGTAGGTACCAGTGGACAGTATTGCAGATGGGCAGTTTTAAATCAATGTAGTTTATTGTCGTTTCTTTTTGTACAGTTTGAAATCGGGTACTTGCTGGTATAAATATCCTTTTGCCTTTAATTTCGTTTCATCTAAATAGTTTGAGGAAGAAGCTCTTCAGCCTCATTTGAATATGGTGGAGGTAGGTCTGTCTACTATATTGTAGATTTGATTTGTTTAGATTCCATTTGTTTAGATTCCATGTCCATTCTTACATCGGTTACATCATAACAAAGGCAAACGATACTTCCAGCCACTCCTCCAAAAACAACAAAAAAGCGACTAACTGGCAGAGTTTCATTTTGTTTTTGTTTGTTGTTCTCCAGCGTGTAATATTCAGACGGCTAATGGTATTTAATTATGGCAATTTGGAAGTTGGGAAACTCGTTATGCAGCCGCGAATATGTTGCTAAATATAATGCTCGTGTGAGTAGGAGCAGCTGGGGTGGGACGAGTGCAGATTTATGCACGCCTTCCTTGCACTTATTGGCCAAACAACATTCACTGCACCCGATGCGATGCAGTTTATAAAGGCAGCTTGCACCAGGCGCAATGTTCAGTTGCAAGCGGGTTTGCACATAGGAGGTGTGTTCGTTCCTTGCAAAATCGATCGCGGAAAATTCGCATTTTCTGTAGTTTCTCTGAACCCTAGTTCAACCACCCCGACTTTCGAGGATGTACGAAATAGTGCTCGGGGTCATATCGCTCAGTGCAGTTTTTGATGATGTGATGTCTGTGAACCGTGGAAGTGCCAGGGTAATGGCCAAGGACTCTAGGACTTTGGCGTTGTGTTGGTGTCTGTGTTTCAATTTTGATGTAACTTGAAATCCCATTTTGGTTTTTAAAAGAAAAATGGGGTAAATTCCAGAAAAGGAAGAAAGTGAAACAAGAGAAGGAGACCTTTTTCAGGTAAAATCATGAACACTTGTTACAAAACGACGACTTAAAAGAAAACGGGAAGCATGTTCACTTAGTCAACTTGTTTTCTAATTAACCTAATATGAAGCCCCCTGTCTACTTTTGTCATAGGAAAATTGTCAGAAACAGTAGTTAAGGAAAAGTTTATCTAAACCGAGGAAATCTACCATAATCATAGCATTGAGGCTCCATAATCAAATTAACTTCATTTTGTTGAAGTGAAATAGAACACGACATCGTCGCTTTTTTGTGAAACATCAAAATTGCATAAGAATTTCAGTTTTTAAAATTTAAAGCTGCCAGGTGAACTTAATTGCCAAATTTCTTGGAAAATTGAAAAAGCAAAAACGAAGCACAACTAAATAAAAGTCAGCAAACTGAAGATTATAAATATTGTTGAAGAATTCTGATTTGAAAACGCTTTATCAAATTATATTCATAATTGAAATAGGAATTGGCCGAGGCCGAGGTCCTCCAATTACTTTCTCAAACTTAAATAGTCCTTTAGTAGAGGAACTCTATGCTGTTTGTAATAGTGATTTCAATGAAGGTTAAAAAATAATCGGAGGAAAAATTCTGTTAATGATCGACACAAAAAAGAAATTAGGTAGAAGGAGTTAGAGTACGTGTGCATGGGGGGTAACTATATTTTTGCTTATTTTAAAAGCTCATTAAATTTTCAAAAATTCACCTGAACTTGCAGAAATTTTATTTCTTTTTTCTTGTTTCCATAAAATTCCTCCAGAAATGCAAAACTAATTTTAAAAGAGACTTTCTTGCCCTTAGCGGCCGGACGACGTCCGAAAGCTCGGTTGAATTTTGCCGGCGCGGGCGGTCGAAAGCTCGGTTGAATTTTAAAAGAAACTTTTTTTTTGTCCTTAACGGCGGCCTTCTTAACTAGAAAGATGACATTAATTGACAAAGAGATTTTAACTACAATTAACAATAATTTATTAAGAAGTGAGAGAAATTAAAATAATTTATTAAAGAAAGGAGCGAATATAAAAACTCCTTTGATATTTATTCCTATTAATTTCTGCGAAAAATTTTCGACATTTTCCATTTTGTCCGACACGAATACACTTTGATACTGAGGAAATCGCTGGCTACAGACATTTCGCGGTGTAGTCTTTAAAGTTTCTGTATCAAACTACCATAAACTGTGAAGTTTCGTTTTAAAATTTTCGGGATGTATTAAGTAAACAAGCGCGAGGCTTCAGGAAAGCAAGTTTTTCAGGAGTAAACCGAGCAGTACCGCCAACTTCGAAAGTTGAGAGTTGAAATTTACTTAAAATTATGCAAGCTCTGCTTCCCATTCTCTACCGCAACTTGTTTTCTTTTTATTAAATATTCACTTTTTCGCCTTTCATCAATGACAATAATCATTAGCGTATGTCGGAATATCTTGAGCTTTCCTTAACGAGATCGCGAATATTTTTATTCATCCATTGAAACTCCTCTTTAAAAGTCGTTTGATTTTTTGTAGTGCACAGTACATACAGTCAATCGAAACTCTGTTATACCAGGTGTCCATCCAGTGTGGTTTTCTTTTCTAGTGTCTACACATAATACTTGACTTTCTATTTAATCTAAAAGCTCCTAAAGAGTGTTCAGTTTCTTGGATACGGGACACAACATTCTTATTTTTAATAGAACGCCCTAAACACGTGTCCCAAAAATAAGTGCTCAGACGAGAATTGGTAGAAAGTAGATGAGATTTCATCGATAAAAAAACCTATATTGTTAGGGTCGGAACGGCTTAGTTTTTTTTGTGGGCCTTTGAATTTTATTCCCAAAAAAAATGTTGTTCAGTTCATTCAAAACTAGCATATAAGTTCATAAAGTATTAGGTCCATTTAAATTAGAGATGCAGCGAATATCCGGTGATCCGGCTATCCGGCCGGATACCGGATACTGGTTATTAATTTAACGCGGGATAATGATAATGGAAAAATTGAGCTTCAATAATAAATCAGAAGTTTTATTTCAATCTTTTATTATTAAATAAAATTTATAGTTTAAGTTAGCAGCGTTTTGATCCAAAAGTTAGTAGGTACACCTTCTTTAGTTTGCTGAGCTTTCACTAATATTTAATAGCTCCATCAAAGCACTACAAAATATTGGTTAATTAATAAAAAAAAATTACTTTAATATTTATACAAAATAATTTTAAATAAATTATACTTACCAATCTTTTCATTCGTCTCGTGTCAAGAAATTTTTTCTTATTTTTGTGACACAATCTATTTTTTTATGTTTTCAAGATTTAATAAATGAATATAGATTTATTGTGACAGATTGTTTGTGAAATTAACATTACATAGTTTTGTTTATTTAATGAAAATTGTTTTATTTTTGTTATTTTTTTAAATTTTATAAGTTTGTCGATCGTCTTTTGTTTTATTTCACGTCAAAAATTACACAAATTTCAAATCTTAATTTTAGAAAGTTTTGTTTTATTCATAAGAGACAAGAGGGGTACATTTTATTGAACACACATTCTCTGCTCTGAACAATTTTAGATCATTCTTCATGAATATAAAAATAGATTTAAAATATCAGCGTTTGAATAATTTTGAGATTTCTCTTATTTTTATTATTTTTTCTAATTTTATTCAATGAGATTGTTTGTTATTTTAATAATAATTTCAACAAATTTTCTTTCTTTCTCGATCGTCTTTTATGTATTTAGCGTCAAAATTGTCTTATAACTGTCAAACTGTTAAAGTTAGGTATAGGGAATGCTAGTATTGTTCGACACAGCATTTAATTCCACATACGATTGTGTATTAAAATATTGGTCGTTCCATTTGAAAAAGTATTTTTCTGTGTTTGAATATCTTCGAGTGAGCGGTGCGTTTTAGACACCCTGTAGCTTAATATATTATGCTTATGGAATTTAAATTAAGAACCGAAATTCAGAGACATCTATCTGAATTTTTTACAACTATCTTCCGAAATGCTTTGCTTGGTCGGTTGGCAGCATTGTCGCCGATTGCCGCCCGTTGTCCCACATATATATAGATGATTTTAACCTGAAAAATCTGTCGTGCAACGTCCATATGGGTAAGGTAAGTCCAATAATATTAGGTATTTGAATAAAATAAATTTTGTACCATTTGATCCATTCATTTCAATTTCATTACTCAATGGGTGTGTTTTATTGCAAATGTCCTACTCGATCTAGAACAAGTAGAATCGTTTAACCAATAAAACGTTTTGCTGGATAAAAGTGGATATGACAAGACAAGTTGGCGCTGAAATTTAAATTTTGCAAAAGGACAGGAAAAAATACCCCTGCCCGTGACAATCTTTAACAAATTTATTGTAGCAGATATATCCTGGATGATGGGGAGGAGCTGGTACCAATTGGTTGGTTGGTACCAATTGGAGCTGGTACCAAGTGGTTGCCAGGTTGGTAAACGCTAGTAGCGTCGAAGGAAATATTCCAAAGCGCCACTTGGCGCCAGAGTTTGAAAGTTTGTAGTTTATTTATATACATAGCTTTTTTTAATTCCCAATATTCATTTCGTGTCGAAGAAATTTTTTTCTTATTTTGTGTGACATAATCTACTTTTTTATAGTTTCAAGATTTACGAAATGAATATAGATTGATTGTGACAGATTGTTTGTGAAACTAACATTATTTGAATTATCATCATTATTCTGAATGTTTGGAGAAATCAAATTTAATTAAATATTCATATATGCTAAATTTAAATTTTGAATATGAAATAGAAAATTCATTGAATTATTGTTAATGTTTTTGGCAAAAAAAAACTAAAGACAAATAATCACATACATAAATTAGACCGAAGAATTTACCTCCTCAATTGAAAAAAAAAAAATTGGACTAATTCGCAATCACATGTCATTTAAAACAAAACATTTGGATACATTTTTGGTTACTGATCATCATAGAATCAGAAACGAAATCTTTAATTTTAGCAAAAGGTTGGGAAATAGAACATTTAGTTTTGAAATGAAAATCACAAACCTTGAAATTGGCATTTTAGAAAAAAACATTAATTCATATCAAGAAAAGCTTTCAAATTTAATACCACTAAAATATATTTATGAATTTTTTTCAACACGATTAGATAATTATTTTAAAAAATCCTTTAATCATATCAAATCTAGTACCTAACATTAAGGAACTTAATAATTTGAAAATACAAAATGACATATAACTTTTTAACAATAATGAAAAATGGTTTGTGAATTAAACTAATGTAGACTAACTTTAGATATTGAAAGCTTATTATCTTTAGGTCCAAGATTTAGTTTACCAATCAAAATTAATATTTCAAAATTATTGACTGATTTTGAGAATCTTGTGGATGCTGTAACACGCCGATGTGCTACGCTTGTTTGTTATCTTACAATCAAAATTACATCAAACATGCTTTTTGTTTTATAAACAAATTCGCGACCGTTTCAATGCTTTTCCAAAACAATAAAGAAATTTAATCAGATTGGAATTTGTATACATATTAAAGGCTGATAAGTAAAGACTCCAAATGAAAGGTCCGTTTGCCCGTCCAATTGTATATTACTCGCTGCTCGCGTCGATGCGCTGCAAACCTCAATCGGTCGACTGGCCAAGTTTTCAGTGCTGTTTACTGCTATACAGGGTGATTTATTAGCCTCTTTACAAACTTTGGCAAATTAAAGTAGATGTAATTTTATGAAAAAAAATATGTCCGATCTGCTTTTGTTTGATTTTCGTTTTTTAATGACTAAAAATGCAGTATATTTAATAACAAAAATTATTTATTGTAATGGTACAGACAAAACAAACAGTACAAAGCAAAAATTATAACAAATGTTCAAAAGTTATGTGCAGGTTCACGTCTACTGGGAAATCTAACTCTGTCTGATAAAAATAGTCTCAGCATATTCTTCGTTTGAAAATGGAAGCATTACAAACAATGAGCAAAAATACTGATTTAGTAAATAATAAAGCACCATGACACCTTCTAACAACTTCAGTTTCCAATGTTTTGCTAAATAATGACCAATAAATTTTTTGTTTTTAGTACCTTTAAATCGCTGTAACTTCTAAACAAAAGCAAATCGGACCTATGTTGATGGGATGTCTTTTTCATAAAATTTCATCTACTTTCATTTACCAAAGTTTGTAAAGAGGCCAACAAATCAGCCTGTATAATACGTACACATAACGTGTTTTATCTAAATCTAAACGAATGTTTTCGTCTTTTTTAAAAATTATATCGTACGCTCAAAAATACAGCAAACAACAAAATAAAATGTAACAAAGTTGATCAAAATATTCTCGCTATATCGAGGAAATAATGCTTGCAGCGCCGTAATTCGATCGGCGTCAGGCGTGCATCGAAGCGCCTATGCATTCGGACCTAAGTATTGGAGTCTTTAGTGATAAGGGTTCTAATATCAAATTCACGAAACTTGAGCTCTGCGTCATCAATCGACGAAGCTACAACCGACAAATATTTCAGTATTATTTCCTTGTCAACAGTGAATAAGAAAAAAGGATGGAGTTATACTTTTTATGTCTAATTATGCAACGCCAGACGCGTCTTATTTATGACGCAGAGCTCTTCTCTTATGAAAAATTCTATACCACAGTGGTTACGTATGATAAAAGAAGATTGCAAAAAATAAAAAATGCCAGTGTAAAAATCCTTGTCTAAATTGAATAAATTTGCTCGGATATCCGGCTATTGATTTAAAGTTAAAACATGTGAAGACATTATTTTGATTAAAAAAAAATTAATGATAATAGTGGTACCCTTGGTTTTTTTCTTTCTGGGATATGAGCGAGAACTAATGAGAAAAGTTCGGTTCTTTTTCGTAAAGTTGAAATGAAAATATTTAAATATTTTCAAATGGAACACTTATATTTAATAATGCTATCTTACGCAGAATTAAATTTGCCATCTTTTTTATGTAATGCATAGGTATATCCTATCGGAAAAACCTAATGGCTCAAGAGATAATTACGAACTTTTTATCGAGTTGTAAGGTAAGGTTACTTCATACGAATACTGTTAAATAGAAATAGTAGTCTTACTTTCGTACTTTAAATGCACTTAGGTACTTCAGATGCAAATTCTTAAGACATTCTGTGCATAATATTAGGTACATTTTTTAAATAGAATAAAAGACACTATATTTTCACACCGGCCCTCATTCTTATAGTAATTATATCTACACCTACAATACAATATAATAGCTACATATATTATGTAACTCATTTGGGTTGTATAATGAGACTTATTATAACACTAGTTATATAATGAAAAAATTTATTAGTTATTATTAAGCGTTTACTATGGATTTGCGCTATAACCAGGCTATTGCGATATTCGCTTACTGATGGCTTCCGACAATATTTTTTAAATTAATAAAAATAAAAACCATGTTGCAGGCGTAGATAAAACGTTGTACATTGCAAGTGGGATAGTGTGCAAGTGGCATAGTGCATCATTATAATATTCGTGCTCTTATCCTGAACTCGGGCTGACGTCCTCGTCAGGATAACTCATCGCACTCATATTATAATGATGTCTCTATTCCACTTGTAATATAAATAACTATTATAAGTGTTTTTTTCTTAGAGTATTCTTAAAATTGTTGAGTTAATTGTAATTATAATAAAAATCATAGTTAACTCTTTAACCATTACGTTTAGGAATAAGGCGTGCTATATCAAAAGGATAACAAATTTAATTCTACATTAGGCGGCATTATTAGATACCATTTGAAAAATTGATTTGTTTTCGTTTAAACATTACGAAAAAGAACCTTCAAGAACTTCTAATCCACGCAAAACAGAATATTTTCAAATACTGTTATGTTTACACACTAAAAAATCACCTTGTCTCCTGCAACAACACAATTTTCATCTCATACTAGTTACAAGAACTAAATTATTAGTTTTTTGTACCAAAAATTATGCCAGGTAACAATATGCGTTTGTTGATGAAACGAAATTCTAGTTATCAGAACCAATAAATTAGTTGTTTCAAATTTCAATAATTTAGTGGGTTGCATGTAATAATATTTGGTTACGTGGAACTAATATGTTTTTAGAGTGTAGTTCTAATCAACCACAACCGCATCTTAAATGTAGAAAAACAAATCTTATAATATTAATAAGATATTACAAGTTTCTCGAAGCTCTGTGTTTGACAATTTTCCGCTTCAACTACTTACTCATACATATCTCGGAAACTCCTTGAAATTTTTCATAAAATTAGATAAATCTATCCAAATGTATAATAATATATATGGCGTTCCATTAGAAATAAGAATGTTATGTTATATATCCAAGAAACTGAATACTCTTTAACCCTCGAGTGCTCGTGCTTGCGTGGGGTACAAATGTATCCCATTCAAAATAAGATTGAAAATTTTTGTATTTTAAAAACTCACAAATGTATGATCTTGTCAGGACCTTCCCACTAGACATTTGTTAATATGATACTAGAGTCATATTGCAGTGTTATGGCCCCACGTTGGGCGTCAATTTAATGCGGTGTAAAGCAGACTTATTTATTAATTATTTGATAATTGTTGCAAATTTTTGCATTCGTTGTTTTTCTCAGGGTAATTTTTGTCGATTTTTCTAGCTTTATTTTTATTTTTGTTTATAGTTTAAATTTTCTTTGTTATTGCCTTTCTTATTTTGTTGATTTCGGTGACAGCTCCTGCTCCTCTCCCGATGCGTTTTGCAGTGTATCTTGTAGGCTGGCTTTTTCCTCGTTATGTGATAAGTCTTGAATGTAAATGGCACTCACGAGCCCTTACCTTCAAAATTACCGCGTCAGTGTACGTGTTCGTGTATGTGTGTGTGTAAATAAAGAAGAATACTCGTAGACAGTGATAGAAACAACGATTTATTAAATCAATTATTCAGGAAGTCGTACAAACAAATACTGATCGTATAAAGAGTCGAAAAGTTTTATTTGGTCAGTCGGTTTTTTGCAAAACCGCTGTTATTACTTACATTAGATCTATGTCGATCTTTGATCCTACCTTGAACGAATGTAAACAACACGGAACCTGTTTTGTAGGCGCATTGGTTACTTTAGTTAAAATAGCTCAGACGCGGCGCCCTCACTGATCCAATTTCCGAACTCCGCGCTGCCGCTTACAGTTTCCAACAAACGTCCGGCCGTCAATTGCATTGATAAATCGATTATTCTAATTATTACAATTCTGGCTTTAAATACTAAGTATTTACATTTCAAAAATTCTAAATAATTTACTTATTATATACATGTAATTTAAAATCGCTTGTTTCTATAAATACTTACACAAACTTAATATATTTGATAAACACTTGAATTCAACCATTATAAACAAATAAATCCTGTAAAACATAACTTATACATTATTCTAAATTTCTCTTTACTACTTACAAATTATTTCATTGAAAAAGTCTTTCGTTTAGCTTATAAACACCGCAATATGTATACAGTCTTGAGTCACCAACACTTTATTAATTTTGTTTGTTTAGGATGTGCCAATATTCCAGGAGCCTTTGTATGTAAAATTTTTTCAAGTGCTATTCAGGCATGTACAGTCACATACTTCATAAAGAGAACGATGGAAAATTTGCTTTGCACTAATTCAGTCTATAAAAAAGGTCGAGTTTGCAGATTTGTTTCTCGTTTTCTTTATTATGGTGTCAGCGATTTGTGCTATACTTGTTAATTTATATAAAGGGTAATTAATGGCTTAACTGGCAAGGCAAAGTAACTGTCGACGTACGTTTCGGTCTTATTAGACCTCATCAGGACAGTATAACCAAGGTGTAAGGTGTTGACACTTGGAGATAAACAACAACAAATGAAGCAACCGACCAGGAGACCGAATGCACATTTGTTACAACCAGTGGTTGTAACAAATGTGCATTCGGTCTCCTGGTCGGTTACAACCAGTGGTTGTAACAAATGTGCATTCGGTCTCCTGGTCGGTTGCTTCATTTGTTGTTGTTTATCTCCAAGTGTCAACACCTTACACCTTGGTTATACTGTCCTGATGAGGTCTAATAAGACCGAAACGTACGTCGACAGTTACTTTGCCTTGCCAGTTAAGCCATTAATTACCCTTTATATGATTGTATTTTCCTGGCGTAAACTTTCCGTTATATTTTATATTCTTGGCTTTCTTGATGTAACGCAGGTTGACCTTGTTTGCCTCCGTTGCTATACTGGAAGTTTCTCCCGAAATGGGGGTCTTCCCAGTGGTTGTAACAAATGTGCATTCGGTCTCCTGGTCGGTTGCTTCATTTGTTGTTGTTTATCTCCAAGTGTCAACACCTTACACCTTGGTTATACTGTCCTGATGAGGTCTAATAAGACCGAAACGTACGTCGACAGTTACTTTGCCTTGCCAGTTAAGTCATTAATTACCCTTTATATGATTGTATTTTCCTGGCGTAAACTTTCCGTTATAACTTGTTAATTTATGTATTATAAAATACATTTATTACTTATTTTTATATTACAGGAAAGCATTTCTATGAAATTGACCGAAATAGTATCATAATAAATGTCTTAAATCTGGGATACAAAGATACCCCACGCAACTAAATATGTTACAAATGGTGGCACGACTACTGGAGGGTTAAAGTGGAAAATATTTTTTTCTTATAGAGCTTTTAGATTAAATGAAAACACCCCTGGGTTTTTTCTTGCATATGTAATGTATTATAGACGCTAGAAAAGAAAACCACATACTTTTATTCATTCAGTGTGACTTTTCTTAAGACTTTTTGCTCTATCTTCCAAAATAAGAAAATAATTTCAAAAAGTGAATCAAATCGTGAATCAGCCTGTACATCGAGTTTTTTAAAGTTTATATCGAACTGTACTACTTAAACTCTTATACTCTTGTGTCCTCAATGACCTAAACTGTTAGCATTAGACACAATTGAATTTAGATTGCCATTAATTTTAATGGTTGTAATAAAATAGGAAGTTGTCGGAAGTAATTTCAAGAAATTGGCGACATTATATGTATACAATATGGAAGTCGATTTGTGTGACAGATACTAGTCCGTGTAATGGTTAAGGCAAAAAGAGGAAATATATTGTAGTAGAGAACTGCAGTAACAAAGTGTAGCGCAAGCAATTCCAACTATATATAGCGCAGTCTTTATCTTTAACATGTTTAACACAATACATTTTCTCTATTGTCCATGACGCAAATTGCTATGTATTGGTTCCCACAATAAACGCTAATTCTCTTCTGTATTTATTTCTAATACATAATTCTTTAAGTTCGTTAATTCGAAAGAACTGTCTCGTTTGCTCAATAATACTTCTTATAATACTTGAAGCAAATGTTTAAATGGAAAATAATAATCAGAACTCAACGTTGTGGAATAGGCAGACATTTCTTAACTCTAGTCACTCAGTTTTCTTGAAATTTTAAAATTGACCGTTTCGTCGGGTTCTTTGCAAAATAAGAATTCCTTATACTCGAATCTCTTTGTGACATTCACAAGACCTCTTTTTGTTTCTTCTTCTTCGTTCGTCTCGTATATTCTAGGACTGACGTTTGATGAATCATAAGTGATCTAAAATTTGTTTAATAAATAACTGTTTTTCTACGATTGAAAACGCACGAGAATTTGCAATGTAACCTTTCCTAACCTCACTTTTCTCACGAGCAAAAAATAAAACGTTTATGCTAATGCTTCTTCTATACGCTTTGCGTGGAGTTTATTTAATATTCCAATTAAATTAAAAAAATGCCATTAAGAACCATTTATTACTAACATAATATTTTACTTGATATTGTCAAATTGACAGAATAACTGTCGAGCTTGACAGTTGATTTAAGAATTGGTCGTTGTTTGGATGCGCTAAGTGAACGATCAACTTGTATAAAATCGTCAAGTCGATGGTCAAACTAAACCAGGTGACCAAATATCCAAATCAGCGGATGCACCATGCTGTTTAGTCTGATTCAACAATCCTTACAAGTTGATTGTTTACTTAACGCACCATCCAAACTTTTATATAAATCAACCTTGTTTCATTTACTTAAATTACGTCGTGTACCCTCTGATTTTGTTTAAACCACTTAGGCCCGATTTTACAATCGTCGGATAAGCATTAATCTTAGAATAACGTGACGTAGGTGTGACGTAGATATGGAGGAACGTTAAAGGATATTCAGCGAGCAGTTATTTCACGATTGTAAAACTGGGCCTTAATGTGTATATCAAAAAAGAGTATCACCCTGATATGGCATATTACTGTGATATTATGCCTTAGTTTCGTTCGAAAACATCCACATATTTGCTTTGGTATTTCATTTAAGGGATTGTTTGCCTTGGGAATTGTCAGTATCTCTCTTTGTATGTACACTGGTGGCCAAGTAAATCTCGTTACGACTCGAAGGACACCTAACCCTATAAGTGAGGAGACCTAAACTAACTGGCAATTGCAATTGCAACGATAGCCTTTGTTTCAATGGCCACTGCCATTGCCATCTTGACATTTAGTCCAAGCCTATGGCAGAAATTGTGACGTCACGATAAAGGGGTTTTGACGTTTCTCAAAATGCGTTATTTTATCATTTTTATCAGTGCTTGTGAAGAAAAAGTAAATAAAATTATCATGTAAAGAATGGGGTAAGTCTATTTAATAGTTTCTGCTACAGAACGAAGTCGTAGAAGATTAATAATTAGCCGAATTCAAAATCACTACCAGAATTGACAGGTATTTGAATTTTAAAGTCTTATACGGTCTCATATTGTTCAAATTATATTATAAAACATCACTAAACTTATTGTTAAAGCGTTTTAAAGCGAAAATCAGCAAAACAACGTAAAGCTCGTTGGTTTAAGTAGTTGGAGCCAAGCATTAAGATGACGGAATGGTTCCGTGAAAATAATGAGAAGAGTTTATATTTGGACAAATTAATACCAATACAAAGCAGAATCATTGCTTCAATGAAGCGTTTTTTGACCGATGGAAAGTATCATACAGATTTGTAATGATTTTCCTCGGAAATTTTTAACGCTTAACCTTATTTTTAAAACTCATATAAACACATTTTCTTAACATTAACGCAAGGATATGTGTAAACTACAGACGCGTAGTGTTAAGAAAAGTAATATAAATTAAAGAAAACTTACATTTTTATTAAATAAGCTTGAAATTTTTAAGTGAAATAAATTTATGTGCTTGACAGTTACCCCTTTACTGTGACGTCACAGCTGAAAACATTTGCTGCCTAAAGGCCTGGACTAGTATTAAGATGACAATGCCACTGCTATACATTTTTACACGTACTTATAAGATTCATCTGCGTAAAATTTTTCGATGATGAACTTTTGCCATTGTTTTTAAAAATGTCTCTTTTTAAATAACTTTCTTGCTGTTTCACCTTAAAGAGTCGTTAGAAAATTTCAAATGCAGTCTTTCACAATGATTTTAATTCGTAGTGGAAATGTTCATGTTTATTGGTACGTTTTTGTTCCTGGGAACGTAAAGAGGGTTGTTAAAAAAAATTAAATTGAATTTTGTCAAACTCTCATATTACCTTCGTATTATCCTATTAGGTTCTCAAACGAATTCTTGGTTCTTTATTTATTTTTTAATAATCCGTCTGAAGGTCGTTACTGCTTTACGCAAGTTCGCCTCATGAAATGGAAATTCATCTTTTGAGTTGCAGCTTAATTTGGTGTCGCCTGTATTTACTTGTTTTAAGTTCAATCCGCTAACTTAATTGAAAAAAGCAGACACAAATAATTACAGTAAGGTTATTCGTATAATTTATTCAATTTTACGGTTCGTTGGAGGACACTTTCTATCACTTTTGAGCGACTTTTATAGGTATCGCGTTATATTTTTAATTCTTTTCCAACGATAACGTGTTTTAGAGAATTTATTTATTCCACATTTGCAAAATACTTGTCACTTCAACAAACAAGACGCTCCCAAGTTTGAACTTCCAACCTGAAGAGGCAAAGAAGCTAGCTAACTAATAAAGAAGACGCAGTAGTATCTAAGTAGGCTTTTCGGGATGTGCGGATCATTAATTAATTTTAGAAATCGCCGCTGTTTACCGTACGCACGAACGTTAATTTGAATAAGAGACGCCGACTTCGATTCTTAATTTGCCTGATGGTTCGCGGGTGTGTGGCTTGTTAAAGCCGGTCACAGATGAAGAGAGTTGCTTGCTAACATATTTATAGACATACACATTGAACATGAGTCTGTCAGGAAATAAGTTTTTAAATGCATAAATGAGTGTATATGCTTAGTGAAAGGGCGAATATATTTTTTTGTAGACTTGAGTGATTAATGATGGGGTAGAAATGTATTCGTTGTAAGTACAGGTTGTAACGTATGTTTGCGAGCATTGCTTCCTGTTTGTGGTGGGCCTGATATCGGAGGAGGCCTTCGAACCTGTTTCGTTTTTCGGCCGTTTGCGTGTTCGCGGTTTACCGTACTCCGCCAAGCCTACCTGCGTTTCGGGCATTAAAAAATTTTTATGCAAATTCAGCTCCTGGTGAAGAAACGACGCCGAAGTATCACGCGAGAGATAGTCGAGATGAGCGGCTTTGATAAGAAACCCGGCTGATTTATGGCCCGCCACGAGTTCTTTTCGTTGGGTATTTTGTTTTTTATGTTCTTTTCGCACACATTCCGGAAGAACTTCTTCATAGTTTTGCGCGCAATGACTTGATTCACACAGTATTTAAAGTATCTATTCAGAAGTGGTACAAAGTATCTTGCGTGAATTCGTTAAACTTTCAGAAAATATTGGGTTACCCGAAAACTTCGTATTACCTCTAACAGATGTCAGTGTAAAAGCTGCGTGAGCTGTCAAAAACGACTTCTGTATTAGCGTTTTCGATTCACGGCTGTAAAGCATTATCTCAAAAGTATCTCCACCTCCAACATGAGCTTAAAATAACGTGAATATTCTGAGAATATAAAAGGTACAATTATGGTTGTATTGTTGCTTTACCAACCGTTCGAAAATGGTTCGCTGGATTCAAAGCCTGATAATTTTGACGTTGAAGACGCGAAACGTTCTGGAAGACCTACAGACGTGAACCATGACCAATTCGACAGTTAGCAGAGCGTGCAAATATGCAAAAGAGTGTCGCCCACGATCGTTTGATTAAGCTTGAAGACGCAAAACGTTCTGGAAGACCTACAGACGTGAACCATGACCAATTCGACCGTTAGCAGAGCGTGCAAATATACAAAAAAGTGTCGCCCATGATCGTTTGATTAAACTTGAAGAAGCAAAACGTTCTTAAAGACCTACAGAGGTGAACCATGACCAATTCGACAGTTAGCAGAGCGTGCAAATATGCAAAAGAGTGTCGCCCACGATCGTTTGATTAAGCTTGAAGACGCAAAACGTTCTGGAAGACCTACAGACGTGAACCATGACCAATTCGACCGTTAGCAGAGCGTGCAAATATACAAAAAAGTGTCGCCCATGATCGTTTGATTAAACTTGAAGAAGCAAAACGTTCTTAAAGACCTACAGAGGTGAACCATGACCAATTCGACAGTTAACAGAGCGTGCAAATATACAAAAAAGTGTCGCCCATGATCGTTTGATTAAGCTTGAAGACGCAGAACGTTCTGGAAGACCTACAGACGTGAACCATGACCAATTCGACAGATAGCAGAGCGTGCAAGTATACAAAAAAGTGTCGCCCATGATCGTTTGATTAAGCTTGGACACGTTTCTTCTATGATGTTTGGGTTCCATACAATTTGATTGTTTGATTATCTTGCCAGAGCGATGCACGAAAACTGACAATTAAGTAAGTTCATAGAATATTTCTCGTGTGCTTTATATGGGCACTCCTGCGACAGTGTCTTCAATTCAAATTTCAAAATACTTGAACTTCATTTAATTAGTTAAACGTCAAATTTTGCAAAGCAGTTGCGTGTCCGCTGTAAAAATTTGGTTATGGATTTAATAGAACAGAGAACTGTGATTAAAATTTTTGGTAAAAATAAAAGAAGACGGCTCGGAAATCGTAGAGCTTTTGAATGAAGCATTAGGTGAGTCTGCCACGAAACCTGCTACAGTTTACACATGAGCAAAGAGGTTCAAAGCAGGACGGCAATTGGTTGACGACGATTCGAAAGAAGGAAGACCCGTTTTCTTCGATTGGAGGGGCATTGTCTATCGAGAATTTGTTCCAGAAGGACAAACAGTAAATGCATCATTCTTTCGGGAAGTAAGGAGAAGTTTAAGACGTGTCCGACCGGAATTGTTTGGGAAGAAGCTGGATCTTGCATCATGGCAATACTCCATCCAGTACACAAGCCATTGTTGTGAAGGACTTCTTCGCCAAAAATTGAATCATTGTGTAGGAACACCCGCCCCTTTCGCCCGATCTGGCCCTTTCTGATTGTTTTAATTTCCTAATATCAAGAGAGACATGAAAGATCATCACTGGGGCTCACAAGAGGAGATGGAACCGATTACGACGCGCGCTCTAAACAGCTTCACGGAAAATCATTTAGAAGAGGGTTTCCAGCAATGGAAGAAACGTCGGACCAACTGCATTGCTTTAGGCAGAGACTACTTCGAAGGCGACCGTGTAGCAGATAATGAATGGAAGCACCCCTCGAAGTCGGCTGAAGTAACCGCCTTTAAGACCCCCTGCAATTCCACCTTGAATTTCCTCGATGGTTGAATCGACTTCCCTTAAGCTTGGATTCCATCTTTGGAAACATGAAAAAGTCGTATGGTGCCAGGACCGGTGAGTATGGTGAATGGGGGATAACAGACATGTTGTTTTTGACCAAAACTGCTCCTGCATCAGGAGCTGAGCCACAAATTTCAAACATGAAAAATTCGCTGGTGCCAGAACCGATGAATGTGGTAAATGGAGGACAACAGTCATGTTGTTTTTGCCTAAAACTGCTCCTGCGCCAGGAGTCGAGGAACAAATTTCGCTGCAATTCTTCTCATGTTGAGTTCATCGGACCAAATGTTTCGGCAAGTCCCGTACGACATTCCTATAGCTTCTGCCACGTCGTGAATGGTTTTCCTTCTGTTCTGAAGCATGATTTCGCGAACCCTAGCAATGTTATCTGAGGTGATGCAAGAAGATGGTCTACTCGAAAGCTCATCGTCTTCAACGGACTCAAGGCCCTCCTTAAAACGTTTGAACCACTCAAAACTTCTGGATTTACTTAAAGCTGCATAACCAAAAGCTTGAACTAACATTTCATGAGTTTTAGTAGCAGTTTTGCCAAGTTTAAAACAAAACTTCGGCTGGAGCCATCATAAAAATCGCAGAACGTTCAAAACAGTAAACAAGTCTGACTCCCAAAGGACAACATATTGTAACGATTTTTAAAGGTTCTATTAATTTTTATTTTAAAACAAAACACGGAATAATTAATAACTAATTTATTTATAAGCAAACTAATTTAATTAATCACTTACCTGTGAAGATTGTGGGTAGTAATTGAAATTTTTCAAAATTTAGTTTGTATGTTGATGTAAAGGTAAACATCGTCAAAACGTAAGGAAGTTAAAATCCCCAACCAGGATGGGAAACCTATACCAAAGATATAACTAGAATTTTTATAGGCGGCGCAAGCGTATTCCATTCGGACAAGTTTCAACACGATTAAACGAAATTTTTAGTTTGACCGGTACGGGGAGAAGATTATTCATTATTCACTGATGATTGCTCGCGGCGTACAGATCGTTCGCACGCTAATTTTAAAAATTCAGTTAATAAGATTTGCATTTTGGTCACATTCAAAGAAAAGAATAAAATAAAAGACAAATATTCTGAATGCCCAAGGAACCCAAGCAAGAGAGATAGGAGTAAGCTGGAGCAAATAAGGGAAAAGAAACAGATAATGTTGGAAACCGCTGGTTTAAGTTAAAAAAAATTAAGAAACATAAAAAAGAAAATTCACAAACCACCAAAACCACTTAAACCACCAACGTGGGTACAAAATTACCCATATCATAGCAATATGAACTACGGAACTTCGTACTTTGATTCGTTCGCGCGTACCATTCCGATTCCTGTAACTTTTGGGTAGCATCTCGTAGATTTTGAACGTAGGTTTTGAAGCTCGAAACATTTTGGAAGTCCTACAGACGTGAACGACTAACCAAAGTAAGATGAAGCAGAGAGCGCAGAAGTACCGAAAAGTACCCTGTAAAAGTGCACTGAAGAAATTTTTTAAAAAGAATTGTAACGAGCGTCGAAAAATGGGTTATATACGAGAACGCTCGTGAGGTATGACTGACAAATCGCCACGATTCTTTATTATGGTCTCCTCGAACAGAACCAAACCATAATTTGGAAAGGTAGTGCCAACCATTTGGATTATTTTAAGCAAAAGGGTGGTGATCAGAACTTGTACACAGAAAAGGCGGTGGATTCGCCAAGACAACGCTAAATTCGAGGTATCGTGAGAGCAATTCAAATTCAAATCAAAGAGACCCATGGAATATGAGTCTGTTGTGTTTGTTGACTTCATGCATTAAAAAGTAAGAGCGTTTTATGTACTATAGGGTGTATTCTGTATCGAAGAGGTTACATTTTGTTGCCGTAGTAACAGCCAATCACAAGGCTCTATTTTGAATTTTAACGTATCCTTAAATTTTAACAGTCTCTTAATAAGTTACAGAAAACAGTTAAAATATTGTATAACAGTTAAAAATTGAATATTGCTTACATCTATATTTAATCTAAGACAATCGTCTAGCCCTTTAATTAAAGTAAGCAATTTCTCAGATTGGATTACTTTACATTGTTGGAAGACTCCTTGGTAGCGACTCCTTGGAAATATGCAACCTATGGCAATTTCCAAATATCCCCAGCAATTTAAACACCACTATCTCCAGTAGAGATGCGCAACTTCGACTAAATAGTCGATAATAGTCGACTTGTACTTTTAGTCGAGTTAGTCGACTTACACTTTGCCGTCGTCGATTAATTGGCACTTTTAGGCCGGGTGTCCACCGGATCAGGCCGACCACAGTCGGCTCGATTGGGATCGTGCGATAAAGATCGTGTAAATGTATTTCTATTGTAACCTGTCCACTGCGACGATTTCAGTCGTGTCTAATCAGACGCGACTGAAATCGTATTTACACGATCTTTATCGCACGATCCCAATCGAGCCGACTGTGGTCGGCCCGATCCGGTGGACATGTGTCCTTACATGCGCAGTAAAGTATTAATTTTTTCGTTACGTTGGGCCGCATGTCAACCGGATCGGGCCGACCACAATCGGCTCGATTGGGATCGTGCGATAAAGATCATGTAAATGTATTTCTATTGTAGCATGTCCACTGAAACGATTTCAGTCGCTACAATAGAAATACATTTACACGATCTTTATCTCACGATCCCAATCGAGCCGATTGTGGTCGGCCCGATCCGGTGGACATGCGGCCTTAATCGTGGGAATGGTAGTTGTCGAACGCGCAGACAGATTTGTTTTTATTAATCTCGTTCATTAATTATATACTTAGGTATCTATGAAATATTGTTATTAAACAATACAGATTTTTGACTAAACAATCTTTTATGGTAGTATAGAATCACAATGATTTCATTTTGCTTTAAATGTTTGATTGCGCAATTCATTTTAACCAAAAACACATTTAAATGGGTTAAAAATTTTATATCGATTAAATAGTCGACTAATTATTCGACTTTCACTGCTGATTTATTAATCGTAGTTAATCGACTTTGCATTGATAGACTCGACCTGCATAAAATCGTTTAGTCGCTCATCTCTAATCTCCAGTATAATTAGAAGTTTATTTAAATTCTTGTTTCCAAATAATTCAATTACTGTATAACTCGGATATAACGAGGGCTCAAAGGACCAAAGTTACTGCTGTTATAAACGAAAATACTATACGTATGAATACGTGAAACCGGGATTTTTCATTTTCCTCGCTACATCCGAGTTCTCGTTATAACCGGTGCTCGTTATAAGTAAGTTTCACTGTAGTATGTTTAAAGAATCGTTTAATTATTTACGGCTTACGCTTACAGTCTAAATCTTGCGTAAGTTAGGTAATATTTTTTTTCTGGCAGAGAGAACGCCTATCTACTTTCAATGAAACAAAATGCAACGGGGAAAACGTCGTGCATATTCACCAAGCCGACTATTGACAAAAAGAAAAACCGCAACGTAGTTTACTGCAGAACACATAAAATCTTTATTACATTAATTACAAGTGACATAATCACTAAGGATACTTCATACTAGAAAAATAATAATTATTAGTAATATTTCATTATACCTAAAATTTGTTCCGCTTTATGATCATGCAATTGTACAACTTTTTTGTAGACACGATATATTATTTTTCAAGTACATAATATATCTTACATATTTGAATATGTAAATATCTTGGTGCAATATTTTGTAATGATTTTTGAGACACGTGGTATTTTCTCAACTTAAAATGGGCAAAAAACCATAAAACCTGGCTAAGAGCGGGTCTTTTGTTCGGCTGTCTCGAGGCAGTTATGCAAGCGAACGACGCCGATATTTCCGCGGCGGTGCGTGACCTTGTACTTTCCCGATATCGCGGGGCGCACGCACACACTGCTCGTGTGCACATGCCGTTCTCCGCGGCCTTAGATTCGGCTAATGCCCCACACCTCCGCCTCCGCGCCCCCCATCGCTCCTCACGGCCACAGACATTTGCAAACCTGCAGCACTACGCCTATTATCCATTTCAGAATTTGGCTATTGCGTCATCGCTTGCGATAAACACATGTAGAATAGCAGCAGCAACAGCAGGAGCAACTCTGCGAAACGAACGATCCCTCTCCTCCACATCTTCGTCCTCACAACTCTTCTTCAGCATCAAAGACGATCGTCTTGTTACCCAAGCTCGACCCTTATGGCTATACAAGATTTGGTTCAACTTAGAACAAGTAATTTTTTCGGCTTGGAAATAGAACACGTTCTAATTTTTCAGATACTTTTCGCTTAACTTAAATTTTGCCACACTTTAGTGCATAATTTAAATTATTCAAGAAATTGGGTAGTCTATTTTTATGATTTTTAAATTCACTGGCCGCATTTTTGCAACTTGGTTACGTAATCTGAACCAAGCACAGCAAGAACCAATCTGCAAATCTCGTTTGACATGAGGCAAATTAATAACGCCGAATCAACAAAGCGCAAATACTTAAATATAATTGCGGCACAATCACGTTTGCACAATTTTTTTCCTTCGTCGTTATTATTATTATTAATGGTTATTCATTTACGATATGCATGTCCTTGAAGCTTATGTATGATAATGCAAGTCAATATCCTTTTCGCGAAAAGCAATTTATTCACGTGCGCTCGTTCGTTCTGTTCGCCCGGACGTACGTTGTACAACACGGTTTATCTGCGCTCAGTTTCTTTGAGATAATTTTAATCGCACTTGTGCCAAAGTTAAATAATATTTTGCGAAAGTATTTCTGATAATGGAATTTCGTTATTAAAAATTCTGTTTGGCGATTTAAAAACTTGATGGATTAATATCGTGGGTCCAAGTGAGAAAGAAAGAAAAACGTTTTCTTCATTTGCTTTACCTTCAGTTAAGTAATTTGCACATCTTTTCCAGCGCGTTCCACCTTTTGTTCCTTTTCAGCGTTAATCTTTATGGTTCAGTCTTCGATTGAAAAAGACGAAAGAAGACACCTTGCTTCATTTGAACATTGTTCCCAGTTAAATACTTTGATGACATGATGACTACCAAAGAGAAATAAAATCTTGATATTCAGTTTTTTCATTAAATCTCCGAGTTCATTTTGTTTTGTTCATTGTTGATTGTTTTGTTTATGTGCGGTTGAATCTTTATGGCGAAATTTCACAACTGTGTCATTTGTCGCGTTCCTTTTACACCGATTCTGGGATAATCTCACCTCACTTCCGCTTCCTCACTTAAATGACACGTTTCTTTTGCTTAAGGTAAGGTGAGCAGAAGTGAATAAGTTGCTTCTACCCTTACCGATTTAGAGAAACCGCAAACCCTTCATCAGTAATGAGTAAAGACTCCAAAATATAGTACCGTTTGGTCGCCCAGTTGGATTTTATGCACTGTTCATCCTGATAGGGTGTAAAGTTCGTTTGGTCAGCTGCCCGCTCTTACAGTGAAGGTTCGCGTGATACATATTATTACGCGTTTTATCTAAAGAATTGTTTTCTTAATTTTTCGAAATTATATGGTCCTTTAATAATGTTGAGTATTTCTTGGCACAGGTTTCTATATTTCGGTGTGTCGTTATTAAAATAATTAGGTATCCAACAATATCCCAAATTTTCTTCCGAAATAAAAAAAAATTGAAATGTTAAAAAGATCGCCTTGCTCGAATGCTCTTTCAAAATACAATTATAATTGTTTATAGTCACTTACATCCTGTTTATGATTATTTACAACCGACTTATCTGAATTAATAATGAACGGTCCAGTGGTAAGAGGACCGGCCTTGCAATCGCATGGTCGTCGGTTCGAACCGCACTTGGGATTTTTCTCGGGGGTGGTCGCTATCGACTTCAGGCACCCTTCAGTGTTGGGGATAAAATTCGACACTGCTTCCCCTTAAACGGCGAGAAGGTTGGAAGTAACAAAGTCATGGAACACTTTACACACACTCAAATAGACTCTCGCTCCTGAGGTCCTGACAAGTCTTTGACTTAGGACCCCGTTGGGCAACCACCACAGATTTAAAAAAAAAATCATATAGAAAGACTTGGCAATAAGAACAAGGCGAGGTATAAACCTTCAGAAAGAGATAGTTTAAAGCTAGTTGTCGAAATTGCACCCATAAGAAGTGTCTTTAGTAATATAAGGGAGAAGAAGAAGAAGAGATCAGAATTGCTACATCGAAAGAGTACGAGACATAAACTAACAAAACGAAATGGTTACTTGACTTAGGACTCCGTTGGGCAATCACCACAGATATAAAAAAAAAATTGCAAAAAGAATCAAATGACAATATTGATCAAATCCAAAATCGAAGAACACAGCGAATGCTAAAACTAAATTAATAAAAAGCACGAAGAAATAACGTATGGCTTAACAGTGTCCCTCTCCTGCACGCGTGCATAGATCCTCCTATACATTTGGTACTATTTGTTGGAGTCTTTAGTAATGAGTGTTTCATCTTGAAGTAGTCGCTATTTCATTTTGCGTCATATTTCCTTAAATTACTTATATGAATTATTTACAAGTTTTGACAACATTTTGATGTAAAAACATCCTCAGGTATCCCATTAAGACAAATTTTCATTCGCTTTTTTATGTGAGGTGAGCCAACTTCCCTCACCTAGTCTAACCTCAGTTCCTTTGTAAAAGGAACGCAGCAAATTTGAATTTCCATTTTCCTTCTCTTTCTATTCAAGAGAACTAAAATTGTGATACTCTGACATTGTTGATGTAATCGATATAAACGTCACAGAAACATTCTTGTAGTGATTGAAGAAATTCCATAAAATTCCAAGAACGCGTAGAGGGACATCGTTTTATCTTTTTTGATGTTTAAGTTATAGGTTTTGCTAATATTTTGGCTGGAAGTTTTTGTATACTTTAGTTATGATTTAACTTTAGCTTACAAGGACTCATATTCAAAAAGAATATAATGATACACCGAGGGAGGATATCCTCAAGTGAAACCAAACAAAGATCCTCTTTGAAGTGTTTCCGTTAGGATTCAATTTGGGTTCAAATTGGTAATGATCTTACCCAATAATAAATTACTTGCTTTTCTTCTATGTACTATGCCTGACCAAAAAATCTGGGACATGTAATATGTTCTACTGTTAATACAACGAATTAAGTATTGTTAAAAAAATTCGCCCTTTTGTTTATTTCTGTGTGTTTTTACGTTACCACTGAACAAGCAAAATGAATTGTTTGAAGCTACACCCAAACTAATAAAATAACTCAAAAATGCACGTGCAGAGCTGTCCCAGATTTTTTTGGTGGACACAGCACAACAATTCTAAACACTTAAGACGATTTAGAATGATTTTAGATTCATACCATGATAACTGTAGCTTTCCTCCATTTGGAAGTTGACTGGAACGATTTCGTAAGTACGAATGTGATGGATGAGATGGTGCTAAGTGAAGGGCGGTTGCAGATGTGTCAGCGGATCTAGTTGGCCATGTTTTCATTCACTTGGATACTCTTACTTAAAAGTACAACTGCGACCAAAAAAATTGAAAACATTAACGTAACTATTTTTCTACAAATTTTGAATTAATGTATGTACGATTGTGACTTTAACACCACAGTAGTATTCGTTTCTTTAACGCACGCACATCTATACACATCTTTTATTTGTTACTTTTCCTGAAACCTTCGAGTTTCTCGGTTTATTATTATTAGACTGCAAAAAACAACCTTGTTCCAGAAATCATCTATTACAAATTTTGCTCTATTTTTTATGTATTTGCTCTTATATGTTTCTCTGGAATGCTAATCAATGTGTCGATTCTGATCGTATCTGTAGCAACCGTAAGATCTGTAAACCTGTAACTCATTTATTAATATATGGAATTTTGAAGCTCTGTGGAAGGTATGACTTCTGCTAGGTCCCTAGGATTACTCGTAAGTCTCTGTGGTGTTATCTTATAGACGTACAAGAAATCGTATCATACTGAGAACTTCAAAATTCCACCTTTTGATAATTGACTTACAGGCTTACAGATCTTATGGTTGCTACAGATATGAGCAGAATCGCTCCATAAGTTGGGAAAATTTATTCCCTGCACTTGCCTTAATTTGGTTATCTGAAACAGCATCTTCTACTTTATTAGATATTTTTGGACGTCCAATTCCAAGACGTTATTTACAAGTATGATGCGAGATCCGTTTTCTTTTTGCTTTTGGAGATGAAATTGTGGCTGTAATTAAATCGACTTTGATATAGCGCTGCGTTAAGTAAACGGCCAACTTGCACAACGGTCAACGGTCAGATTAAACCACGCCACCAATCAATAATTGGGAAAATTGATCACATAGTTTAGTCTGATCAATAACTGGACGATTTAGTGCAAGTTGACCGTTCAGTTAATGCTGCTAATTCAACAATGATACCTACCTTGCAATAAATCAAAAATTATTTATGTTATGCGAGACACCATTAAGTATCACAGTTATCACAGAGTGCAAAGACAGGCGTTTCAAATTTTTTTTGCTGCAGTGGTATCTATGTAAAGGTTATTTTACATTACACAATTTATTGAACAAGAAATTGTACAAGTTTTGAAACAACCTAAATTGCATCTTGAGTAATTTGACATTTGCACTAATTCTTGTACAAGAAATGGTGAGTGATTGTGCGCAGTTAATTGTCATTTGACAGATGTTTGTTATATCCACATGTTGTCTTTCATGTTAAAGTGGACGTAGAAGCCACGATTGCCCGTGTGTTAGTTAAAAAGTTGTCGCAAAGATGACTAAACAGTAGGAGGAAGAAGCAACGAAAGTCTTGAGAAAAATGGCAAGCAACGTGGCTACAAATTGAGACGAAATTGTGTGAAAAACAGAACAGACCATGGTCAGCAACATTAACATTCACTGACGTGTATGTATGGCCGTGTCAATTCGCCTAGAATTCGGTTCCGGAAAGCATGCCGTGGAGTACTCCCCTCAGCGCTCTCTATTAAAGATACTACAGAACTACTGATAGTAACGTAATGGCAACTGCAATTACTTAAAAACTCACAAGAGGCGCTGAGTAGAGTACCCGTCAAATTTTTAAAAGTCAAATTGAAACGGCCATACATACACGTCAGTGAATGTTAATGGAGCTGGCCATGAACAGACTGACACAATTCTTAAAGCAAGCAGTAGATGGCCTCAAATATTGTTCAATTTCTTGTACAATAAATTGTGTGGTGCAAAATGGCCTTTAGGAACAGATTTCTTATATTTGTTAAGTTTGAAAAAAATTGGCCACCTCTCGGCCAATTGTGGAAACTTTTGCGCCGCAGTTCCACTAACAGTTCAGAAATGATTTTAAAAAAAATTGGGTCTACACGTATATCATATATTTTTATTAGCTTCAGAAAGTAAACGATCGTATTTTATGATAAACAATTATTTGTACGTGGTTGGTATTGTTCAGGTAGCGCCATCTATTCGACGTTGCAGTTTCAAAGGAAATGTTTTTCAAAATGTTGGAAACTTCAATCGGGAACTAAAACTGTAAACAGTAGAAAACGTTTCAAAAATAACTTCCAAATAAATTTGTAGATACTGTTAGTAATTGAAGAGTGCCATCTTTCGATTAGAACCGACACTTTCTTTATTTCAACGGAATGTCCTTTTGTAATAATTTTTTGTAATTCTTGTTAAATTGCTTCAGAGGCAACGCCATCTTTTGTACTGTAGCGTGTTCTGGTATATAATTTTATTAAACACAAGTACCAATTAAATAAATAAGCGGATGAAGAATATATAAATCAATAAGTAATAATATGTGCGACGTTCTGCTCCCCTGGGGTTGACGTAGGCATTATCTGAAGGTATCTTGCTTCTGCTTGAGTTCCACTTCTTCTGCTGTTCAACGGCTAGCTTTGATGATGCCGAGAGATGTGTGTGATGGCTTCCGACAATAAGTTGCACAGAAGAGAATGTGTATTGCTCCTGACAAGTGATGCACGGGAGGCTTTGGATGTACTTCCAACACTTGAGTGCACGGAAGAGTATGCCTACTGTTTCTGACAATTAATGGACGGGAGGCTTTGGGTGAGTGGTCAAGATGCTTGAGTGCACAGGATCGACTGGTGTAGTGGTGAGTGTTTTTGACACTTGAGTGTACAAGATCGGCTGAAGTTTGAGCGGTCTGTGCTCTCGATTTTATAGGGCTTTTTCGTAGCGGGGATGAAGTAACTGCTTCATTGGTTTAAGGTTGTTAACGAATCATCGATGATCAGAGCTGTGTCTCGTTAGACTTTTTGTGTTTATTCCGGAGGTTGACTTTGCGACCAGTTTTGAGAATGCGATCTTATTTGCGAGCCAATCATGATCGAATGCTGTTTTGCTTTACTTCGTCAAGAAGGGGTGACCTAAATTTTGTTTATTTTCGACGAGCGTCATCGTTGCTTTGTTACGAATTTGCCTGTCGTTGTCAATCTGCCGTTTTTCGATGTCTGTCATTTTGACGTTTTGTTGTCATCTGACATCATGACGTGTTTCGTCGATCGCTGGGCAACATGCGAGTTCCTACAGTACCAAAAAGAATAATAATGGACATTTTCGATTATTGGACCGGTGGATGATACACCGTACTCTATTTTTCTCACTCTTACATACGCTAAGTCTTTAAATGTTCTCTCTCATACTTCTACCTCGGTTATGAAGCGGGTGAATTAACGTAAATGCCTGCTAATAAGACAGGGTATGGTGTAAATAAAATAAGAAAAATTTCTTTCCAATAGATTCCACATATACCTAATAATTTATTCCTTGGACGGCGATGAAAATTTCTGCTACGCAGTTTTAAAAAATATTTTGAACAAAGCTGCAACTTTTTGGAAAATTCTTCCGAATAATTTATCAATGCTATTATTACCAATTAGTAATAATCTTTTAGTTAGCAATATTTCTTGTTCTAATAACTTTTTGTGTTAGTTTTTATGATGGCGGAATGTTACGAGAAATTCTTTGTCTGACGCTCGGCAGTAACGTGGAAGGTATCGCGAGGTAAAACGGCGAACATTCGCGCCTAAAATTAAAAAAAATCGGCGTCTGTTAAATATAAAAGTCACTCCTCGTTGCAAACACGACCTCAGGCCGCCGTTACCGCATAAACACAACGCAAATTCGCGGCGTATTTTTAGCCGGGGCGCGGAAATAGCACGCCGCGAATTTCGCCACGCGAGCCGAAATCTTTTTTTACGTTTTCGAGTGACGAACGGCCCTGCATTCGCACGTGGGACCGATTCACAACAGCAAAAAAAATTCAGTTATCTCTCTCTCCAGAAAAGGCGAACCTTACCCAAACATTTCCAAAATTGGTAATCTCAGAGCCTTTTCAGATTTAGATTTTGGGCCGCAACAAGTCTTGTTTTTGCGTAAGAGAAATTGATGAAATGCGTCAGATAGCAGTACATCTTTTTCTAACACGCGCAAAGACCAGCAGGTGTAAATTGAATGTAGAACGCAGTCGGAGTTGTTACTCGCGTGTTTGGTGAGTAATTATCTCCTGCACAAAATAAACTCTCTCGGATAATGTGTTAATGAAACTGTGCCAATCTGCACGACGTCGACGAGTCTTGAGTTTCTTCTGCTTTAAGACATTGAAATGTGCAGGACACTTACTGGGTCACACAAATCATGAGTCATAAAGTGCTGATCAGTATCAACACTATGTTCGAGATCAGACGACGGAATTTCTAAATGTTATAAGTCGATATCAGAATCGGAAATGCAACCAAAATTGTAGGTGAGCTTTAGAAATATAAACAAAGGCGTTGGAGCTATGAAAAAATGATGTTAAGATCAAAATTCGAATTGAATCCTCGTATAGACGATCAAGTAGAATCGACGTTAAAATCACAGTTAAAAACAGGATCAGAATTTAAAATCAAGAGTCAGGATAGAGACTGTACATGACTGCCAGAATCAAACCGTAATGAAAACTGAAATTTTGATTGGGGGTCGAATTGGTTATCTAAAATGATCAGTTATAAACAAATACATAGATTGACAGTGATCAAAACGGTGAAGAGAAACAGAAAAAACACACCTGGTCAAGATCACTCCTAAACCAGCCAGAGATCAGGATTCGAATCACAGCCATAAATAAAATTGAACGTTGAAGATGGCGCTGAGTAGAGTACCTTATCGAATTGAAAAGACCATGATACAGGAGGCACCGCATCAGAAGTTTTAATTTAGCTGGCCATGGTGAAACACAAAAAGTTTTAAGACCAACCGATAGCTGGCGCTTCATACAGCTATACAGTTAAAACTGCCGATACTTTCTTTTCCTTTTAGTTGTAACTCAGTTTATTCCGTATACTGTAAGTTCATTGATTTTGATTATACATATAGTAAAAGGCAGATAATTTTTTTCACACACACACATATACACACACTCGGATCTCTCTCATCGTTATCGTCCTTATCGCATGGCAGAAAAATGTTGGCTCTTTTTGCATAAAAATTCGTCATGCAGCCGCCGTGCAGATAACAACAAAGCCCACGACAAACAGAATTATCTCGGCCCGCATAAAACGTGTAAAATTAGTTCGAAAATGCGCCGCATTTTTTATTCCTTAACGCTCGAGATTTCTCCGCGCGCGCCTTATCTTGTTTGCGCGGAGACGTAATCGCTGTTTGCACTAACCGAAAAAAAAAACTGATATGTCGTGAACTCGGCCTATTCATCGGAAATCGGGGCGATATCATGTGTGTGTGTGTGTGTGAATGTGTGAACCGTCCGATTTTAGAAATGCTTACTCGTGCATCTGTAAATATTTGGTCGGAGTTCTTCTCCTTTGGCAAACTGTTTGAGTTTCGTGATTACCTGGTTGATCTAAATTGAATGTATGTGTGAGAGCTTCATTCATGTTTGTACTTTTCTTATCAATCAAATTCTCCGACGACACCAAAAAGAAGAAGCTATTTTAGTTCGCACACGTACATACATACTTTCCTGAAACGAACTCTAATCTATCCCCAATCAATGAAATTCTAGGTATTTTTTTTATGAAACTTGCATGAGAAGATCTGATTAAGAGTGACGTCACTTGACCATGATGCTTCAGTTATTTGGCGAATGGCGTTTAATTTGCTGTTTTGTTTTTAAACTATCAATGATTGTTATCAGCACTTACGATCCCTCAATTTAAAAGATAATGCTTAAGCCTTGATTACTAAGAGTTTTCATCAAAGCAAGATCAAAAGTTTTTCCTTGCACTCAACTAACGGGTGATCAATTGAAAAATCATCAAATTGGTTTTGATTCTTTTAATGGAAGAAGAAGAAAAAAAAAGTTAAGACATCACTTAACAACAGAAAGAGATTCTTTAGAATATAGCACTGCGTGGTTGTGAAACTTTGACTTAGCCAACAAAGCCAGAGGAATAAGCTTGAACTGTGGTATTGTCAAAGAATAATGAAAACGAGATGGATGGATAAAATTAGTGATAGAGGAGTGTTGAGAAGAAGTCAGTACTAAAGGAATCTGTGGAGGAAAATACTGAAAAGAGAAGACACTCTAATCGAGGACTTACGAAGATAGGATGGGATTCTTAAAGCAATAATGGAATTAAACACCAAAATAGGCAAGGTTACATTACACTGTTATGATGTATTTTGGTGAAGCCAACTTTCTATAGATGACAGAACAATATTTCATTATAAAAAACAAAAGTGACAGTTAGTTATCAGCATTGCATGTCATACTGTGTCCGGCAATAGGATCGAACGATATTTAATAGGCCACCGTGAAGACACAAAGAATATGTTTGGACTAATTGTTACTAAAACTAAAAATACAATTTTGGAAATTTGTTATAACACTTTTAGATTGCAAAGATCACATCCCTAAGATGACTAGCGTCTTCTTTTATGCATTGCCGCAATCTGTTCCTGAAATTGAGTATAACGTTTCCGTGTAAATCTTCGTTTATCGAATTTATTTCTTCCCGAATCCTCTCTCTTTGAGTTCAAGAAGTGTTTGGGGACGGGTAGAGTAGGTACACTTTAGACTTTAGGAATCCCCAGAGAAAAAGAAGACGGGACCGTCATGAAGTGGGTTCTCATGCTTTTTCTTGGGTTATGTTCTGCCCAGTAGTTATTAACGACCCACTAAGGTGGAATTGAGCTTCATCAGTCATGATCAGTTTAACAAGGATTTCTGCATTGTTGTTCAATGTTTCCAAAAATTGCCTGCAGGAATCGAAGCGCTCGACTTTACCAATGGGATTCGACCTCTGGATCTATACCCTCTTACGGATGGAATTTCAAATCCAGATGTAAGATTCGTCTGAAATTCGCAGTGCAATCGAATGCCGAATTCCACAACGTTGTGGATTCCGTTAAATGACTACTCTGATTCTTTCAATATTTTCTTGTGTACGACCGATAAATTTTGAGCTAACACTTCCCCTTTCATTGAAATCTCTTACTTATCTCAAAGTGGAATTTCTTGTTGGGACTTCAGCACGCACTGGCAAATTGACGAAAACGCCTCTGAGTTTGCATGATAGACTGGGTCAAGATAAACGATTTTACAGCAAAGATCCGTTGATTGACTGGCCTATTTGCCACTGTAACAGAAAACCTAAAATAATAAAATGCAATTTATCAGTATTTCACGTTTGTCCAGTAATCGTCTTGCAGGACCCAGTACATAGTGGCCATCACTATTTACTTCGTACAAATCATCGTGTTGTCATATCTTTGTGCACAAGGTCGCCAAGTTCAAGTGTCGAAGTCGTGTTGACATAAATGCAATTACAATTCAATGCTAGATGAAGTTGTTGGACTTGCGAAGTGTCTTGCAGTGATGTCATAAAAGAGTCATGATTGTGGTCGCCATTTTCATGGGCTGTGCCGATCGACTTACAGTAGTTTATGTTTACAGTCGGCATTTGCATTTTTCTGCGTCTGGACAGCGTCAGGTACATCCCAGGATTATGGCTGACGAGTGAAGGATAACCAGAATTGCAACCAGAAACATCAAAGGAACCAACAAAGTACTTCTTTCTGATTTAGGCGACGAGGTTATAACGAGACCACCTCATCGACATCAACGCAGGAGTTCGAGGAAGTCTTACCGGCAACATTGCAGCAATTCATGTGTTACATTAAGCCACAGGTAGTGCAAGACCTGTGCTTGGACAAGACGCACATAGGAGACCATGTTGCAACAAACTAATCGATAAAAGATTGTTGATTGAGGCACAGAGATAGAGAGAGAAAAAATGCTGAACGATTGTGTTTCATATCTACATGATGAAGATGGAGGTAAAATAAAAAGGATATGTGTGTGTTTCCCAGCTACCATTAGAAGACTCAAGACAGTTTAAGGAACCATACCTATTTATTTCGGGTTTATCAACTCGCCCAAATGCATTCAGATTCGAATTGACACGCTTTCTACTAGAACGGTTCGAGGTTGCAAATCTCCTCTGGTCCAGAGAAACCCAATTCAAATCCTTTACTGGTTCTGTAAATTAAAGCCCGAGCTGAATTCCGTTGTTCACTAGACGGAGTGGATCCTCTAGTCTAATCTCCGGACAACTAACCAATCGACTCCCTTTTTCAGTCTCTACCAGCGGTGGCAAGACAAGAAGAGTGGTAACGGTAGTAAGAAAGACAAGTGTATGTGCTCTCTTGGTATATCATTAAGGGGCCAATTGTAAAATCATTTAAAAGCAGTTACTGGCCTTAAACGGATTTATCGACTCGGCCAAATGCATTCAGTTCCGAATTGGCACACTTTCTACGCTTGAGGTTGCAAATACTCTTTGGTGTAGGGAAATCCAATTGAAATCTTTACTAACTCTGCAAATTAAGGCCCCAGCTGAATTCCATTGTTCACCAGACGGGGTGGATCCACCACATCTAATCAAACAGTATCTTTCGAACACTACGCCGGTGTGTCCAATCTTTGGGCAACCAACCGATTCCCTGTTTCAGGGGATCATTCTAATCGGGGTTGTAAGTTACAACTTGGTATGATTCTATTTGCGAGCATTATCGAGACTGTAAAACGTTGTATCCCGTTACCACCGAACATTGCCGAGATTGTAGCTTCTTACCAGTTGCTATGGAGGTACCACCGTTGCTGGGTTGCAAATTCGATTAGAATGACCCCCTCAGTCTCTATCAGCAGTTGCAAGAAAAGAAGAGTAGTAACAGTAGTAAGAAAGGCAAGCGTTTGTGCTTTCCTGCGGGCTCAGGTATAAAATAAGATTCAGCCTTTTCGGATTTATCGACTCGACCAAATGCATTCAGATGCGAATAAGCACGTTTTCTACTAGAACAGTTCGTGGTTGCAAATCTCCCCTAGTGCAGGTAAATCCAATTCAAATCTTTACTAGCTCAACAAATTAAGGCCCAAGCTAAATTCCGTTGTTCACCAGTAGGGGTTAATCTACCAACCATAGCCAAGCAGTATCTTTCGAACATTGCAGTGTCTAGCCTCCGGATAACTAACCGACTACCTTTTTCAGTATCTATCAGCAGTAGCAAGAAAAGAAGTGCAACACTAGAAAGAAAGACAAATGTATATGCTTTCCTGGATCAAATGCATTCAGATTCGAATTGGATACCCCCAATTAGTTAGTACGCTTTGTAATAAAACAGTTCGAGGTTGCAAGTCTCCTCTGGTGCAAGCTCTGTTAACTAAAGCTTTCAGCAAACCAGGTTTCGATGGACCAACTCGGAATCGATGGCATCATCAAGTCCTACCGTCGGGTATAGAAAAACGCATGCCGAAGGAGCTTCTTGATCCCGATCGTTCATTCGCAGGACTCCTCTCTGCTGGGCGACTCCAAAGAGTTCTGCAACGAAAAACGACACATCGATAAAAGAAAAAGAAATGAGGTTCAAACTGAAAGCTTTTGTGAAGATGGACAAAGGTTCAAGTTCATCTAATTCAAGGTTAAATCAAACGATATGATGGATTGAAGATTATCGTTCAAAAAATGTGGATTGACGATGAAATTTGACATAAATGGCGTAGTTTTTTTTTAAGTTTATGTAAAAAGCACACCAGAAGAAGGTTGACTGAATAGATGCCGTAAGCAATGGAACGATGCCAATAAAGAGAAGAAAAGTGGACTGTGTTACCCAGGCCTTTACAGATAACAACAACAACAAATCTATTTCAGCAATTCAATAGTAATAGTGGTATGTTTGAATCGCCATCCTTTGGGTAGCAGGGAGGCAATATGTTTCTAATTTCACTGTGGTATCTAGGCGTTTCCATTCGTTACAGCAAAACAATTTTTTTTCTTTCTAAGAACTTTTAGCGACATATTTGGAACTCCACCCATTGGGCCATATTTGGAACTCTGCCCATTGGGCAATGGTGATTTTTTTTTGTTAGAATTTCAAGATTAGTTGTGCCATGACGGCTTTATTTATTCGTTAGATTTAAAATTAGGAAATTTGAAATCTTTAGTACCTACCATGACCATGACTAATTTAATTCGCATATGCTGGAATTTTTGACGGAACCAGAAAGTACGAAGCTTTGACAACGAATGGCTTCGCATTCTTGTTTGGAGAGACCTACTTTCTCAGAGCTAATTTTAAGGAAGTCGCACACGTCTGCACATAAACGATTTATCACAATGTGGTTTTCCTTAACGCCGACATCTCTGGGACTTTAATGGGCTTTTATACAGTTTTTTGAAATGTCCTGAACTTCTCTTGTAAATATTTTGAGACATTTAGAAGATTAGAATTAAAAATTGTAGCGCAGTAGAATTTTTCGCTTTCTGCATTCGTCTTTTTGCCTTTTAGCATATTCTGGGTTGTATGTCTTTATGCGATTCGATTGTGTTTCTAACCCCTCCCCCCTCACCTCACTTCGTAAACGTGTCAATTGTTTACTATTGTTTATGACGATAATTTTGCAAATTTATTGTCGTCGACGGCGTCGAATCGATACGCAGGAATCGCAACGTGCCTGGAATGTGAGAAACGCCAAACTGCCGACAAGGCGCCGGTTCTGTCCTTCTTCTTCTTCTTCTTCTTCTTGAGATATTGTTTAATAAAAATCTCGAAATTCCGTCGCCTTCTAATAACAAAAACCATGATTAAATTCGTGTCTGCTCTTCTTCGTTTCTGGCGTTAGTTGCACGTTTTTTGCGCGTTTAAACTAATTAATTAAATTTATTTATTAAAACGATTCCTAAGCGAGACGTTGCATGAATGCGGAAGTTCCATGTATAGTAGCGCCATTGCATAAATACGATTTGTTTAAGTGGTCTAATCCATTATACGTAAAGCATGTACAATCTGCATTTTCTTTTCGTATTTAGCTTCAGCGACTTTCGGTCTTACCGACTTTCGACGTGGCCGGAATACAGAGTGCCTGCTTATGCGGTGATGCATTTAATTGTCGCTCGTTATCGCCGCGTGCAATAATTTTTATCTTCGGAATAAGTTTTTTTCCCGTACGGAGAAGCGCCGCCCGTACTATCGTCGGTCTTAACCTTCGGCCGCGTTTATCTCCTCAAATAAAACCTTATCTAAATGGGTTTTTGTTTTTCAGATCTTTATGATGTTTTACTAGGCGAAATTTGTTTTGCGTCCCGTTGTTTTTGATCCGTCGAATTTCGACGATTTTGAGAACTACCGCTTCATCAACTGTTGAGAAACAGCCGAAACCAAATGAGTTTAGCAACGTAATGACATAATAATTTTCAAAAAGTCAAAATTTAATAGTCTTAAGGCCTCTTCCTTGTACAAGATTTGGTTCAATTTCTTAAACAATTTAATTTGTGCAGTAATTTGTAGCAAAAGTTAAATTGGATTAAAAGTTATCTGGAAAAATAGAACATGTTCTATCCAAATATTTCTTGTTCTAAATTTTTCTTGTAGAATTTGAACCAAATCAATAGATTGCATTTCGGTTGCGGACTCGAGTTCAGAAATGATTTCAATGGAAAACAGTGCAACAGAAACCGCAGTGGAGAAACCATTTCACCCATTTGCTTTTAATGAAGCAAAACGCAATAGAAAATACGCAGCGTAGGAAAAACGCTCGTGTAACTTCTTCCTAATTGGTGTGAGTTTTTTGAAGAAATTAACTTGCAGAATAGAACACATTCTATTTTATATCTTGCTTTAGGAAAAGTAAGATGGAGACAAATGTGAAAACTCTCGAATCATCACCCTATACCTAAAAGACTTTATTTCTTCTTTCTGCACTGGGAATCGACCTTAACGATCGGATTTCGCGGCCCGCTGCAGCGCCCCCAAATAAAAAGAAAGGAGATGCTTGGAAACTGCCTGTCGTAAACCGACTGATGGGGATATATTGCAGACGCTGAAAAGATGTAAATCGCCCCGAAAACGTCTTCCTCGCCGAAACGGGTGATAACTCACTCACCCTCGATTTATACTATATTATTGACACGTATGTAACTGTTTTGTTTAATGTCACCAATTAGATTCGTGCGCCAAATAAATCCGTTCCTTATAAAAAAAAATAAAAAAATTGACGTTACATTTGCGTCTCGACCTTGTGCATACAGACCCGATGCAAAAATACCTCGTGTTTATTACCAGCTGCACACATTTCTGTTTGCGTAAGGTTTGCGTATTGTGGGCTTATTTCGATGGCGTCTTTCTGTCACGTGATTTTACTGATGAATTTAAGCAGGGACGAATCAATTAACACCGTTCGAGAATGTGCACGCTGCATCGTAATCTGCGTTTATTAAAAATTGAAATGTGTTTTTTTGCGATTTCGTTCGCAGATTACCAATGCAAACGCGCCGTGAAAGTAAACAAATTATTCAGAAAAATCCTAACGAATTCACACGGAAGTAAAACGACGTGTTTGTTGATTATTCGAAGTTCATTAGTGCAATGGAAAAATATTTTGATGAAAGGATATTTTAATCAAAGGATAATTTCGAGGGAAAACGAAAGGATAACTCGTTGGGATAATAGACAAGGACGTTATCCTCGAAATGAACTAAATTTTTAACCACGAATATGATATACAGTTTACGAGATGCAAAACTACGCAATAGTACCGAGTGATTTTTTAAAATTTCTTTATCAAGTCCTGCCATGAAATCAATTTGGATGGCATGTTTTAGCTTAATTAAAAAAAAAAGTCATGACAAGAGTTGTTAAAAAAATTAAAAATCACTTGGTATAAACAAACAGTGAATAAGCGTGCCTGAAACTCCTGCAAAACTAAAAACTTGGAAGAGATTGCACCACTTGCTTGTTATTATGTCATTTCCTGGTAGATACTGTGTGTATAAAAAAGAAATTTTAGTATTCTCCAAGAGATGGCGCTTTTAGTAAATTGTTATATGTACTTGCCTCCTCATTCCTAAATTATTCATAGCATTTAGTAAAATGCTTCCCTTCTACATCATTTGGTCAAATTTGTTTATGTATATTTTCTATTTTGATTAAAAGATGGCGCTGTAGATCGATGATGTAACATAAAATATACTCCTAGTATTTTGCAATTGAAACGTCACGAAATTGTTATTAATCAATTAATTAATTCTTTCTTCAATTACTGATTTTATAAATGCAAGGGCAGTATCAAATAGTTTAGTGCTGATACTGTAGCATGTTCTAGTATATAATTTATTTCAACCTTAACTTGAAACTTTAACAACAAATAGAAATAAACAGATGAAATGACTAATATAAAATCAATAAATAATATGTGCGACGTTCTGCTCTCCTTACCGGTTATCGTCTGGGCTACAACCGGAGGGAAAAGTCTCTGGTAACGAATGTTGAACACGGGATTGACATAGGAACTATCTCAGGGTATCTCGCTTCTTGTTGGCTTCGGGGTTGTCAATGGACGTGCGAAGTACGAGTGTTGTCCTCGATAAGAAGTATGTGTATGGTAGATGCTTCCGACAATTGTTGCTTCTGACAAAAGAATGCGCGAGAGGCTTTCGACGTGCTTCCGACGATAAGCTGCACGGAAGGCCTATGTGTGTTGCTCCTGACAATTGGTTACACGGTAGGCTTTGGATGTGCTTCCGACAATAAGTTGTACGGAAGGGTTTCGCTTTAATTCGTCAAGGGGAGGTCTAACCCCCTTATTCTGTAATTCATAACGACATCGTTAAATAACGATAATCGTTAAATTATATATTTTGACCAATCAATGCCTAGATACAACGCATTTCAATGTATTGATTGGTCAAAATATGTCACTTAACGATTATCATTATTTAACGATGTCGTTATGAGTTACAGAATAAGGGAGTAAGTTTTGTTTATTTGCGACGATCGTCATCGTGCATTGTCAACGTGATGCTTCGCCCGTAATTGTCTATCTGAAATTCACGCGTATTCTGTAAGCACTAACTCATTTCAATTGGTATCTAACAATAATTGAAGAGAAACGAATTGATAGGTAACCATAGCAATTCACCACTGACGTTTCAATATGCCGTAACAATCAATTAAAAATTTAACGTCTCTGACAACTGTCATTTTGACGCTTTGTTGTCATCTGTCATCATGACATGTTTCTTTGGTCGCTGGGTAACGTGCAAGCGAGTGATGGGCGAAAATAGTAGTCGAATAAAATAGTATTCGAATAAAAATAATCTGTGATTCAAGAAAGGTTCAATCAAGTTGTAATATGATAAATAAAGATAGATATTACGGGCATGTCTGAGATATCAAATGTCGGTGGCACGTTAAAAATTACATCTGTCAGTTCTGTCAGATTAAAATTTTGATTATTTTCACACATTTCAATGTTATGGCTTTCACTGATCGCCAAGAAAGCTATTTGTTCAAAATATATTTCAGAAACAATGAAAAAAATTGTGGATTTATTGAATACGTAACGCATTTGAAGGTTTAATATAGTTCCAACATTCAAACTTTATATTCAGACAAATGTAATTTTTTTCATAGCACACTTTGATGGAAGTTTGTTTGAATCGCTGGTTAGTATTCGAGTGAAAATAGTATTTGAATAGTAGTCGAAAATAGTAGCGAATTCAAATCATTTTGCACGCCGTGGGGAGGGAATTTATAAAAAAATAAGTATGTTATTAGTTATTAACATAAATTAGATGTATCATTTAGGCATATAATTTTGAAAGCTATAATGTCTTGAAAGGATGTCATTGGAAAACGTCACTTGAATAGATTGAACGCGAGCGTAAATTTTAAATTTTGCACACCGGCGCCTCGCCACGTCGTCCATCCATTCACGTAACGTTTTCCAATGACATCCTCTCAATACATTATTGTTTTCCAAATTATTTGCCTAAATAATAGGTCTAATTTATGTTAACAACTAATAACATATTTGTTTTTTATAAATTCCCTCTCCATGACGTGCAAAAAGGTAATTTTCAGGTTATCTCTGACTCATGCCCGATTTCTTCATCGCCTTATCCTAAGGTTAAATTTATCTGTCAGTTAGAATGTGACACACAGTATGTGTACGCTCAACTGTACGTCACAATCTAACTGTTAGATAAATTAACCTTAGATTAAACATGGTGAAGAAATCGGCCATTAGGCATACAATTTTGAAAACCATAATGTATTGAAAGGATGTCATTGGAAAACGTTACGTGAATAGATGAAACACAACCGTAAACTCCACGGCGCGGCGCCGATGTGCAAAAGTTAAAGTTTACAAAAGTAAACAGAAAAATGCATAAGAAAAAAACTGTAGTCGTTAGCAAACAATCACGAAAAGAAATTTTGAATTTCTCCGAAATATCACGAAATAGATTGATGTTGTAATGAATTGTCGCCAGATTTTCCATTATCCATCCAGAGATGGCGTTTCATAACAAGTGATCAACTGAAAAACGAATTTAGAGTTGGCGTTGGAATTTTAAAGTAAGTCTAGGATAACGTCATACTAATATTAATTGTCAATCAATTGGCATATATTTAAAGTGACATTTAAAATATCAGCAATTTTATAAATAATGCTTTTAACAATTAAGCAAAAATCTTTTATGGTAGAGACTAATTCGTTTTTCAGTTGATCACTTGTTATAAGCAAATATGACTTGTTGTTTAAGGTTGTGAAGAAATTCTAAGTTGTTGAATGAGTGTTATGTACGTACATACAACGTTCATTCATGGGCTTCTGATATGTATACAGAAGAAGATGTTGTCATAGCTGCAATTATAGAAACTGAAGATATTGGAGCAAATATCAACACTATTTTTAACACAGCAAAACAACTTTTTTCCATTACTTCGCAAGAAATTGCTATTACTGCTACCCAGAATCTTGTAATATTGCGTAAAGTTTTTGAAGCAATTTCCAATGGATGGTCTAAGACGTCGATGACACCAGATTTACTTCCTTACGAGCGTCGAAAATCTTCACTTAGCATTGTTAAAAACTGTATAATGCTGAAAGAAAGAATAGTCATTCCACGAGTTTTACAACAACGCACTCTTGCACAACTTCATATTTCACATCCAGGAATCGTACAAATGAAATCAATCGCTCGAAGTTACGTATACTGGTCTACTCTGGAAGCAGACATTGAAAATATGGTGAAAATTTGCAACGAATGCCAAACTTGTCAGAAAATGCCTACTAAAACTGTACTAAGTTCGTGGCCAAAGTCAGAAGAGCCATGGACGAGAAATTCATATCGATTATGCTGGTCCATTTCTTGGCTCAAATTCTCTTACTCAAAATGGCCAGAGATTATTAGAACGAATTCAACAAAAAGTTCAGCTACAATTTATATGTTGAAACAACTTTTCTCTCGTTACGGTTTGCCACAAGCAATAGTATCAGATAATGGTACTCAGTTTACTTCGGAGGAATTTAAAAGTTTTTGCATCTCACATGGAATTAAACATTTACGTACCACTCCATATTCTCCACAATCAAACGGACAAGCCGAAAGGTTTGTCGATTCCTTTAAACGAACACTTCGAAAGCTTCATCATAAAATGAACATTGACGAAAGCACTTTTACTATTCCTTGCAACTTACCGAACAACACCAGCAGAAGTTATTTCTTATCGAACTCCAGCTGAATTATTTTTACAACGGAAAGTACGCACTATGTATGATTTAATGAAACCAAATGAAACTGAAGATTTCAATAAACGAAATATGAAAAGAAAATATCAATTTAATCATCACGGAGCGAAAAATCGAGAATTCAAACCTCAAGATGCTATTTACGGAAGAGATTATCGAAATCCGAGCAAACCAGGTTGGCTACCGGGACAAGTTATTAAAAGAAAAGGAAGAGTTTCGTATGTTTTGACTCTTATGGTAGATGTTTTCGACATACAAATCAACTGAGGAATCGACGGGAAGATTCAAAGATTGGAACTTACGAAGCCATCAACCAAGAACTTCAAGATGCCTTCACACTTCCTTGTTTCTCATCTCAAAACACTAAAAATTCTATTTCAGATAAACCAAATTGTGTATCTCAAGAAGTCTCTCCTAATCCTTCAGTCTCAGAGGCCAGAAACTCTGCGACGTTCATCTCGTATCAAGACACCCATTTTTCGATATGAATCAAAATGGACTTCATCACGCCGAGATTAATATAAATGTTTCTCTTTTTCCGCAGGGGAGATGTTATGTACGTGTATACATATCAGAAGCCCATGAATGAACGTTGTATACACGGTGTCACAGAAATAAGTACATTAATTTTAACTGATAATAAAACTCGTCAAGAGTAACAACTTTTCTAAATATATTTTTTCTGTGAACGTTCTAGTTATCGAGTTAAAATTATTTAAAAATTTGCCACAAATATCATTGTCCGCCACTGGAGACTACACTACCTGGCCGACAATGATGATCAATTGATAACCGACTAAATAAATAAGTGGCAACCAATACTATTGTGACTGTAGCCTAGTAACGATGACGTGAAACAATTTATGGGGGGAAATTTTTTTAAAAAATTTGGCGATTTGGAAAAAATGGTACAGAGAAAAATTGTTTAATTTGACAAATTGTGTTACTGGTTAAAATTAATGTACTCATTTCTGTGACACCCAGTATAAAAACAATAGGTTGTTATGAGATGTCAGTTACATAAACATTTTGTACCATTTTTGAATTAAAAATAAATGTTTCTAAAATAAGCAACTCGGCCCCTTTCATCAACACAACAATGAGACTGTAGCGAATCGAAACTTTCGGCATTGTCCGAAAGATGACGATCTAAAAAAACAATTACCTGCACATCAAATGCAATGTTCAAATTTTGCAAACGAAATCAAGATCATGCCATGTTTTGAAGATTTTAATTCCTTTAGATCTGAAGAAATTCTGAAATTCCTTTCAATACTGTCCGAGAGATGGCGCTTCGTGTCAGCGTCAGCAAGTAGAGATTTCTTTTCAAATCAAATTGTGATGAACGTCAAATGTTAACCCAAAAGTATACGTTTTTTGTTCATTGCTTCGTTTTTGAAGCAAATATGATTTGTTGTTTAGGGTTGTGAAGGCAAAATTTTGATAAAAATTAAACTTAAACTTGAAAGCACTCTTATTCGTTGTTCTATTTTCGCAGAAATTCTCAGTTGAATGAGACTGTAGCGAATCGAAACATTCGGCATTGTCCGAAAGATGACGTTCTAAAAAATAAAACAATCATATCTGCACATCAATTGCGACGTTTAAATTTTGCAAACGAAATCAAGATCATGTCAATACTGTCCGAGAGATGGCGTTTGGTATCAGCAAATATAAATTTCTTTTCGAGTTAAATTGTGATGAACGTGTTAACTCAAAAGCACGCTTCTTGTTCATTGCTCCGTTTTCGAAGAACTTGTAACTTCTATGAGAATATCCAAGACGAAATTTACAGTATTAAGCGAGAGATGGCAATTACAATAGGCATACATATTCCTATCGAGCATCTAATTAAATCCTTATTCAGTTGTGCTACCGCAAACATTTCGTTTAGCAACTATACGTGGTAACATGTTGTGATGGCAATTGTCAAGTTCAACATCAAATTTATTTATGTATTATTAAATTGGAACACTGTATGAATAATATTTTAAATACATACATAGGTTGTTTATTTGAAATCTGTAAAAAGGTAAAGTCGGACATTTTATAATAAAAGATGTATTGCTTGTTTCGCTGTAATTTGGAAATTTCAGGTGCATCTACCCTAGTGCTGTATCTTTTTCTTTTCGTTAATTTTATTCTTCATGTCTGTGAGTTTCGATCTTAACTAGGTCAATTATCAGTGAGCTGTCAACAGCGTCAACTGTCAAAGGCTTTGTTTACATTTTCGAGGTATTTGCAATAAAAGAAATGTTTTGTTTCATTAATCGCGTTTTATTATCCATTTTGTAGAAAATCGTAATTAAATGGATATAAAAAAGTTGGGTTATGTTTATAATAATCGTGTGATTACGACATGACTGCAAAATTTGCATTTGACATAAACCTACTTGATAAACGCTTTTTTTGAACGCACTTTATAAGTAGGATATACAGCGACTTAAGCGAGGCTTAACGAGTAAGTGAACGCCATTTTATGTCCTTTATTTTATAATATAGTCTCTTCTATCCCGTTTCTGCCTTTCTTTTAAGTTTCAATGAAACCGTTGGTATGCACGTACGTTTTCAACCGAAAACGCAACATGCAGTGCGATTTTTTTTTCATTTCTTCAATCGAAATAGGTTTATTGAGAAAATATGCTTAGGTGTCACACCCCCCTGTACGTTCTTCTCTCTTTATGGTTTCGTTTATTTAATTTTTGTCCCGCACTTCTATATTCTGTGAATCGTACGGTCTATTTTCATTTCACTTACTCATTTCAATGTCTTCGTGAGTTTTTCTTTTTCTTTTCGTTAATTTTATTCTTCATGTCTGTGATTGCAGGATTTCGTCTCTCTGATCCCTGTTAATTGCTTTAATTTGACGTTTCATATTTCATATTTATATTTCCTTTATCTAAACACAACGTGTGTCACTTAATTATCAATATCTTTTGACTATATTGATTTTAACAATAAAATTAAAATAAAACAAAATTCACTTAAAGTCATCTATTTATTAATCAGCAAGAGCAACTTGATTTTGGTAAATGTGCATCAATAATAAACTCAAAATCATTCATATAACCATAATACATAATTAAAACGTCTTTATAGAAATGTATATCATAATTTGGGACAAAGGGATTGTTTTTTAAGTAAATGTACCTACAAGGTGAAAGAATTTTATTAGGAATATTGCAAAAATGAAAAAACATGTGTTCAAAAATTCCCACGTTTGGAGTTGGCGATGACCTGAGATAGCAAGAAACACGATATTTCTTTACTTACTACTCACGTACGTATGAAAAAAAAAAATAAACAGTAAAGTAAATTGGAGTTATGAACTGAAAGATTCACATTTTACACTTACCATTAAATTTTATTAAGTAATTTTAAAAGATAATTAAAATGTCCTCCACCGGATTCAATGCGTTTTGAAATTCTATTAACGAATTAATTATTGTAACGTTAAAACGTTAAATTAAGTGAGAACAACTGTTTATGACCAAAGACCGACATATTGTAGTGATTTCAATAAATATTGAATTTATTATTAAATTAATTTTTTAAAGGCTTATCTCAGGTAGTAAATTGTTTTTTATATTAAGAAAGTCAAATCTTCTTATAATTGTTTGTATGTTTGTTGAAAATATTTTATAATTTTATATAATCGGTTTAAATACTTTGATAACGATCCTTGCAAATCGTCGTCTAAGTATTCGTTGACTAAATTAAAATTATGTTTATCTATTTATATAAAATCTGTTCAATAGTTAAGTTATGAAGAGTGAATAAATTGCTTACGATCCTTGCAAATCGTCTATACTTTTAATCGTATATATTTTTTTATTGACACAGGTTTTATTTGGATGTCAAATTAAATTGTCAATTAATCGTCAAAAGATTAATATTATGTCTTCTACTAAAACTTCCTTTTTTTCTACTCACTGTATTTTCCTGGTAGATACTTCTTTTCCAATATCAAAAATTAACTCAAACAAAATTCTTAAAAGTTTAACTGTTATATTAAATAAAACTGATATAAAAACACGAACTGAAACAATTAAATCTGAGAAATTAGAACTGTTGCTTAAATGATATAACGAATGAAATGTTTAATAAATTATAAAAGTCAAAATTATGTTAAGTTATGAAGAGTGAATTTGTTACCTAGTTGTCTTTGTGAAGGGCAAAAGTATTCTGAATTTTCTCTTTGCGAAATGTTTATTTATACCTCGGATAAATATTATTCACCATAGCAACGATCATTCCTATAGCAACTATCACCCTTTCTAAAATTTATCATATTACCGTTTTTTCCAAACGTCATAATTTTGACTTTCACGTCTGACATATACATTATTTTATATAAATACTGTTACAAAATAATAATTTTTTTATAATTTAAACATTTTGTGAGTATAATAATTAATTCTAATATAATTTTACACATCAACATTCAAATTTTGAAAATATAAATCAAACATATCCTTTCTACCGCTCTTGTGAGGTTCGGTCAGCCACTCGCTGTCAAAGGACGTCCCATCCTTACTGAACCCTGTCCGGCACGCTTTTCAAAGGTTTGTTAATTTGACTTAGATTTTTGAAAATTTTAAACTTAATTTGCCCTTTCAATTTTACTTTATTACTCTTTTTTAATTTTCAATTTTGAAATGTACTTTTTATGATATTTGAAATATATTTTTATTTTCAGATGATGTGTTTGGTGTTTACGTTTGTGAATGGTTTATGAAAGATTTGGAAGTTATTAAACTTTAAAAATTTTTGGATTTCTCTCCTTGTTGCTCTTTCCTTTATTATTTTTATTCAGGTATGCAATATGTTTATCAAACCAAAGCCAACTCTAAACGTGGGAGTTTTTGAACGCAAGACATCAATGTAACGAGAGTTCAGTTGAAAAGTTCCTCGAGCTGGTTTTGATTTTCTGATGAAAAAAGGGAGAACTTCCTAAACCAACTGACGTTTAACGGATAACAGTTTTCAAACATGTATTTAGCGCGATGACAAAAGACGTTTGAATTCCAATCGAATTTCGACTTCTTTCTTCATAAAAAAATGAGAAAACAAAAGACGATCGATGGTTTAACAAATGCAACAATCAAAGGTTTTGGTCGATGACTTGGATGTAAAAAAAATGTTCGTTTTTACTTTTGAGTCGCGGACAATAAATTAAGAGCGATGGCAAAAGACGATTCCCATTTCAAACGAATTTCGACTTTTTTCTTCTTAAAAAAAACAAAACAAAAGACGATCGATTGTCGAAACAAAAATTTTAGTCGACGATTTGGATATTAAAAAAAAAACTTTCGTTTTTATTTTTGCTTCAGAAATGAAATTAAGAGCTATGACAAAAGGACATTCGAGTTCTAATCGATTTCGATTTTCTTTTCTTCATAAAAGTGATAAAACACAATCAACTGTCAAATGAATTTAGAATAATCGCGTTTTCTTCCTCGGAAAGTAGGGCTGTGCGATAATGAAATTTTACTATCGCATAACGATAGTTTTCAATCATCGATAATATAATTATCGATACATCGGTAAGTATCGATATATCGATGATTTTTTTTTGTATATCGAATACTTTATCGATATTTTTTGGAAAAAGTGATGACCAAAAAAGAAGGGACCTCCAAACTAAAAGTAGCAACGAAAAAGCCGACTACCCACTTGATTATTATAGTTTCAGTAGATCGATAAATATCGTATTTACCAATTTCTCGATATAGTGATATATCGATATTTATCGATTTATCGATAATTTTTCTTTTACATATCGTTATTCGATAATAGATTTGATTATCGATAATTATCATTATGTCGATACTTTTGCACGGCCCTATCGGAAAAGCAAAAAATGAGTAAAGGAAGAAAATGGGTCGATGATAAAAAAAGAAAAGCTTCGATTATTCTTTTTTTTTTGTCCAAGAAAAAGACAGGAATTCGATCGCCTTTCATTTATTTTCCGTTTTCCACAAATTACCAAAAACAATATCTTTTTAAATTGCTAATTATTTTATGACAGATGTCACCATAAGCGTAAATTGTTAGAATCAACAGAAATTATTATTTATTACTTATAATTGTTTTAATTGGTTCAAATAAAATCACTAGATTTGTCATCAAACTAGTGACAAACTCATCAAATTGGCAACCTTGGTGGTTAATGCATACCAACTTACTAATTTTTTAAAAGTTATTCGGCGGCCAGATCATGATATCATAAATTTTTTACGCGATTTAAAAGTAATTAATTATTTATTAGCGACCAAGAACAGTAAAAGTCACCAAGAAATGTGAAACCTGAGGTACTATTGACTGAGATGTTTTCAATTTTACTGGAAATGGTACCAAAAGTACCCTTATCGCAACCCTGACAACGACTGACTGACGCGTAATTCAAACAGTCCTGAAACTTTTTGATCAGACCTCGTATGTGTCGGATTCACACGGGCCCGTTCGTATTGGATTTTTTGCGTTTTTCCAATTCGAAGGAGAAATAACAATAGTAAGACGGTCGCAGTCGCAGGCGACTTATAAGTAATCAAGCAAAATACGCCTCCTCCCCCTATCAAGCAAGGGTGTTAGTTTTTTTTAATTATCACTTTTTAATCTCTAGGTTTTTGATTTTCGTTTTAAATGTGCCCGTTCTTATTTGATTAAATTGAAAAGCTTTTATTTTGTTAATGTTTTCTTAAGTTATCGTTTTAAAAATTATTGTTACTTCTTTTTAAAAAATATTACTTCATGGTCATGCACTCTTTTGACTTTATTCTGATAAATTTCGTAGATTTTATGCAAATGTGGTCCTGTTTCATAATCATAATGAATTACTCCTAATATTTTCCTGAATTTTCGTTTTAAGTATTATTACTTCAGACATTGCTTTGTCTTTTTTTCTGTTGGTTTTTATGCAAAGCCGGTCCTGTTTCATACTAGAATGTTATTTAATTTGTGGTTGGTGATTTTTGCGTTATTTTTTCTTGAAATTTTGCCCACTTGATGTTAACCGGCCCCGCTGCCGTTGTCGTTGCAGGACAAACGTGCGTTTGCATTCCTGCGATCCGGGGGTCGCGTGGCCTTGCGCCGGCCGTGCACCGCAGCGCTTACGTAACCGGGCCATGCGAATCTACGCCCCGCGATCCCCGCTCTGTCCCCCACCAATTTGGCAACTCGCAAAGTTCGGCATTTTTTCCTGGTTAACAGAAATAGCAGCTGGTAAAAATTGCAGTTTATTATACGCGCAGTGTTCGGTGTCTAATATGACCATCCTCTGCGTCGGTGTCGAAGTCACTTCCTATGAGTAGCGTGCCCCTTCGATACCCAGAGGTGAATTATGGAAATGAGAGGTACGTTCGCTAATAATTCAGATTTATTATCATCATCATCACCACCATCATCATCATTGACGCATGGCTTTCGTGCAGCGCTCTTTTTTATTACACCTCATTCGTTCGTTCGTTCTTATTACTATAGTTCATTCGAGGTCGATAAATAACAACTAACACTCCCTGCTAATAACGCACGCCTTATTTATTATGCATTATAGCGCGAGTTGATCCTTCGTTTCTGCGGCTATTTGCGACACGATTTAATTTTTCTGAGTGCGGATGCGCGGACGCCGATACTCACATGATTGTTTATTTATGTTGTTACAACTCGCCTCGCGCGTCCCTGTCCCTCGTTTTTCTTTTTCGTTTTTCACCCGAAATCTAATTAAGCACAAAATCACAGAGAAATGCAACGCGCAAAAATTCCGCTTATCGTTCGTACCGTATAAAACAAACATCGCCGGCGATAAGGCGCGCTAAGCGAGAGAGCTTGTTTAAGTTTTTTTGGAGAAGTTAGATAATAAACTTTAACATCAGTTGGATGACGATAATGTTTTTCCTTTTTTGATTCGTCAGGACTTAATAACAACAATAATAACAACATTATGTAAGTTTGAATACGGAAGAGGAAAACACAATCTTCGATGGTACATACCTAATGATTTTTGTTACTTAAGGTGAAGGGGAAGCAGAGTCTTCTTCACTTCCTAGTTCTTGCCTTCTGTTCTTCTCATTTCTTCAATTTTGTTTCTTGTTTCAGAACATGTCTACTCGACAGCTCCAGCCTTTTCTCCATCTTCTACATTCCCTCTTTCACGCTTCTTTTTTCCTTTTTTGGTCACTTCCTCATTCCAAGATTTCCTCAATTTCAGCAGGAATCACTGTCTCATTTCGCCTGGTCTTCTTGCAATTCCTCTATTGTCTTCTTTCTTATGCCTTCGTAAAGTCTTTCCCATTTCATTCCTATTCTTTGCAATGCGGTCGCCTTTATCTCATTCCTTGTTTTCCTTGACATTCCTCAATTTTCCCTACTGTGGGGATGAAATTGTACCCCCACAAACTTTTTTGCGATTAAGTATGATTTTTGAATAGTCTAATAATAGTTCTTTCCACATTTTTTTCTTTTTCAATTCTGTTGATCTAAAATTCGAGCAGAGTCGTCCTTTTGGAGGTAGACAAATCGAAGCTTTGGACCTCATCGTTTGTGACGATGGGGCTCTAGATCTTTAAGTCTTCTTCTTCTCCTAAAGATTCAATTCTGTTGTTGATCTAAAATTCAAGCAGAGTCGTCCTTTTGGAAGTAGACGAAACGAAGCTCTGGACCTGATCTTTGTGGCAATGGGGCTCTAGGTCTTTAAGTCTTCTTCTTCTCCTAAAGATTCAATTCTGTTGATGATCTAAAATTCAAGCAGAGTCATCCTTTTGGAGATAGACGAAACTAAGCTCTGGACCTGATCATTTGTGGCAATGGGGCTCTAGGTCTTTAAGTCTTCTTCTTCTCCTAAAGATTCAATTCTGTTGATGATCTAAAATTCAAGCAGAGTCGTCCTTTTGGAAGTAGACGAAACGAAGCTCTGGACCTGATCATTTGTGGCAATGGGGCTCTAGGTCTTTAAGTCTTCTTCTTCTCCTAAAGATTCAATTCTGTTGATGATCTAAAATTCAAGCAGAGTCGTCCTTTTGGAAGTAGACGAAACGAAGCTCTGGACCTCATCATTTGTGACGATGGAGCTCTAGGTCTTCAAGTTTTCTTCTTCTCCTAAAGATTTGGTGTCGTCTGATTACTGTGAATTCCATAACTCAATGCGCGCAAACTGTTGTAAAAGTTGCAAAAATTGGCCTCTCAGGTTTTGCTGTGGGGGATAGGTTTTACCTGGTCTAAAGTCTAAAGCGAATCTGCGACCTTTGCCGTGATGCAACGCAATTATACGCTGACGCAACGAAACTGCATAATTATGCAAAACTTGTTGACTTTAAATATTGCACGTACGAACGGAACCTGGGCTAGGAGTGAAGTTGTTTGACGTTCGTGCCGTGCATGAGGGAAAATGAAACCGAGAAAGTCTTTGATTAAAACAAACAAGTGAACCTTTTGGATTTCGAATTTTCGTCGGATCAAGTCTCCACCTGGTGACTTGGGTTATTTTTTGCCTACGGCAAAAACATTTAAAGTTATCCTTCCCAAAAAAAAAAAAAAAAACAGTTTTATGTACGAAGGTCAAATTTGTTTTTTCTTTTTGTCGGTTGATGCAGGACTTGTTTTATTTGAAAAGGTTTTCGCCCAGACGAGGAAGCTTTCAGGCTCTCGAGTATTCCTACTTCTTTGCTCTTAATCAAGCCTATACGACAGAAAGAATAGAAATTCGCTATAATTTTCGTTATTAGTTCCAAAATTTTTTTTGTTCAAAATGGAATTGGCTTGAAATGGGCAAAAGAAAACGAGGTAAAGGCAACGGGGTCTTAAATTTGAGAAAGTTTCCGAAAGCTGCATTGATTTTTTGGGGGATTTTCAAAGGGGGGCCTCTTCGACTTCCTGCCTTCGAAAATTCCAAATTTCTAACCCGCTCCAAAGACTTTTCTTGTAGATGCAATGAAACGCTTCCTTGGCCAATGCATCAAACGAAGGTAGAAACTCGATTTGGCTCAATTTTGAATAACTTAGTTTCTTCTGAATAAGACAGAGAGATGTAGGGATTCATTCTTTTCTCATTAGAAGGAATCTAATAATAAATATAAATGACGCATTTGGAAAACTTACCCAAGAGTGCATTGCCCTTGCCTCTCCAAAAAAATGTAATTTCTTCGATTTTCTCAAAATATCCTTGAGTTGAGATATCGAGGCAAAAAATTGGATCCCAATTTAGGGTACAACGAGAGCTTATAAACTTATTGCATCTATTGTCTCGATTTTTGGAAATGTGTTTGGAAAAAAGTTTATACTATGTATTTCCACATCATCAAGCACTATATTATATGGAATTAATAGTTAAAGAAGTGAAATGGGCCTCCAAGACCCTTAAATGTGGTTTTTTGTTTCATATTATCAAACGGTAAAAATTAATTAAATCTAAACTCTGACGGGAAATTTGAGACCTAAATTCGAGGAAGGGGTATAATTACTTAAAAATCGAGGGAAAGGTGTGAGGGGGGTTGCAAGAATTGGGGATGATAAGATAATGAAAATATGAACCCAACGCGCGTCCAAATTCGTACGGGCTAATGTATGTACTGATTATAATCCCCGATGGCAAACCCTCGGCGAAATTTCATGCCTGAAAAGACTTCATCTCCGCTGACCTATTGATTTGTACGGCTGCGAATCGAGAGAGGGATTTCACATGACAATATGCAACATCGCTTTTCAAAAAAAAAAATAATAATAATAATAATAATAAAAAAATCTTTGTTGGGAGTTGATTTGATTTGATTGGACCAGCAGGATATTGCGGCGTGCATATTTATAGAATGCAAAACTCATAAAGCAGCGCACACACAGAACCTTGTACACTTATTATACAATACAAAAACAAATCGTGACATTAAACTTCCAGATAAATAAACTCGCAGCGCTGGTTTTTTTCCTCTTCTCTGGTTGGTAACCAGTATAAAAAATTCAAAGTCAGAGAGCAAGGAGTTATTGGACTTGCATGTGAACCAAAGCTGACCTTGCAGATCCCCTCCTCGTCGTTCCTGCGCCCTCCCTCCCACATGTTCACTGCGTACACTTATTTATAACCGACTATATATACACTTCCTATATCCTTAGTCATAGTCACCAACGGTCTCCTCTTTTTCCTTGTTGCGAAAATAAATCCTTTGGATCTTTCTTTTGGGGAAAACTCCTCCAATTTATTTATTTATTTTTTTTGTTTTGGAAATCGATGGCGAGTGTGTATTATTTACTCATTGCGACATTGAACTATGTAAAAAAGGTCGCCTTCCGAAATGAATAAATGCATGATGAATACTTTGGCGGTATTGCGCAGTTTGAGGGGAATTTGAATAAGTGCGGCCAAGGTGTCGGTCATGCTCTTAAACATGAGTTTTGCTGTGGTTTTGCCGAAGATCCAATTTAATTTCGGCGGTCACGGTATGTCGTGCACGCGTGCGTCAATTGCACATTAGTTTCGTTCAAGGCATTTCCTTATTGGTACGGTCACTGCGCAGTGCATCCTTCGACGCAGGACCGGACTGCTAACTCGCAGGAAATTTGTTGTTAAAATTATAGCACACGTTTGCCGTTTATTGCTTACAACAAAGGAAAAAATTACATCGGTTAGAGTTACGAAAGTAAAATTCGGCATAAGAAGTCCCATACACTACCAAACATGTATCTCAACATGTAAACCAAGTCCTTGGTGCAGAAAATTATTTTTATTTTGATTGACTCGAGATTTATAGACCGTTTCACTTTTAATTGGCGGTATAGAGTTTTATTTACATACTGAGTGTTATTGAAGGTTGTACAACTGACGATAGTACTCTTTAAACATCCTTTATACAAGAAAAGTTACTGGTTTCAGAGATACACAATTTATTGTTTTGGTTTGAGAGCCACAATAAATCGTAAACAAAAAATTCCACGGCCCTTATTTACTGACCGAATCGAACCAAACTTTCTCAAACGCAAGTTAAGCCCCCCAGCAGAGCTGTGCCGTGTACTTACGGTTTAAGTACAAATACAAGTTCTAAGTACTTTTCTTAGGACTTGTAATTGTATTTAAATACATTCAACAAATACTCAAAGTACTTGTACTTGTACTTATAAAATAAGTACATCTATAAGTACTTTTACTGTTATCCTTTACAGAATAATGCAAAAGTATGTGAAAATCAGATTGATTTCTACATTTGTGTACTTGTAATTCGTTTTAAAATCAACATGTTCACATAATAAGTAGATCGAGTTTTTTTTTATTTTGCGCATCTCCTATTTCTAGAATATCCTAGAATTCTAATTGAGAACATTCGAACATTTACTGTGTTACCGTATTTTTTTAAATAGCAATGTAATATTTTTGTGCTTCATTCGGTAGATCTTTTTCTCTTTGCAGTGGTACAAAAATCTTTTAAATTTACATACAAAATAACAAAATATTTAAAAAGAATCGTAAGTGGAACATGTTCATGTATAAAAATAGTTGTCTAAATATGAACAAAACAATCTTAGAAGTTTTAGGGTCAGTTGTACAAAGGAGGTTTAAACTGACGTTCAACTGAACCGGGTTCAAAGTGAACAAAATCGCATCAAATTTTATTTCTGATTGCATTAATTGCCATATGTCCTTAAAATCCTATGCTAATTTATTTACTTTGAACCTGGTTCATTTAAACTTGAGTTTAAACCGCTTTTGTACAACTGGTCCTTAATATTTATTTATAAAGATATTATAGGAAAAATTTAAGTACATAATACGTATACCGGCCCATCTTAACTATAGGAAATTAACATATGATTTCAAACATTGTTGATTTTTTTATATTCCCGAGACAAAATATGACAAGTAATTCACATTGCGCCTGCAATGATAGAATACAACTTAATGTTCGAAATTATTGTAAAGAATTATGCCACAATGATTTAATTTTAAATACAAGTTGACTATTACTATACTTATAGTTATAAAATACTTACTGTAAATAATGACAATTGTGTGTAAAATGTACTTGTATTTATTATTATAAGTACTATCCATGGACTTGTACTTATACTTATCAGAATTATATGAAAAGGACTTGTACTTATACTTAAGTCCTTTTCTTTTCATTGTACTTGTACTTATTGTACTTATAAGTAGTACTTAGAACAGCTCTGCCCCCCAGGTACCTAGCCCTTGGGGCCTATATCCCAGGAAAATGCGTTTTTCGAGATCTGATTTTTTGAAAATTATAAATTCGTAAGCATTTTTTTCGGAATTTTTTACGGTACCTGGGGGGGTTCGGATCGAATTGAGCTGCACGTCATCGTATGGCAGAAAATGACGAGGAACGCGATGCCGCCGCGCGTTTGAAGATCTGACCATTCGGAGCGCCGCTACATCACCGGACTCCCGGAAATTGTGTATCTCTGAAACCAGTATCTTTTGTATAAAGGAACTTTAGGTATTTAGCATCTATTTAAAGAGTACTATCGTCAGTTAAAATATCTGTTCACCTTTCAATAACACACTGTATACGCTTTTTTTTGACACTCCTGCGTTGCCAAATGTATGTTGTGCTTGCAATCAATGCATACATTTCAAAGTTTCAGGCGTCAAAATCCTATTTTTTTTTTGTTAATTCATTATACATATATTTTTTTATTTGTTTCTATTTTTTTTTAAATAGATGTTACCCAAATGTTATTTTGAGGATGTTAAATAAACTTGACTATTATGTCAGCTTTTAAATAAAATATTTCTGCATGACAGATTTTTTTAACTATTGGATGAGAATTTCTTTTGTTTTTATTTAAAACAACAAGTTAATAATTTCTATGATTTTTACATTCTGTTTAAAGTTGCCCGTACACGTCCGCAGTTTTCGCAAGCAATTCTTATTACGTGAGAAGTCTGAGAGGGTATGAGACATTTTTTCATGCGGAAAGAACCAGTGAGCGTCCCTTTTCACATCGTTTAATCGAATTAAATTCTTTTGTGCTCGTGTTTCGTGTTATTCATATAACAAAATTTATAAATCGAATATGTAATTGAAAAGCGCCATCTGTATTAACTCGGTATTAGTTTCAATCTTGTATTATGTTAAAATGAAAAAAAAAAAAACGGACAGAATTTATTCTCAAAATAAAAATACAAAAGTATCAAGGCTTAAATCCTTAACTTTCGTTTTAATTAATGCATGTTAATTAGTTGAATTGGTTTACGATTCTTTTCCGACATTTTCACCTGCCGTCTACAATTTGGTATCAAAATTAAGTTTGTTATTTTTTTGTTATAGACGTCATTGTTAATTCGATTTAGATTTCGGCACACGTTAATAAAATGACCATTAATCATTTGTTAAGTCGCCATCTGTGATTTGTTTCTCAAAACATGGTCTTGGGGAATCACCTGTTTATTTTAAGTAATCTTCCTTTAGTTGGAATTTAACACTAGTTTTAAAGAATCTTGTTAAAATTTTTCTCTCTTCTTAGGCCTGGTTTATCAAACACAAGTTAACTTTAAGTCAAAGTTAACCTTCAGTTAATTACCATAACGGCAATTGTCTTCGTAGTGGTTACTATGGGAACAAACTGAAAGTTAGAGTTAACTCGTGATTGATAAACCGGCCCTTAGACAGTTTTGGTTTACTTTAACCTTTTAACTTCAGTTTAATTAATTAAATATAGAGTAAGGCGGGCCATATGAAGACAAGCGGTAGTTAACTGACGTGTCGATACCTACAGGTCGATACTCAAAGCGAAATGATTGAGTACTTAATTCCCAGTTTACTTCATTCACTGCTCCTTTTTTTTAGGCGAAAAGTTGCTAATGGACTTTGCTGTTCTTTAATTTTAGTTAACTAAAAATAGTTGAAATGATAGTAGTTTCATTTTTTCATTAATGTGTAACATACACGAATAATCGTCTTAATACATCGCCATCTATGCTTTGATTTTGAAAGTAAGTCGAAGAGGAATATCTGTTTACTTCAGTTGTTGCGTTCGAAAATTATACGTCGGATGCATCTGGAGCGTAAGTTTTCGTCTTTCTCACTCACGATTTTTAACCTATTTTGTATCTCGCTCATCCGTTTAAAAAAAATCTTGTTTATATTATTTCCATGACAACTGGCAATCTTTTCACAACCCACATTAAAGACATTTTCGAAAATTCGTTACGAGTAGAAATGTGAGAGAGAACATTTAGGTACTTAGTGCACGTAAGAGTGAGAAAAATAGCACTCCGATCGAATTAACGAAATCGCCTTAAGTAAGGTGTGAAAAGATCGCCTATTGTCATGGAAACAATATAAGCACAAGATTTTTTTTTAAACGGATGAGCGAGATACAAAATAGGTTAAAAATCGTGAGTAAGAAAGATGAGATCATACGCTTCAGATACAATTTTCGAATGCAACAATCATCTCCAGTTGTCGTTATTATTTAAAAGAAGTGCTTAAAACTGATTAGGTTGAGAGCGTTGCCATCTATGAGTTGATTCTCGTGACGCGATGACAAGGACTTCTCTCTTGTTTACTTTATCCATTTCATAAAATATTGCAGGCAACTACAACTTTCAGAAGTTGAACCAGTACGAAGACAAACCCTCGCAGAAGCGTGAAGGCCTTGCTTTTTCTTTGATATTTTTTGTAACCACTTTCGGTGACATTTATACATCGCCATCAATGATCTGCGTAAAGCGCGACTTGAATTGTTACGTCGCCATCTATGACCTGAAGATCAAAACTAGTGATGGGATAATTCGAATTAAAAATAACCTGTCATCCGTGTAAAAGTTGGTTGCGAGTCTTCAGGATCGCAATGGGGCCCCCGAGCATATTCTGTACAGCTATTTCGGCCCTAATTGGGGCCTCATCAGCAGAACAGTAGCTCGAGAACTCCACTGCAACCCCGACGACCAACGAGATATACGCACGCTTAGCGCGTGAAAGCAAACATGTGAAATAATTGCGCCGCAGCACAACTATTTTCCGACTTATAATTCGTGTCGTGAAAGCAAATAGCAACAATACCGCTGGTCGTCGGGGTTGCAGTGGAGTTCTCGAGCTACTGTTCTGCTGATGAGGCCCCAATTAGGGCCGAAATAGCTATACAGAATATGCTCGGGGGCCCCATTGCGATCCTAACGACTCGCAACCAACTTTTACATGTTTGCGATGACACGTTTTGTCCGCCTCGACTGCCATCTCGTGCATGTTAGCTTATGAGGCAGCGGTATTGTTGCTATTTGCTTTCACGACATGAATTATAAGTCGGAAAATAGTTGTGCTGCGGCGCAATTATTTAACCTGTCATCCGATTATTCAAATAACCTGTATAATTCGATTATCAGATTTCGTAATTCGAATTAAAAATAATTGATAATTCGAGAAATCAGGTTGAAATTAGGTTCGAGTTTCCGTTGTAAAGAGAATTCAGAATACCGATTATGCAGTTCATTTTTTAAAAACTTTTATAAATGTAGCTACCTCCTAACTTTCGTGAAATGGCATTGCGACTTTTGTCATGTCATGAACTTTAGGGTACAATTCGCGCTCAACTCTACGGATTTGTGGAACGAACACGGAAGTGAGGATAACAACAGAACAAAGTAAACGGCGCAAGGCAAGTCAGGACTCAGAGCTAAAATGAATTAGAGAACATTGGGAAAACGTTTAATATTAATTTACAAAAACACTGAGTTGAAGAACAAACATTTTGTACTAAATAAAATAAATATAAAAATGTGCAAAATATAAGTAATAAATATTAAACAAAATTATCACAAAATTCCTTGGCAGCTAAAAATAAATAATTAAATAAGTAATAAGTAGTAGAATAAGGAATCGAGTCGAAAACAGAGGCGCCTGCGATTTGTGCAGCTTGCTTGTCATCGTATCGAATTAAAAATAGCGAGTTATCGCAACCATCACGTTAACTTACGGTAAACGTTAAGATCATGTGATCCATTGGAAAATGAATGGGGCCACGTAACTTTAACGTTTACCGTAAGTTAACGTCATGGTTGCGAAAACTCGCTAATAATTCGAATTATAATTCGATTATTTGAATAATCGAATCGGTAGAACTCGATTATTGAAATAATCCGATTATGCCCATCACTAATCAAAACACGACTTCAAGAAATTGTCCGATTACTTCATTGAGGAAACAGTAGTATAGTCATTTACTTGTCATCTGCACTGTCAAACTGATAGTATGTTGGCATCACTGCACACTTGTGACATTTCCTGTTTTATTTAGCAGTATTTTTAAATTTATTCATAATAATTTAACACATTTTAGGCAGGCGTTGCTAATTTTGAGAGCAAACAAATATTTTCTAACGTTAATTATACGCCATACCATATTTAATCTGGCTTTTATCCACTGACTGAATGTAACGTGCGTTCAAGAAAATCCGTTATCGAGAAGGCTCTGAGCTTGCTTTTATTTTAGGACGGCACGTCGTAGCTTAGTAGGTACTGACGTATGTTGCAACCTCGAACAACTGCGAAATGTCAACAGCGTCAACAGTCACAGGTTTTGTTTACATCTTCGAGGTATTTGTAATCTAATAAAATAAATCTTTTATTTCATTTATTACATTTTATTGTCCATTTTGTAGAAAACCGTAATTAAATGGATATAAAATTTAGGTTATGCTTATAATAATGACTTTGCAAAATTTCCATTTGACATAAGCCAACTTGATAATGAATTTTTTTATGCACTTTACAAGTACGCTCAGAATAATGTTTTTTGTTGATACCGACAGTGCAGATGTCACGTAAACGGACGGAGTGATATTTTTGGAGACAATTTTAATGCTTCCATCTATGTTCTGAATCTCCAAGCTTCACTTCATTTAATACAGCGCCATCTATGATTTTAGTCTTCAAAACGTGAAGTCCTCGATTGAAAAGACAATAATTCTAAGTAAGGTTCGATATTTTTTTGCTGTTTTTGGAGACTTTTTTAATGTAACTTAAAGCGCTGCCATCTATATTCTGAATCATCCGAGAGTATGATTTCCTTGTAATACGTCGCCATCTATGACCTGAGTTTCAGACGTTGTTCTAGGGAAATCCCCAATTATTTCTTGAATTGTTTCTCAGCGTTTGTTGCTACTTTCGGAGATATTTTTAAAGTATTGTAATGTAATGTAATACGCTGCCATCTGTATTCCGAGTCTCATCTTTCATCTGAATCTCAAAGCGTGATTTTAGGTAAGTCCCTGATTGCTTCATCGAGAAAACAATTCTAAGTAAAGTATTGTTTCTCAGTGTTCTATTTTTAGAGGCATTTTTAATGTAATTTAATACGTTGCCACCTCTGTATATTATTCTGAATCGCAAAGTTCGACTTCATTTAATGCGACGCCTGGCTACAACCTCCGTCTCAAAGCGAGACTTTAGGGTAATCCCCAAAGGTTCCATTGAGAAAATAATTCTCATAGTAATTTCTCAATGATAACTTTTGTTGTTATTCTTGGAGGCATTTTTAATGTACCAAAACCAGTAGATTTGATAAAGTACCGACATGAAGCGACGAAGGCACCACGAACGAATTTTTATCCGGTAGAGGGCGCACAGGTTTTTTGTTTTAAACATTTTTTTGAATGACGATAAAGATAAAATCGGAATAAAGGCGCGCGAAGCGAAGCTAAGCTGAGCAAAACTAAGTTTTTTGAAAATTAGCTCCAACGTAACTTCACGCAGACGTGGCAACTAAAGCTAAGCGAAGCGAAGTTAGGCTAGCGAAGATATAAAACAATGTTTATTTTCGCTCGGTTTAGCTCTGTTCTGATTCGCTAGCTGGAGCTAATTTTCAAAAAACTTAGTTTCGCTCAGCTTAGTTTCGCTTCGCGCGCAGTGGCCCCTCGCCTTAAAGGTGTTGTTTATTTTTTATATTTTGATTAGAACATCTTTGAAAACCAATTTGATAATGATATTTATTTATAAAAATATATTATATTGCATAATGAAAGCAACGCCGACAGCGCATCTAGCGAGTGTTTGATCGTTGTGACCTCATTCGTGTCGGTACTTTATCAATCTACTGGCTTTCTAATGTGTTGTAATACACTGCCATCTATGTTCTGAATCTGAAAGCTTAACTTAATTTAATACAACTCCATCTATGGTTTGAGTCTCGAAGCGAGTAGGTCTTCATTGAGAAAACAATTCTAATGAGATCTTATTTTTCAGTTTTTTGTTGTTATTTTGGAGGCATTTTTAATGTCGCAATTTATATCACATTGGCCTGACCACCACTGGCTATGCGTTTATCATGAGTAAATGAAGGATAGAATAGTAGAAAGCGCATGAGTAAACGAAATAGCTACATCAATCGACGTTGCCGATTGATAACGCGAGCCACGCTCCGGCCGCAGCATTCCTACCTTCGCACGCAACATTGTAATATCTCTATTTCATTTCCACACAAGTTTCAATGAGCCTCTCCTTCATTTACTCACAATTAACCGTATACCTAGTCTTGGTCAGACCAACTGTGTATACATATGCCATCTATATTCTGAATTTCAAAACGTGATTTCATGTAATATGCTGCCATCTGTGGTCAAAGTCTCAAAAGTGTTACTTTAGGCAAGTCATTGGGAAAACAAGACCTTGTTTCTCAGTGAAAATTTTTATTACTATTTTCGGAGGCATTCTTAATGTAATTTTATACGCTGCCATCTACATTCTGAGAGCGAAAGCACGATTTCATTTAATATGTTGCCATCTGTGATCAAAGTCTCAAAAGTGTTACTTTAGGCAAGTCATTGGGAAAACAAGACCTTGTTTCTCAGTGAAAATTTTTATTACTATTTTCGGAGGCATTCTTAATGTAATTTTATGCGCTGCCATCTACATTCTGAGAGCGAAAGCACGATTTCATTTAATACGTCGGCGTCGCTATCTGTGACCTGAGTTACAGACGTTTCTCCAGGGAACTCCCCAATTATTAGGTCTGTTCGATAGCTCTGCACTTTTCTACACTTTTTGCACCAACCACTCCTGAGAGAGTGCGATGTATATGACATAACATAAGTAGGAGTGAGAAAAATAGAGTAAAGGTGTTAAAAGTGTAGAAAGTGCAGAGCTATCGAACAGGCCTATTCATTGAGAAAATAAGGCATTGTTTCTCAAAGCGTTACTTAATTTTTATTGTGGCCTTCTATGTTTTGATTCTCAAGGGATTGCTCTAAGGAAGTCTCCGACTATTTGACTAAAAAATTGATTCTAAGGCCCGATTTTACAATCGTCGGATAAGCATTATTCTTAGAATAGTATGACGTAGGTGTGACGTAGAAATGTAAGAACGTTGGAAGGATATTCGGCGAACAGTTATTCCGTCCTTATTCCACGATTATAAAACTGGGCCTAAGTAAAGCTAAGTTTCCTCATGCAAGGATTATTGGCGCCAACAACGTGCCAGTTTAGTGGTGTCAGAGTCAGCAGTTGTTTCCACATAAAGAACAAATTATGAATTGGCGTTAATAATAAAAATGGTGTCAACTGATGTAGTGCGTGCAGGTATCAACGTGGTTATACAAATTTGTGCTTTGGAGCTTCACAAATTATTGACAAAAATGAAACGTAAACTTAATGCTTCATCTCTTTGGTTGCTGTCTTTGTATGCTGGAATTTTATGATTCCACAGACATGGATATTGCTCATACGCCTCCAAGAATTGTGTTATTTTTTCAGTCATCCATTTTTTTATACTTTTGGAATTTTTACGGCACAACTTTTGTATCAACACGTGTACATTCTGTTTACAAACACTTCTCCTGGCGCCAAAAAGTACAACTGTGATGAACTTTACTGGCGCATTGATTATTGGCGACAATTTACTGGCGCCAGGAGATTTTCGATGTTTCCATGTGCAACTAAACTGGCACCAGTCGACTGGCGCCAGTAATCCTTGCATGTGGAAACTTAGCTTAAGATCTTGTTTCTCAAAGATAATAATCAGTGTAAAAAATAGTGTGAGAAAAATCGACCAAATGACCTAATTTAATAAAAAAAAAACCTCGAAATGTAACTAATTTTTATTTCTCGAGGATAATTTTGTTTATATTATTTGCAGGTATTTTTAATGTACACGGTTGTGAATCATTTAATAGGTCGCCATTTTTGTTCTGATTCTCAAAGCGTGACGTAAGGGAATCCCCCCGTAAATTCCATTGAAAAATATTTCCTTTAATTACACCCAATCATGGTGATGTACAATTCTGAATTTCTCAACGAAAGATTTTGGGCAAAGAAGTGGAATGTGACGGACGATCAAAACTGATTACGTAAAAGCCTCAAGGCCCACTCGATTTTCATTTCTCGGCGATAATCACTTTTCGGGTGCAACGTTTTTCGGCAGGGCCAATTATTTTCGGCCGAAACAGGAAACGATCCTCAAGGTTGGCCGGTGCGGTCGGTCACGTATTGCAATCTTAGCAGGCCGAGGAGGAGGCAAAAGAGGTAAACGAAATAATGGGGGCCGTTTCTCCGCTCGCCTGCTATTGACATTTCAATTATGCGCCTTATTCTAATACGTTTTATTTATGTATTCGATGCGTTGGAATATTTATCGCATTGTTATTTATTTTCCTCTCGTGTGAGTGTGCGCCATTACCAATGCAAGGTATTCATCGCACGCAATGTCGGTTATGTAACGACGATGTGGCGACCTTTTCGAAGACGTCAGCTTCAATCATCAAAACTGAAAAATTAATGATTACAATTATCTATGGTACGTTTCACTTTTACTCAGTCCCTCTCATCATCCCTTCTCTTACATAAACAGCCTATTTGGAAATATTGATTTTGCAAAGGGTTCTATTGAGTTGTTTTTGCAACAAAAAAAAACTTATTAGTCTTGATGATGATTTAACCGGATCAAAAATGTCGTTTTCGCGCTTTCACGCGGATGAATTCATTGCTATTTTTAGACGAAATTCTGCATTCGGGCGGCGATAGATTATTTCTGGATAAACAGTCGGGAACTCCAATGTTTACATTAAGGGCGATAAGGCACGAGGATCGTTGCAATGAGATTTCGATCGGGAACGAATGCGTGTGTTCATTCAAGCAGAAATAATCCTAACTCGCAGAGATCAATTAATACATAAAAAAGTACTAAAAATTCGTAACAATATCGAGGATTAAAAATTATTCACCTTGGGAAAATCGCACAATCTGGCAACGCTTTGCTTATATTGTCGAGGGTGGTGATTTCATGATTGCCAACTCTCATGCAAGGCTCAAATAAACTCCCCACTTTTTTCCGCGGCCTTAATTAAAAAAATACTTGATTAAAATCATCGAATTAAGGCCGGTGTCACACGTGCTTTTTATCTACTAACCATCGAACCCTAAACACATACCTACTTATAATCGGTTTTAGTTTAGATTTACATGATGGCGAAATGAACGAAAAGAATGATATAAAATAAATATATTGCAAGTGTGAAAAAATCAGCCGTTTTAAAGAAACAAATCGTGGCCCGCAAAACGTGTTGCATCCATCGTTTATTATGTCGCCACATCCGACGAAAAAAGCGAATAATTTATTTATTTATGTTTTAGCTCTCGTTTTATGTTTTTTTTTTTTCTCTGAGCAATCTGTTTGTTTAAGCAATCCGTGCATCGTTTCGCATTACATCCGCGATGACTGTGACACATTACGATGCATCATCTTTGTCTAATTAAGTCGAATTTGTGAAGCCGGGGCAAAATGTACGAGTTTGTTCGTCAGGTGCACACAATCTATTTAGAGCGCCATCTCTCGGCCAGCTCGAGAAGTTCGTTGGCGCAATAGTTTCACTAAGGCCCTACTAATAAAGTTCCTGATAACGTTATTTGGCAAATAACTTCATTTTTATGAATGGTTTCCATGGCGATTCGTAAAGTTATTTGTCGACTAAATTTATCAGGAGGTGGAAAGATCGGGCCTAAATGTTTAAGGACGATTTTAATAAATTTACAATCAATTCTTTTTAAAATCGCAAGAGGCATTTCATTTTTAATAAACGGTTGTAAGAAAAGTATGTGGCACCATCTTTTAGCCGAAGTTTGATTCAGCTTCATTGGGTTTAATTAAATTTTTTAGTTGGGCATAATCGTGATGTTCTCATCTCAACTGTAAGCTTGGCTATTTCTAAATTTCATGAAATTCTCAAAAAGAATTAAGGTGAAGATACAAAGCGCCGTCTTTTGGCCAACGCATAAACTTTTTTGCTTCTTTCATGGGCAGCTCCATTAACATTCACTGACGTGTATGTATGGCCGTTTCAATTCGCCTAAAATTCGGTTCCACGAAAGCATGCCATGGAGTACTCCCCTCAGCGCTCCCTATTAAAGATACTACAAAACTACTAACGGTAACTTAATGACAACTGCAATTACTTAAAAACTCACAAGAGGCGCTGAGGGGAGTACTGTCAAAATTTTTAAAAGTCGAATTGAAACAGCCATACATACACGTCAGTGAATGTTAATGTAGTTGGCCATGCTTCTTTGAAATTGATTTGTCGACTAGAGTTTTCATCGCATCACAAAACGCAACTGTCAATCTTCATGCATTTTATTTCTAGTAAGGCCCGATTGTACAATCTTGGTTTAACTTTAAACTTCGTTTTATGTATTTCAATGGAAACAATTGTGTTTACAATTGATGCTATGGGTGTAAAGCGAAGTTTAAAGTTAAACCATGGTTGTACAATCGGGCCGATGAGTTTGATTTTGAGTTGCTCTAAGTACTATAGAACGCCATCTCTTTATTAATCCGTTAAACTATACCACCTTATAGTTTTAAATTTACACGCCAAAGACCAAATTTCTTTTTTGTTTTTTTGAATGTGATTTAGTGTAATTTTAGTTTAAATAAGGAATCACCAGGGGGTTGATATTTGACATTATACTGGTATACAGTTGGTTTAGAGTGCCATCTTTCCGCCACATTGAAATTGTTTTTCGCCTCTCAATTTTATTGAAATTGAAGTGCGTTTTTCCAACAAACTACAACGTACAGTTCGTTTCAAATTATTGAAATTTAAATACGTGTTCTGACAACTAATAAATAATTAACTGTAGTAAGTCTGCAGCGCCATCTTTTGATGGACAGTGTATGTAGCTTCATCGATTGAATTATTATTTTTTAATTAGGCAAATATAAGTCGTCGAATTCTTGCAAGTTTTAGAGAAATTTCATGAAACGCCCGGATACGAAATAAGTACAGAGTGCCATCTTTTATTTACATGCATAAATATTTTGTTATTTTTTTTGACGTTCTTTTATTAAGGGAATCAACAAATCACAAAAACAATAAGAACTCTAATTCTCGCGTACTTCAAGTCTAGTGACGTTTTTATTTCCAGTTTATTATAAGTAACGTGGGGCGCCATCTTTTTGCCAATCCTGAAAGTAGTTTGTCACAAGCGCCATAATTTTACTTTTAAGTACATCAAATTACCTTCTTTCTTCTTTGAATGTGGGTCGAAATCGTTCTAGTTTAAATAAGAAACACGAGCAGCTTGATATTTTGCGTGTATACAAGTGCTTAAGAGCGCCATCTCTCTGCCATTTTCATAAATTCATTCTTGCAGAAATCTTATTAATCTTAAACCATATTGGAAAACATTATTTCTTTAAAATCGTTAAATAATTCAGAAAAATAATAATTAATTGAACACCTGACGGTCCAGTGGTAAAAGGACCGGCCTTGCAATCGCATGGTCGTCGGTTCGAACCGCACTCGGGATTTTTCTCGGGTGGTCGGTGTCGACTTCAGGCACCCTTTAGTGTTGGGGATAAAATTCGACACTGCGAGAAGGTTGGAAGTAACAAAGCCATGAAACACTTTACACACACTCAAATGCACTCCCGATCTTAAGGTCCTGACAAGTCTTTGACTTAGGACCCCGTTGGGCAATCACCACAGATTTAAAAAAAAACTAGTAAAAGACTATAGCGCCACCTTTTGGCGACAGTGAAAGCTTTTTGTGTACGCAGCTTCAAGGAATTCATTTTTTTAATGAGGCCCTTTTAGGCAAATATAAAAAGTCAACTTCTTGCAAATTTTGGAAATATTTTATGAAACACCCAGATAAGAAAGAATGTAAAAGTACAGAGCGCCATCTTTTATTTATACAATAATACAGTAGAATTATTTATACAATAATACAATACAATTGTCTGCTATCCTGCTAGAACTTACAACTGTTCCTTATATTTATAAATATAAATATTTTATAATTTTTTTTCGAGGTTTTTTTTTTAGTAACGTTTTGGGCACTGACAAAAAACAATAAAACCCGTAATTCTTGCGCGCTTCAAGCCTGGTGACGTCTTGATTTCCAGTTATTTTGAGTGACGTAGGTCGCCATCTTTTTGCCAATCCCGCAAGTATGTAGTTTGTTACAAGCGCCAAATTTTTACTTTTACGTCAAATATCCTTCTTCCTTCTTTGAATGTGATATGTTGATTATTTTGCCTGTATGCAAATGCGTAAGGGCGCCATCTCTACGTCATTTTAATAAATTTATTCTTGCACCAATTTAAATAATTTTGAACTAGAAATTAAATTGAATTGGAAAACATTATTCGTTTAAAATCGTAGAGGAATTTTTATAAGTGTTCAGAAATGCAATAAGTAATTACAATGAAAATTTGTGGCGCCATCTTTTAGCCGGCAACGAAAGGTTCATTTCATTATAAGTTCACCGGGGTTTACAAGTCAAGCAAGCGGAGAGTGCATTCAGAAAATTTTAAAGTTCTAAATTCTTCCACATCTTTCAGGAATTTGAATATGTATTCTGTAGTTAAAGTCTACACCGCCATCTTTTGGCGGACAGTGAAAGCTTTTTCGTTCTTGTAGCTTCATCGATTTAATTCTTTTAATGAGGTACTTTTAGCAAATGTAGAAACTACTTCGTGCCCAAATTTTAGAGAAATTTCATGATAAGATATAATATAAAAGTACAGAGCGCCATCTTTTATTTACATACATAAATATTTTGTATTTTTCTCGAGCTTTTTTAATGTTTCCGTAATCTCGCGTACTTCAATTTTATATTCAGTTATTATGGACTGCCAATCCTGAAAGAAGTTTGTCACAAACGCCATAATTTTGCTTTTACATCAAATTTCCTTCTTTCTTCTTTGAATGTGAGTCGATGTATTGGATTCTGGATTTGGTGTGGGGGGTGAATGAAAATTTCACGTGCACTTAGGCCACACTTTGGGCCCATTGTACTACCCCCATGTGTGAGTCGATGTAATTCCAGTTTAAATGAGAAACATGAACAGCATGATATTTTGCCTGTATGCAAATAAGGTACTAAATCAACACTCCGTACAGGTAACGCAATCCCATTCCTCTCGTGAGAGGATTGAGAAACAAAGATAACAAATATAATTGTCGCAAGTGCAATAAGGAAGACAACAGTTTTAGGGAATTCTGTTTACCGCAATGTCACTGGTTTCAATTTAAAAGTGTATTAGGTTATGTCTAGTTAAGTTATTTACCAATTAAAAAGTTGTTATTTTAAGAAGTACAGAATGTTTCTTTTACTAAAAAGGCGGAATCATTAAATGTCATGCGATACAAGTTTGGGATGCGATATTTAAACTAAATTTTCTTAGCCACTGACAGTAACTTTGACAAACGTCACTTCAAATAATATTTCCAACTGTTTTTTATCCCTAGATGAGAGGAATGTGCGACAAGGATAGATATAAAAAATCACTAAATGCGTTACCTCTATACGAAGTATGTTGATTTAGTACCTTATATGCAAATGCTTAAGAGCGCCATCTCTCTGTTATTTTAATAAATTCATTCTTTTAGCGATTTTATTAATTTTTAACCAAATTAGAAAACATCATTCCTTTAAAATCGTCAAGGAATTTTCATTAAGGCCCGGTTGTACAATTCCAGTTTAAATTTAAGCTGAAGCTTAAACCCATAACAACGATTATTTCAACAATTATTGTTAAGAGTTTAAACTTTAAACCAAAGCTTAAACCCTTAACAACAATTGTTGAAATAATCGTTGCTACGGGTTTAAGCTTCAGCTTACATTTAAACTGACATTGTACAATCGGGCCTTAGTGTTCAGAAAAGTAATTACATGTAACGACATCTTTTAACCAACAACCAATCTTTTTTGGTTCATCAGGGTTTACAAATCAAGCAAACGGAGAGCACATTCACAAAACTTGAGAGTTCTAGGCTTTCTAAGCCTTTCGAGAATGTCAGTTTAAATACAAAGCGCCATCTTTTGTCCAGTCCATAAGTCTCCTTTTTGCGTTGAGTTTGAAGAGTAATTTAGCAGGAGCGTTTTCGTCAAGTCTAAAATCACAATTTATAACAAATATAAAAGTTAAGAACTCTGTCCTTCACCTATTTTCATTTCTAGTCATCGTGGTTTGTATCAAGCGCCATCTAACGACTAATCAGAAAGTTTTTTTTTGCTACAACTGCGTTAGAGTCAATTCGGGACGACGGCGACGTTTCTTCGCTTGGTAATTTTATTCCATTTTGAGAGCGATTTTAACAAAGTTCAAGGTACAATTGCACGTTGAAATTATTATTAAGTGTCTCGGCAGTCAATTAATGATTGTAGTAAAAGTCTGCAGCGCCATCTTTTAACCGACAACCGAAGCTTTTTTGGTGCGACTTAGGCCCAGTTTTACAATGACGGTTTAACTTTGAGCCGAAGCTTAAACCCTTCACAACAATTGTTGAAATAATCGTTGCTAAGGGTTTAAGCCTCCGCTCAAAGTTGAGCCGCAATTGTAAAACTGGATCTTAAAAATGGTTTCTGATCAAGCACAAGCTCAGCTTTTCCGTCGAAATTAAGAGCTCGCCTCTTCCAAATTTCAGGAATGTCATACTCAGATATGTAATCTGAAGGCATGAAGCAGCGCCATCTTTTGGTCAGTCTTTAAAGATTGTGCAATAATTTCAAGAGTTTTAAGGCTAATTTTCTATAAAGTTGCGTAAAGTCAAAGAACACAATTTTTTGCATCCTATAAAAAGTATGAGCTTTTTACGTGTTTCCAGTTACTGTCGGTAGAGTTCTAACTCTGAGTGATGTGGAGTGCCATCTATCTGTTTGACACGGAAGTTTTTTTTTTACAGCTCCGCTTTTATACAAAAGAGAAAATATTTAATCAAGTGAAGTGTTTTTACATCACGGATCTTAATAAAATGCAGAAATTTATTACTTTTGGTATAAATACCAAGCTGTCGTCCGTATACGGTTTGAGGCACGTGCACGCGCCTCAAGTTGATGAATTTCAACAGCTTCTCCGAATTGAAGGTCTTCGGGCGGAATCGAATTAATTGATTTACGCTCATCAAATTTTCCGTCCACTTTCGAACATGAATAGAACATGCGAATGCCCGATGTCACCTAACCGGCGAGGATGATTTCACATCTCGTCACCTTTCCCCCCTGGTTTAAGTACCCCTGATCGATGCATTCCTATCTTGCCATTTATCTTTTTATTTCGAAATTACACAGGCGAGGCGGAAGGACGCCGCCGAAGCCGTGCCGCGTTCTCGGGCGTCGCGACGCACGCAAACAGGTGTTGTTGCTTGATCTATTATGTTGTGGCTTACGGAAGAAGGGTTCCAATTCATCCCCTTTTTAAAAAAAATTTACTAATTTTCTATGTCTTAATTTTCTGTTTCTAATGTTCCTTTTCTATTCATTTTTTAATTAAACGAAAACAGAGTCGTCCAGAAAATTCAACTGCTTCAATTATCTGTTTGGAAGATGGTTGGCATCAAGTAGTTACTAATTGTTATCTCTATATCCAATTGTTTATATTTTTCCTTCGGTACGTAGTGCGAGTTATTTTTGCCAAATGAATTTAATCGGAGATAATAATAAAATGACATGCATTTTTGTATGAAACATGTCGTGGCGCAGGGAGTACAAATGGCTATTGATTTTTGCGCTTATCTTATCGCCAATGTAGTATTAGATAGCCAGACGTAAACAAAGTTTTTTTTTTGTTAATCACGTCCTGGAATAAATCCCAAACATTCGTTTTTTTAATCCCCCCCCCCAAGTTAGTGACGTGCTGATGAGATCTAATAAGATCGAAACGTTTAACGCATATGCACATTTTATCCCTTCTTATCCTTCATTTTTTAATGCTTTCTTTATTTGTTGAAATTAGACCTGGCTTTTATTATTATACTTTTGTTTTATCCCTGTAAATTTAGGCTGTGTTTATTTATTATTAGATTAGACATCTGTAACCACAGTGTTATGCAGGTTGTTGTCTTGTGGTTAGATGTTCCTGTTGGTTTCCATATTTGTTTAGGTCTTGTATCTTTTATTTGTATGCGAACGTGTAAAATGCGTCGCAGTTTGTTAAACAAAGTTTCAAATCGTTTAGAAAAGATGCAGTCTCATTTTGTCGCATTAAAAATTCCAGAAATTGCAAGACGTAAACATGATAAGCCGTGTTTCTACTTCATTATATTTTATCGCAGGAAAAAAATCAACAAAAATTCTAACGTCCATCAATAAACGCTAAAAAATTAAGTTACGTTATTATTTTTTTTTTTTGCTTTTTTGGAAAAACGAGGAATTTTTATGATGAAACTTGCACACGCTTTCTTTCTATAATCCGGCGTTTAAACTTGTTTAGAAATTTCGTTATCAGTCACAGAATTGATGCGTGATAATCCGTTGAAATAAATCTTCCTTAATTTCCTCGTTTTTTTATTTATCGTCGTGACGGCGATAGCGCTAAAATAACTGCATAACTTACAAAGTTGTTTATAATGCTGTTTCTTTAATCATGTTTATGTGTAGGCGATGGACAAAATAAATGCGTTTTAGAAATATCTGATACATCAAAATATGTTTTTAGCTGTAAATATACAGGGTGCTTAAAAAATGACTAAACAGCGCCATTCTGCACTATTCAGGGACACCCTCTGAGCATGGGAAAAATGTCAAAAAAATTCTACCTTATATTTATGTTTCTGTCAACTGACATTAAACAATACATATTTAGTCAAAGTAGATTCATAGGTAATTAAATGCAATTACTTACCAAATTAATAGCTTGATTGCCAGATGATTTTTGTGCAAAACATGTACTACTTATTGATTTTAAATAAAAATTATTGTTGAACATCATTTTAATACGTCTTCCACTATAAAAATTGTTGAAATATTCAGAATTGGTAAATAATCAAAATTTCAAATTCCGATCTTATAACTTTCATATCTTTAAGGACTCACGAGATAGAATTTTTTTACATTTTTCTCATGCTCAAAGGATACCTCTGAATGGCTCTGTTTCGGCATTATTTAAGCACCCAATATAACTGACGTAATGATAATAATAAGCTAATGTCTAACGATAAATGATACTGTCATTACCAACTTCAATTAAAGGGTCAAATGCAAAAGGTGCCTAGAGCGGATTTTAAACATATATGCAATGCCAATGTAAATTGCACAGAAAAATTTTACTTGCTCGCAGCTTTGTGTATATGTAAATATCTGTGTATTTGCAACGAAAAGTACCAAATTATCAATATAAATATTTACTTAACTTATACAATGTAATTATTATAAAATGCAACATATCCCTATGGCGTTTTTAATAACATGTGTCCAACAATTATTGTAGTCCTGGATGGCTGTGGAATCAAACATAAATGCCGATTTTTACTTCGTATCGTTGAATTGACGACTCAAATATTGACTGTTAAACAACAAATAAATGTTTCTTTACGTATCTAAATATAATGATTTACTGCCGTTTGAAACAAGAATTACATAGTTCAAAACGTTTGACTCCACAGCCACCCAGGACTACAATAATTGTTGGACACATGTTGTAATCATATCATTTCATTGTATATGTACTCAACCAACATAAAATAATTGTACTAAATGATTGAACTGTATGCACAATAAAAGTAAAATGCATTATTGCCTACGTATACATTGGATTGATATAATTATTTTAAAAGTTAACATAGGGATATGTTGCATTTTAAAATAATTGCACTGTATATGAGTGGTCTTATTGAAGTTAATTAACAATTGAAGACCTCGGTGCAAGAAGGGGACAGCTCCACTTCTTTCCGATTTTGTGTTTTACACTGAAATATATGAAGAAAAATATTCTCTTTCATTCTGTACAAGAACGGGACAAATATCATTGAAATTGGTTTTCATAGAGGCAAATTCTATCATAATATAAACATGACATAAAATGAATTTTTAAAACGGTTTTTGTGATTCCTGAAAAATTTTAAAAAGTGGAGCTGTCGCCTTCTTGCACCGAGGTCATTATTCACGAACTTTTGGAAGAAATGGCGTCTTGCTGCAATATAAAATGCATCATGTAAAGCGACCTTTAGTAGTCAATTTTGTAAGCAATTTGAAAATAAAATAAAATTCTAATAAAATTAGGAAGTGAATCGTGGACCTTAACAAAAAGAAAATAAACTAGCGGCGGTGGAGATGAAGCGTTTGAGGAAAGTAGAAGGGATCTCAAAAGTAGATAGAATGAGAAATTAAACTGTAAGAAGAAACTTAAACGTAAACCACTGACAATGAAAATAGAGGAAAAACGACTACAATGGATTGGACATCTTTTTAGAATGCCAGTCGAAAGACCAACTAGAGATATTTGGGAAACTAAAGTTCGACACTGATTATGACGTTCAGGACGCAAGATGTCATGCGTTCGTGTAACCTCGAGACGAAATTTTATTATTTCGCATGCGCTTAGTGCGGGTTTGGTTAAATTCTGCCTACGACTTCAACCGAACGCATCACATCTTGCGTCCTGGACGTATCGTGAGTGTTCTGCTTGAAACAGATGGTAAAAGGCCCAGAGGAAGACCACAAAAAACTGGAACAACACAATGGAAGACATCATAAAGCAAAGAAACTAACAATGAATCGATTCAAAAGACATTACGTTTCATGAGACAAGAGGAGGATATGGCGGAGAATGATAAAAGAACATAAATGAAGAAAGAAGAAAGACAGATTAAACACCTCGACATTCAATGGGTACAAGAGGAACCGACTGTTTCTGGTAGAGTAATTGAGGAGCGCCCTCTCTTGGCCGACTGAATGAAATTATTTGCCCCCACCAGTTTCTTGCGTATACGAAATGAATCGTTTTTCATAAAATATTAACACATTTCCGACCAGAGCACGTAATGCCGAGTCGCTAAAATTTAACTAAAATTTTATTAAGTGCTAAGACACCATCTTTCTTAGAGTTGTAATTGTATCTCTTTCAAAAGACATACAGGGGTGGCGGGTGGGCCACCGAAAACGGAACGGACTGAATACCTTCCAGGAAAATGTTTCTGAACAAACGCTAAAATACGGCCATTTTTAATTCAAAGGGGACACTTTTGTATCGTGTCATAGTCATTCCCCTCCCTTCCATCTCTGTAACCAATAAAGTTTAAATAGTGAATGTACCTTGAAGGCTTCCGCGGCCGTCGTCTATGTTTGAATTGGCTTCCGCTTGGAACCGCGTCACGTTGACTTGCCCCAACAGACCAATCCCCGGTCACCGTTCCGACCCACTACCCCCACCGATCACTATAAATACCACGACAACAGACATACCCACTCAGTCTCAACGACCCACGAGAAGCAGCAGCAACACCACCAGCAGCAGCAGCCCTGAGGAAGTTCTTCTGCAATGGAGAACGAAACGTCGGCAGTAAAAGAAGTCAACGTGATGCGGTTCCAACCGGAAGCCAATTCAAACAGTGAATGTACCATGAATGGCAGGCACACTATTGAAAAGATAAGAATTCAGTAATATGATATGAATACCCCAGAGTTTGATCTTAACCCCATCCTGTGGGAAAAATGTTACGCAATCCAAAGTGTGACAGCTCATATGAAAGTTAATTTTATTAGTACATAATAATAACAATACATAACAGTAAACGAAACGGCATTAGCTGTCCTCCGTTTACTTCACACAAATTCGAATCTTATATTCTTTGTAGGTAACTAAAATGAACATAATCTCAAAATAAATGTAAAATCCTATGAAACAGAAGTACAAACCACTTGATCAGTGGGGGGTGCGTCACCGATCTCCAATAAGTAACTGCAAATGGAACACAATCAGTGATTTTTAAGTGAATTTGAATCGGTTCATATTACTGAATTCTCTATGAAATTATCTTTGCAATAATGGGCCATTCAAGGTACATTCCCTCTTTATATTTTATTGGTTAGAGAGGTAGAAGGGAGGGGATGACGTGTGACAGTTGCAGTTGGGTACAAGATAGAAAAATGTTCTCTTTATATCAAAAATTAGCGTTTTTTCAAACAAATATTTTCCTCTATTCGCTTTCGATGACCCACCCTGTATATTCTATTAGGTTAATATGACGTGACGTCACACATTTTTAGCGGTCAATCCTAGGACTTTAATCAATGTCCGCCATCTCGTTTTTTTTTGCAATTACAGTCTTTTTCTTTTGGTTTTCCCCTTTTGTCAATTATGTTTCCGAATTTGTCAAATGACTTTCCAATCCGCAGGCCTACTATACTTTGAACGGATTTTGACAAATTAGGAAACACATTTGACAAAATTAGAAAAACAATAGAAAAAGATTGTAAGACAAATTTTAAACAAAATTTAAATCAAATTTTAAACCAAAAGCCGTCTTATTATTTGCTTTTCGTAGAGTCTCATCGAAATGCTCGAGGTCAAATCAGTCTCATCTCTTAACCACTTCTTTATCCCATTATTTTTTAATCTTCATTTCCTCTTTTGTTCGATTTTGATTTCCTCCAGTAACATTTGAATTGTGAAATCTGTAATTTTTTTGTTTTTATTTATTATGTATGAATAAATGTGTTGTAGTTAACTTAACTAACGATGTTGGTTTCTCTTTATTTTAGCAATTTTATTTTATGCTTATGCCTATCAATCTTTTTTTTTCTTGAAACGACGAAGCCTTTCGTCGTAAAAAATATTTTGAAGACGTTCCCAATGAATTAAAAATTAAAAATACATCTGCTGCTGACATACAGTATGTGTTATTTTGAGTTGAAAACGTACTTACCATAGCTTACCAAACAAACGTTACACGTCTTCTACAGGGTGTTCTTTTACTGTATGCAAATATTTAAACCTGTAATACATCATCATAAATGGCAACGATTGAACTCATATGACCTTAACAAAAGTTTTACACATTTCGAGAGAATCGCAGTTGAAAATCAGGCAAGAATTAATCGCACGTCTATGTCTTTGAGGTAGGTCAAGAAAAGGATATTTTATTGCGACCGCAGAAAGCATCTGTTGGAACAAAAAACAGAACTGCAATCGAGCAGTGACCCAGTGACCTTTGCCGAAGTCGGGCGGCTAATAAAAACATTTTTTTTCACGTCGCAGTAAGTCGTATCGTAGCCAAGGAATTTGCTTCATTTTATTTCATTTATGATCATGACACACAATTTATTGCTCCGTATCCTTTGGGATCAACAGTTTGGTTTGTGAAAAGTGGTTGAACGAGTTAAAGCTAAATACGATTACTATTTTTTGTGCTTAGTATTACTTATTAAAATGCGGCAATTCACGAACGGCTCGGCGAGAGAACAGATGCTCCTCATCTACGGCGAAGCTCGAGAAACTGAAGAAGCACTTCGGATTTATGAAAACACATTTCCAAATCAATGCAAGAACATTTACAGCTAACGTCCCCGCATTTACGCGATTATGGAACGTGTGTGTGCTAATGATGGATGCCACTTTGAACAGTTGTTATAAACATTCCTAAATTACTGTAGTGAACGTTTGAATGTGTTCTTCCACATAGATATTATTCGGTGAGTGAGTGCGCCTTTGCATATTAGTCACGCCTGCGATGTTTATTGCCTACGATCAGCGCAGCAGGTTCCGTAAGTTTTTTGTTGTTTCATGACCGTCGTGTAAGGGGCGGATAAAATAATTTTCCCCCCTGATATGAATTCTTTTTTAAATTTTCCGTGTTCTATGTGCTCTCACGGTAATGTGGTTAAAATTTTTGAACTTATTTTACAAACACCCTGTATAATACAGCCATTTTTGTCCTACACTTTTTTACAAATTTTGAGAAAATAATTATCGTTATATTTTACTCTTGTGGTGATGAATATAATGCAGATTTAGATTAAAAATTGATATCATTGCTTGTAAAGACGTTGCTCGTGGTTTAACGCCATCTCTCGATCAACTGTGAAAATTTTTTTAATACATCCATCTTGAGCGTACTAGGAGAAAATTTTTCGGTTAGATTAAAAAGTCAGTTTTCGTTCTCATTTGATTACAAATGGTATTTTCTCTAAAATCAAACTTTCTAATATTTTGCTCAATATTTTTTAGCTGAATTGAATGAATCAGTAAATTTCTTTAAATCAAGCACGCCATCTCTGGAGCGAAAATAGAATTTCACAGCTGTATCAGATTTAAAAAAATGAATTTTATAGCGTTTTTGATTCGTTGCTCTAGAACTGTCTCAGAGTATTTCCATCTTCTATAATTATATGAGATTAAAACAAGAAGAAAATATTCTGAGTGCTCTAGAGCGGCGAATCGAAAACGCTAATAATATCATCGATACTTTTCTTGTTTTTCATTTTTTTTGTTTTACCTTGCACTCGCGGTTAGTCTCTTGACTAATGTCACAAGTATCTTTATACCATCAACCATAACGTGTTCGGTAAAAGGTTTTTGTTCAACTTTAAGCATGGTCGTCCTCCTCATATTCTTCATAATCAAATTGTTCTTCTTCATTTAGTTTTTCTTTTTATTTACAGTTGGTTCTTGTCCGATGAAATTTGTATCACAAAATCTTCTAAGCGGACACTAAATGGCGCAACTATATACTTTACGTTTCGCAGTCGTTCGACTGCTTCGTCAGAAGTGAAAATTATGTTGTCAAAATAAACAAGGTTGTCAACGGAAACTGAAAAAGTAACTTGATTTTCTTTTTTATATATATTATATTTATTTTTTAATCTAATAATAATTTTCTTTTTAATTTCGGAAAATTCAGTTTCATTTCGATACCTCCAATGAAAACTATTTTACATATTTTGAGATAATGTAGCGTATGCAACTATCAAAATTTGATAGCATCTCGAGATATGAATAGATGTCACTTACTATAGTTTTCATTGGAGGTATCGATTTGTGAAAGCAATTCTATGGTTAAAGGTTTGTTCTTACAGCAGCTTCTGACTAGTCTGAAACTATCAGAAGCATGCGCCGATCTAAGTTTCACATTTAATGCAGCTCTTGAAGGCGGTGATTAATTCGACGGGCGAATATATTTGATAGTTTCAAACTAAGAAATGCTGTACGAACAGACCTTAAGATATGATTAGAATGCCTCACCTCATAGTCTTATTTATCAAGGTCGTAGTATTAGACGTTTTGGGTTTTGAACAATAAAAAAAAATTTGGCGTTTCTACTTTTGTGTTTGGCACACGCACGGCGACAAAAAAGAAAAAATCGATAAAGCCAATTTAGGCGACTGTCGGTTTAACACCGATGTAAAATTTATGTGGTCGTTAGCCGCCAACCGCCTCCTAAAACAAGTCGGGCCCGGGCTTGCATTTATTACTTTTTTTTTGCGCGATCCGTCCGTGCTCTTGCTCTTTTGCAAGGTAACGAACACCTTGAACTTGGTCGCCAGCTCATTGTTCATCCTACCCACATGCAGAACCGCCGCGGCCTTCGACGTTCTCCAAGTAACAGCGAATACCTTCCACACCGCCTAATCGTCGTTGGTTGACTCAAACTCGAAAACGTCGTTAATTGATTGCGTGTGTAATTTTTTTTCCCCTTGATTTCGCCGAGCTCGTTGGGAGTCATCCGAGCGTGGAAGCATCTGCATGTCCTGTCAATCAGAGGCGGCCTGACCCTTGCGCTGAATATGAAATCTGTTGGAAATGAATTATGCAACGCCGGTTGACATATCTTGTTGACGCCGGAATTTGGGGCACCGGCACCCCAGAGGTCACTTGCAATAAACGTAACAGTTTCTTTTTTTTATCAGGATTTAAAGTGAAATGTCATTGCAACTTCGACTATACAAGGCAACTTCAATTTGTTTTATAAATATTGATACAAAAGTACGAATTTAATGCAAACTTAAAAATCTCTCTTAGAAGTTGCTTCAGTTCTATAGATTTGATAATTACAGTGCGATTCATTGCAGTAGATCAGGGCCGGGCACGGTAGGAGAACAGTACCACCACCCCTTATACTTCTCCGCAAGTGTTTCGCACTTATTTCAGTTTAAATTGAAATCGGCACGCCTAGAACCAACGACGCGCAATAATAGGTCTGTTTGTTATCCTGAACTGATGTACACCAATGCATACTTTTTTCGCAAAATACGTTTTAATGCAACTTGAAAAGTTTGTGTGTTACGTCAGTATGGATGTGTATGAATCGTATTGACATATTATCAAAGAATTTAGGCTTCATTAAAGCATATTTCGTAAAAAAAAGTGTACACTAGTCTACACCAGTGCAGGATAACAAACAGACCTAAAATGTCTCGACGAGTGGCGAATATTTTCGACTGTCGCCGATTACAGTTGTTGCTTGTGGAGGGAATGACTCACCAGAACTCTCGTGCCCAGCACTGTTCTAGATTCTAGTAGTGCTGTTCTTATCGGTATTTACGTCGAATCGATTCAACATCGATTTTCAGCTAAAAAAATCGATAAAATCGATTCGAATCGGTATTTTCTTTATTTCTGTTGTAAGTTTAAGTGAATTTAAAAAAATCTTAATACCTATTTTGTTTTCTTTTTATTTAGAAAATAAAATACATGTAACCAACATCTCAGGAAAAAATTTAAAAATAAATAATTCTAGACTGAGCTAAAATAAAATACATATAACCAACATAACTGAAGAAAAAAATAAAAAATAATTCTAGACTGAGCTAAAATAATTTAAAAATAAATAGCAATTCTAGAGCGAAATAAAATACACGTAACAAATATAACCAAACAAAAAATTTAAAAATAAATAACAATTCTAAACTGAAATAATTTTTTAAAGGTTCATGTTAAGAAACACTAACATGTTGACCAAATCAGGCTTTAATAAAGCCCTTCTTTCGCTTAAAACTTGACCACTTTTTGAAAAGATCCTTTCAGCTGGAACTGAAGTTGCTGGTCTGCAAAGATAGTCTTTTATCAACGACTTAATATTACGATAATTGTTTCCTTCTTGATTCCACCAGACTAGAGGATCAAGCTGACGATTCAACAGATCACATTCCTCATACCGCCTCAGCTCCAAATCAATACTGTTACTGCCGTCAAATTTTGCTGCTTCTGATTTAGCTTTTTCATCAAACGATTGCCACAATTTGTCAGGCTTTTGTGTATTTTCTTCACCTTCAGTAGAAGAGGCTTCCATTATTTCCTCTAGAGCCTCTTCTAAAGGCACCGTTCTTTGTAATGCTTCTGTTACCTTGGCTTTAACTGCACTTCTAACTTGAACAACATCAATCTTATCAACCGTTTTAAAACGTGGGTCAAGGTAAGTACAAATTTTGAGGGACATATTTATCAAAGGGCTCATTCTGTCTATAAGGCTAGTAAAAAGCTTATTTTTCAATTGCACAGTAGCTTCACATGTCACATAAGTATTGTGGATAGCTTTTTTCAAACAGCTTGTAATTGGAATCACTTTGGAAGATGAGACATATTTTTCTGCTCCCATTTCTTCAGTGGCTAAATAAAAAGGTTTGAGTAAAGCAACGATTTCTTCTATTATATCAAAATCTGTGCATTTAAGAACGGGAATGTCCATAGGAACTCTAGGTAGAAGTGTTAGTAAAGGATCCTTAAGTTCGATTATCCTTTTTAACATGATGTACATTGAGTTCCAACGAGTGGGTACATCTTTCTTTAAAGACTTTTTTTTCTAAACCTAAATATACAGAAGTAAGTAAGGAATTAATTAATCTTTTAAATTACCTTGGGATTTTTGGTGTTCACGTAACAAGCCCATGGCCACTGTACTCGATTTAAAACCACTTACAATACTTTTGCATTTTACAAACTATATTTTCTATTAAAATTGATTCCTTGAGACTGCCGGTAACTATTAAATTTAAAGAATGTGCATAGTACGGATAATGCTTCAAGTTTCCTTTTTTGATAGCAGCAACAATATTACTTCCATTATCAGTCGTAACTGAAGAAATTTTATCTTCCAGTTCAAAAGCTTTAAGACAATTATTTATTTCAATATAAATATTTTCTCCTGTATGCCGATTTTCAAATAGCTTTGTTTCCAAATTGAAACTTTTTAAATTCCAGTCTCTACTAATAAAGTGGGCAGTAAGTACAATGTATGAATTTGTATTTAATGTGTCTGTCCACAGGTCACAAGTAATGGTTACGTGCATAGCTTCTTGTAGTGCCTGAATAAGTCTATATTTTAAGTCTGAATAGAGTTCTTCTATGGTACGCCTAACTACTTGTCGAGTTGGTACAGAATAAGTAGAATCCATTCCTTCCATCAAATCCTTAAAGCCTACACCTTCAACAATATTTAATGGCCTCAGGTCTTTTGCTACCATAACAGCAACTCGATGTGTAATACTTTTAGCCCTGACAGAATTTGCAGGGTACTTTTTAATAGATGTGCTTGATAAATTATTGTTATTAAATAAATCTTTCAATTTCATTTGTTTTTTTGGTTCATTTTCTTCTTTAAGTACATCATATTCAACTCTATGATGTCTCTGCAAATTTGTCGAATTACCTGATGTAATTACAAGAACTCCACATAACTAAAAATATAGTAATTAACAATAAATAGGTAATCAACATCAAAACAAAAAACCTACCTGGCACTTTGCATGATTGGACAATTCAGTTGTATCAAAATATGTCCAACAAATACTTCGTTTGTTGCGGATTTTTGTGTTATTCATGTTTGTAAAATTTGTGTATTTATTAGTGAAAGAAAACTTAAATTTTAAATCTAACAGTAAACCGTTAAGCCTATAACCAAAATTACTTCGGTTTCGAAATTTTTAGCGTCCAGTAACCTCTGCGCTGAAGCGCTTTAGAAACGCGTACATGAACGAATACCCATAGTAATCCCACAGGTTGTATACTTGTATGCTATATACTAAAACGACTGCCAGTAATCAAGCATGATTTTTTAATGCTACATTCTAGCGTTGCACGTTGCACTAAAGCGCAATGGATTCACAACCCCTGCAACAGGTAAAAAAAAGCGCTGTAATTAATTTTCTGAATGAACGCGACCATTAACAGACTAGCGTCGGTAATATCATTCTCTTGCTTTTTGCTTTACAAGACAGTTTATTACACAGAACCGGTTAAAGTTAAACATGTTAAGTATTGAAGATCAGAATATAAAGAAATTTTTAAAATATCGATAAATCGAATATATTTTTTAAACGAATCGATGTTAATTTCGAAGCTATCGAATCGATGTTGAATCGATACATCGAATCGATAAGAACAACACTAGATTCTAGAGCATTCGCAGAAATGCTCTGTGAGGGACGGGGTGGTTAAAAATGATAACAGAAAGGGGATGATGAATTATCCTTTACTTTCAGATTTATCAATTTTACAAGGGCTCGTCGAAATACTATGTCCTTCTACGTAGATATCCCGACGAGAGTAAGAGAGAAAGAAGTTGTTATGCCCAAACTATGTCTTAATTCCCAAAATTAGTTACACCACAATAATCAACAATTTCCACTTCTTCTCCTCACTCTTTTACTGAAATTTTAATCAGACCATAAAGGACCCAAGTAGCAATTTCTTTGTTTGTGGATATCTGGTAAGAGCTTTTTAGCCAGATATGAAGTCTCTGGATAGCTAAAGTATCGCAGTTAGCGCCATTTTGAGTCAAACTAACCGCTCAAAATTAAAATTGAACGTAATTTAGGTAATGCGGTTTCAAATTTGGCGCGCTTAGTTTGACTCAAAATGGCGGTAATTGCGGTACTTTATCTACCTAGGGACTTTAGCCAGATATTGCTATTAACGCCCTCTTTATACGGAATGAGATTTCAGCCCTTGCCCGCCACATCTACTATATTTCTTGGAATTGTCGAAGTTACTTTTAAAATGACTTTTAATTTAAAACAAATAAAGAAAAAATTTATATATTCAGAATAAGTAAGAACAATTATAAATTGATTTAGACAATTTTAAAACTGATTGTGATTACATGCATATAACACTCACAAGTTTAGACAAATGCAAAATTTAAATGTAATTACAGATTACTTCAGAACATCATTGTACAACACAATGCTAAACAAATTCAAAATGATTTTATAACGAGAAAAGCAGCATTTCATAATTCAAATAAGCAGATGTTAGTTTCTAAAGGCGTAACAAATTGACGAAATTAATTATTTCTCACCCCAAACCATGGTACTAGATACGGAGAGACGGACGGATTTACCAAAACTCTTGCTTGAGACTTATCTTCAGTATTCGTAGAAAAGAAAGAATGTCGCACAAACTCTCACAAGGAAACTGGCTGAATATGAGTCATCGATGCATTTTACATTCCATTTGTCTACATATTTCATAAAATAATTAAGAACAGTTGCCCAAAGTACTTGTAGAGAAAAAAAATCTCATTCCGAACTGATGTGCATCACTTGAATATTAGAAATAAAGGATTGCTTACACCCCCAATACACAGAGCGGCGATGTTCGAACGCTCATTTAGTTATAATATTACGTCATTGTATAACTCTGTTTCATTAAAAGTAACGGAATTATCAGATGCATGATTTCGCTCTGAAATTTTTAAGAGTTTGTGCGAGGGACCAATTTAAGTGCGTAATACTATCATTACTTACAGGATTAACTTTGTAAGCATATACTATGTATGAACTTCAATTTTGTAGAGTGTAGAGTATTGGTCAGATCAAAACAGTTCGCAATAATTTAATGCCGGCAATGAAAATTGCAGCAGTTTGTATAGCACGCATGCGCAGTGTTGTATTTTTATACAAAATGCAAATACCGCGCATGCGTGCAATATAAATCGCTGCAATTTTCATTGCCGGCAATAAATAATTGCGAACTATAAAGCGGCCTTTACATGCATGATATACCTCGTGATTTTTTAGGTTTTTTGTCGACCCTTGCTATGGGATTCGGACGGCATGTCGTAGCTTTACTATAAAACAGCATAAAGGAGTGCAATGACGTACTTTTCACTTAAGCTGAGGCATGCCGCCCAGATCTCGTGGCGGATTTGATGGAAGATTTGGGGCACCGCTCGGTATAAGTGATACATTAGAAAAATAAATAAATTACTGTACTTCTTGCTAATTAATTTTTGTTTATTTATTCTTTTTTTTCTTTAACTTCAGTAGTCTAATTTTAGAATTTGTAATTTGCGCCATCATAACTAATTATCCCTAATAATAGGTTGAGTGGAAGAGCAGATGGATATATTATCCTACTGAACTCCGCCTACAATTTTCAATTTTAACTGTACTTACCCATGTAAACGTGTCAACAACATTGTAGAAAATAAAGGCACTTTATTATTATTATTATTATTTTTGCAGAGCAGCCACACACTATGACATTTTGTGAATGTTGATTACGCCCTCGGACTTGTGGAGTTGCACTCAACAAGACGGGCACTAGCTGTCTGATCTGTCGTGCTATGCCATGGCCTTTTATTTGGTTTTACAAAGGTCATTTCGATTACGTAATGTTCTACATGCATGCCAGTTTGCCCTATGATTCATCGGCTTTTCCGATGAGTCACCTGTGCAGCTACAATTCTTCGAATTTGCAAAGATCAGCCGTGACTCATATCGGCAAGGCTTTTGTTAAAGCACAATTTTTTAGGTGAGCGAATTTTCCGAGCTCGCGTAGGCGACATTCTATGGAGTTTGACTTACGTAATGAGCTTAATGATTATGAAATGCTGGATTCTTACAGCTCGAAAGCGCCGTGTTTAAAGTGCAACGACAAATGAATTAAAAATCGACGAGAGAATCACATTTGCGGAAACTCGTCGGCGGCATTAAAATCGCAAACTGTTTTTCGCGTAAGCGTGAAACCTTGTAACACCGAGGCCACTTTTTAATAACACAAAAATTCAATAACGACCCCGCACCCTGCCCAGAATTAAAAGTATTCACCACCCAAAATTTTCCACGTTTCATTCCCTTAATACAGACATCATCTTTTTCTCTAGCGATTGCGTAGGAGCGAAATAAAAAGTTGTTTGTAGTATGAGTTGCATCTTTTAATTTTTGATTAAGGCAGCGTTACATTGAAAAAAATTGAAGGAATAAATAACTCAAACCAATGCGTTATACTGGTAGTTGATTCAAACTGAGATCATAAAAATTCAATGAGAACAAATAATGCCGATAAGAGACAGCGTTAGCTTCTAAACAGGTAAAACGCCATGCCTCTGCAAGGGGCTAGAATGTACTATCTCTTTCACATGCCTTTACCGCTTTCTGTCTGTTACGTGGCCTATGTTCTCATTTTAAAACAATTACCTGTAGGTATCTCTGGTTCTAAGTATTGTATGATATAAGCAGTGAACGCACTCATAGTTAAGTTTTAGCAAAAGCTAATTATTACAGTTACTCAGAAGTATTGCCTTCTTTGTACAGTCACATTCAACTAAATCGATACCCTTGTATTACAATGGATTTTGACTTACGTGAGTATGAGTATTTTTTTAGATTCCTTCGATTCATCTAAATTGGGGGTCTATTACTAATGCCATCCTTGTTAAACATAAATGATAAATAATAACAGGAATTTTAACGTTTGCGCAAGCTTATTATTAGTCCCGTGTACTTCATCAGCTGTATCCTAAATAATTAACGACATAAAATTGTATACTTTGAGTAGTTTCCTCAAGTATTTATGGTGGCAACCTCGGATAGGGACAGCTGTGTATAATCGGCGTGGTGAAAAATTAATGCGGGCTAATCGAATAACAAACAAAAATCGCGGGGGGAAATTAGCGGGCCGAAATTTCGATTATCTCCGTTATCTGCGAGCTCCCATTGTTGTTGCAGTATCATTTTTAATCGGCGTGATACGGTTTCGCAATAACAGGCGCGAGTATTTTTTTTTTTTTGCTTATCGCCACGGTGCATTATTGTAATCTTGTCGCCGAAAATAGATCCACGTGCCGTTGCCTACATAACGATATTTTTATGCGATATGTTATTTTTTGTAAATTCGAGATAGAGGCAGTCGTGTTTGTCCGCGCGAAGGTTCAAGGTCGTCGTAATTAATGAATTTGGTGTCATGCGTTGCATTCCCATTGTGTGTGGAGGAAGACTGTGAATTTTTCTTCGGTTACGTCCGCCATTGCGCAATTGACGTTTTTTTTTCTCATTTCGTTACATAACTGTGCGTTCGGTATGTCTGAGATCATCTACCGTCTACATACTTCGACCAGACTGCAAATCATCTATCGTTTTGCATATGCTATCGGCAACGCCGCTGGCACCTTTTATTATCGTTTAAGTTGGCAACTGAGCGCCCAAATTAAACAGTTCAACACAGAAACAAAATTGGTCTGAGGAAAAGCATTTCTTCTTTAGCCTCAAGTACATCTCTTTCATTCCTTTTTCCTCGGGTTGACTTTAGTTATCCACACATTGGCAGTCTTTCCGTGCGTCTTCAATTGTAAAGGGATTTTCCTGCCAGTAATATTTCTACTTGGTCTATTGCAGAACCAATTTAATAAACCTCTGGGTATAAATGCTGACAAATATTTAAGAAAGATGAAAACATCCTCAATACTTGAATGGATCTTTTAAAGACAACTGGGCTTGAACATGCACGAGGGGAAGAAATAAGGAGAAGGACCAAAAAGAGAGACTACGGTATGGCCATATGATGAGGATGAAAGAACAAAGATAGTCAAAGAAAACCAGAGTAGGCAGTTGCTACGGAATGGTCATGTGATGAGGATGGAAAAAGGAGAAAGATAGTCAAAGAAACCAAGAGTAGACAGTTGCTTTTGCATGGTCTTGTGATGAGGATGAAAAACGAAATATAGCTAAAGAAAGCATCACTGAAATACACGCCAGAAAACAGAAGATAGAGAAGAGGTTGGTCTGTTCGGCTTAGTAATCATGCGCGAACTCCAAATATTTAAAAAAAAGTAGAAAATTGAGTATCAATTTATTACTCAGATTGGATGATGATAAAAGACCAAAAGAGTAAAACGAAAAGCTCAAAAATCAGACATGAAAATAAAAGACTTGGATAAGATTAGATGCATAGTACATAAAGAACCTTAAAACCATACCGATTCAAAGGATAACGGAAGAAGGTCAATAGATGGAACCGAAAGAGTCAAACGCAAAGCTCAAGAACGGGATATTTTTGAAAACAATACGGGGAAAATGATGGCTAGATAAGATGAGAAGCATAGGACATAATGAACCTTAAAACCATACTGATGCTGATTCAAAGGATGGTGGAAGAGGGCCAATAGATGGAAGGACGATAAATGATGAGGAAGACGGACGAAAGCACGAAACAGAAAAATGAGTCAGACAAACCATAACACTCAAAGGGAGTTATCGAAAAAGAACATTGAAGAAATAGAGAGTCTTTCGATCGAAATATACATACGGTGCGTTCAAAAGGGTTCAAGTAATGTCTACAAAAGTAACGACCAGAATCCTGACCGAAATTTTTCAAAGTAAACTTGTGACAACAACAGCAGTGATGACAGTTAATGAATTCTAAAGCTTTTTGTAGACTTTATTTGTGTTTTCCATGGCCAACTCTTATGGAACTCACCGTAGTTATGTAGTACTTTTAGTTGGAGCGTGAAGCACACGTCAGACTTTTCCAGCTTCGCTCCAAGTATTGGTCCACAACAGAATAATTGAACTCTGCCCTGAACTATGTGTTAAGAGTTTCATTATCAAATGACTTCTATTATCATCTACAGTAATCCCCTAAATCGATCGGTAACACTCTGTTAAATAATGGATAGGTAATTTTTCAGGGCTTTGGCAACTCCCTTATTTCACTCATCATTGATTATCTCTCCCGTTTTCCTATTCGTCGTTGCCATGTTTTTTAAGCCTTCTGCTACTTCATGTCCTGTCGCCTCCACCATCTCTCTCATTTTTTATAAGGTTATACCAATTCAACTGCTTTTGCACCAGTACAACCATTTCCTAGCGGTTCTCTAATTCCTTCGTTTCTTTTCTTTGTCTGGGTTTGGTTCTTTGGCACTCCTCCGTTTTTCTAAGTCTTCTGTTTATTCATTTTGCTTCATTTCCTGTTGCCTCCACCATCTTTCTCAGTGAACTAGTCTATTCTCGTTTTTTATGAAGTTGTACCAATTACATTCATTTTTGATACTCTACCTAACGGTTCTCTAATTCCTTTATTTCTTCTTTGTCTAGTTTTTTTTCTTTAGCACTCCTCCGTTTTCCTAAGTCTTCCCTTTCTTCATTTCCTCTCGCATTCACTATTTTTCTCAGTGCACTAGTCTTTTCTCGTCTTTCTTTTTTTTTATAAGGATATACGATATACCAATTCAACGGCTTTTGCACCATTACGTTCATTTTTGATTCTCTTCCTAACGGTTCTTTAATTCCATCGTTTCTTTCTTTGTCTAGTTTTGTTTCTTTAGCGCTCCTTTGTTTTCCTAAGCCTTCTCTTTCTTCTTTTTCCTTCGTTACCTGTTAGCAACTGCTTTTGCATCATTACGATCATTTTTTATTCTCTTCCGGTTCTCTAATTCCATCGTTTCTTTCTCTGTCTGGATTTGTTTCTTTAGCATTCCTCCGTTTTCCTAAGTCTTCTCTTTCTTCATTTTGCTTCGTTTCCTGTCGCCTCTACCATCTTTCTCAGTGTACTACTCTTAGTCTTTTCTCGTCTTTCATTTTTTTATAAGGTTGTACCAATTAAATTGTTTTTGCACCAGTACAATTATTTTTGGTACTCTTCCTATCAGATCTCTAATTCCATCGTTTTTCTCTTTGTCTAGTTTTGTTTCTTTGGCACTCCTCCTTGATTTGTTGCAATAATAAGCTTGTGAATTAGTTTACTCTACTTTAGAATTCTCTCTTTATTAATATTACTTTTTTAAGGAGTAACATACGTATTCTATGAACTACTTTTATGTTGATTCGCATCTACTTTTGTGTTTTTTTTTTGTTATTACCGTTGTTCCTAACATGTGCCAAATCTTAGCTATACTCTTGCGCGGACCGCTTCGTTACAATTCTTACCTTTGGGTTAATAGTCATGCATGAGTCCAAATATTTAAACAAGTTGCAGGTGATAGAGGTACGGGCGCTAATAGAAAGTCAAAGAAATAAAATGCAAAGTTCTTTGGGTTAGTGATCATGCATAAGTCCAAATATTTAAAGAAGTTGCTAGGTATAGAACTATGGATGATAAAATAGAAAGCCAGAAATGAGGTATTTAAGAAAAGTAGAAGGAAAGTCAAGACTGGATAGGATAAGAAACTCAAGTCATAAAGAAAACCTTAAAACCAAAGCGACCCAAAGGATGATAGGTTAACTGCAATGGCGTGGACATATGAGGGTGGCGGGCCAAAGCACGGTAATGAAAGTGCATGAGACACGAGAAGGGAAAAGGAAAATAAGAGAAAGACCAAGAAAAACCTGGATAAAAGAAGAGCAGCGGAAAAATTGGAACACAATAAAGAAAACAGCAGGAACAAGATGAAATGGAAAAAGCTGGAAAAGCCAAAACTGAACCCTAACCCCCATTTTACACCCGCAAAGGATTTACCTTTATGTTAATCCACCTTTACACTCTTAATAACTTTTATCCTCTGCCCGGGAGATTTTGCATTTCATTTGTACCATTGATGATGGAAAGAATGTTCCTTACCATTTTTTTTTTGAGAGAGAAATACCTTTAGCTTTCAAAGGTTGAAATGAATTGTGAGACAACGACGTTAACCTGCGATCACCCTGTGAATAGGAAGTGGTCCTTTCATCCTACATAAAGTTCCACATTTACGTCTTCCATGTCGTACATATTAACACGTAAGAACCCTCTGCAAAACTATGAAGAGCAAGCGACTTGGAATCCTTATTAAAAGAAACGTGTTTAATAAAGGGGTGAATGACTTCTTGCAGAATTGCACGAAGAATGAGGCTGAAAGTAATTTACTTCTACCACTCTACCTCTGCGACTATTATTCGCCTTCCTCTCTCAACTTATGGTAGCATTTGCGGAATGCGTATTTCTGGTTCGCCAAAATAGTTTCTCTTCAGTTGCATGTGCCAAATGAGGTGGTGTCTTTGACCCTGGCGTGTTCGATTTGCGTGCGACGGGCTTTTTCCGCCGAAACGATCGATAGTTTGAGGTGAAGAAATTAATAATGCACGAGCGGCAAGCGGGCCTTTAACTTGAGAGTGATATAATATCGTAGGCCACGTAGCTGCTTCGTAGATGAAAGTGACGAACTTCAACCGGAAACTAAACTACGTACAACATTAAATGCGTCCGTGGAAGTTTGATGGATTATGAATGAATTATAAATGCGGGTAATTGGTTTTCTTTTTCACGTGATGAAGGTCTCGTATGAATATACTTAGGATATTTTGTTTCAGTATCCTATTATTACCAAGCGGCACAATAATTTCCAACGGTCTACGATATTTATGTGCCACTTCGCAGTTCGGATCATTCTTGTACCTCTGAAATCATAATTTCGTAAATCTTTTAGTTTAAGTACATTTTCAAGTCAAGAGCCTATGCGAGTCTCTGTCTGTTACATTGCCTATGTTCTCATTTTGAAGCAATCACCTGTATAATCTTCATTTTTCATTCAAGTATAGATGTTACTATTCTTTCTCGATTATTAATATATGTTTTTACGTCGTATTTTACTATTTAATGAATTCTAATTAGTCGATTTGGTTGAATCGTCCAGCGTGAAGATGTAGATGGAAAAAAATCATTTGCATTAACTGCATCCTGTACGCGCCGCGTTGACGCAGCTTCGAACTGCCAATTTATACATCGACGTCGTAATATTCGGAGGTTGTGACATTTTAAATATTTGCGCTGCCCGTTCTATTAATACACCCAAGGCCTCTCACTCAAAAATCCTGCTTGCAGTTCCATGCACTCTGGCGGAAACGTTCGCAAATAAATTGAGAATTACTTCACGATTACGTCGTCAGGAAAAAAAATCGATCTAATACAAAGAGGGCACGTGTTTTCGATCAAGGTTTGACGCATTGAATTTCCGAAATATGCGTTTCGGAACGAATTCTGTGTTTGTTGTTCGGTTACGCAAGGCTTTCGCGTTTTATGGTTACGTTACAAGGTTCAGTGTCGAGCGAGCGAGCGAGCGAGCGACTTGCATTAAGACGTCGGATATTTTTAACCCGCCCTCATTAAAATTCATGCGAATCGAAGAAAAACTGATTTTTTCATCCACGTGCGCAAGGTCGCACATAAAAACGTAGCAAATTACAATAAACACCGAATGTACAGTCGGCGATGTAATAAATGTCTCCTGAACACAAATTTCTTGTTCAGTTGTGATTACTACTGCGAAAGCGATGATGACGTAAAAACCAGCGCCGTTAAATGCAGAGTGAACATTCACGGGTGGAACTTTGACGTTAATCTGAATAAATAACTCCGGAAACACGGAGCTTTAAAGCCTCCTCCGGGCGGTGAACTGATTTATACGCCGGCGGGCGGCGCGCATGGAGGTTCTCCCTTTTTTTTACACCGAATTCATTATCGGCGATGAATGACTATTTATGGTTGTATTGAAGAAATTTAAATAAAACGTTAAATTGATTTTTTTTAATCCTAAAATTTGGTGAGATTTTGCGAAGTAGACACATTGGAAATTTATTAACAATATGACAATGTCATAGTCTGGATTAAGAATGGTGGACAAAGTCTCACATATACAGGGTCTCCCAAAAATATTATAGGGAAGGAAATATACAAAAGTTGGTACACTACCGTAAGACATAGTGAACTTTCCGCGTAAAATATTTTCACTCTTACATTACCATTAACTTTCTTATTTTAAATGGAATGTTACATTTTTTATTACAAATTCTGATTCTGCACATCATTCTAAATAAAAAATGTTAAGACTTCTCTATGCCTAAATGCAACAGATTTTGAGATATCTTTAAATTTCTTTAAAAAAAAGTTTGGGTAACCTTCCCTTTAAAAAATTGTATCTATGACACTTTCAAATTTCAAGATTCAAGTTGCATATCGTTTGAAAGTACAATCTTCAGGCTTTCAAATCATATCGTAGTTATCCCAAAAAAAAATCACAGGCTGGTTACAATATGGTGTCCAATGTCATTATGTTTAACTGCCCAAAACTCAATTTTCTTAAATGAAACACCCTGTATATTTTTGCATCATGAGATACAGAATCAAATTCTACATCGATTGATATTAGCATTCCCTATACCTATTTCTTTTAGTTTCCTTGTTATCAATAATTGTTTATTATAATGGCATATTTTGCTAGAATTATCGCAGTAAGTGTCGACAAAATAAAAATATTTATTGAGTTTATACTATTAACAGATAAGTACAAATAAGTAAGCTTCGACGAATGCTAATACAGAAATTTCATTTGCTTCATTACCAGTTTCAGGACATGATTTGAAAGCCTGAACATGCCGTTTCAATCATTAAATTTGAAATTGCCATAAATACATTTTCTTAAATGAAAGGTCAATTTTTTAAATAAATTTTAAGATATCTCAAAATCGGTTACATTTAGGCGTAGGAAAGCCTTAATATTTTTTTTCTACTTTGCGTTCACAATGAACTCATTGTGACACCAAAAACAGTTTCACAATGAAGCTCATTGTGAAACTGTTTTTGGGGAAATTTTAGTCAATTTTTAATTGAAAATATTTATTAGATTCTACAAAATAACTCATTATTTATTTGTTACTTAACAGAATACTCACAATGAAGCTGGATAAGAAAAATTAATAACTTGTTAAAGTGACTTTTGATTAAAACGAAAGGTTTTCAGTGTTGCCACGCATTACAACTAAAATTCCCCATATACCAAGGAGATCAAATTTTTGACAATATTTTTCATTTTTTTGTTCAATAAGTGACGCAAAGTAGAAAAAATACTATATTTTACACGTTTCACAAGAGGCATTGTAACACTCGTTCCGTTGGGGCACTCCGAGCTTGCTACGCTTCGCTCGTCGTACCCCAACCCCACTCGTGTTACAATAAGCCTTCTTGTGAAACTCGTAAAATAATATACTATTTATTTAAAATAATATGTAGAATCAGAATTTGCAATAAAAAGTATAGCATTCCATTTAAAATAAGAAAGTTAACGTCAACTTCCGGTATAACCGGAAGTAATATTAAAAAGTGAAAGATCTGAAAGATCGCTTTCCCTTAGGGCAGTGTACTAATTTTCAGAATTTTTGTATATTACCTTCCCAGAAAACTTTTAATAGGCCACTCAACTTGGGACACCCTGTATATAGAAATATTTTAAATAAAATGTTGTCTAAACAAATTGAAATAAAGCAGCATCAGACAAATGAAATTTGGAAAGAAAAAGATAGACTTTTTTTAAACGAGAAAGAAAAAATACAATAAAGCAGATAATCAAAAGGAAACTTAAGAAAAACTAACAGAAAAAGAACCTGACACTTAATCTAGAAAAAAAATCAATTTTTTATTAAAATTTAACTTAAAGAAAAGCTGAAATGAAACAGTAATAAAATTAGCAAATAAAAGAAAATATAACATTAAAAGAATAAATATGTGTGTACATACATATACATATTAAATCAATCAATAAATAGAAAATTTAAGAAAAATTGAAATATAACGGAGAGCCAATCTGGAACAGTGGAATAAACAAAAAATGATCAAATTTTACTTAAGAAAGTTGAAAGAGAAAACTGAAACAAAGCTAATTCACAATATTAAAAACTAAAAAGAAGGTATGTACATAAAAAAAATAAAAAGAACAAAATAATCCACTGAAATGAAAATTAAAAAAACTGGAAAGGAACATAAATGAAAACTGTAAGTTAATCTAAAAAACGAAAAAGACAAACGATATTTAAATAAAATTTGGCACGAGAAAAATAGGAACAAAATGGAAACAGCGTAAAAAAGGAAGAAAAACCAAACCGCGAAGATAAAAAGAAGACGCAAAAATAATTAATTGGTGATAATTAAAAAAAAATAAACCAAAGAAACTTGTATCCAAACAGAAAACTAATCTGCGATAAGTTAAAAACGAAAGGCGATCGACTATTAAATAAAATTTTATCCAAACAGAACAGAATCAGACAGAAAAAATATAATTAAATAAAACAAGAAGTCGATACAGAGCAAAGAAATAATAAGAGATGATCGATTTTAAATAAAATTTTACGTAAGAAGTTGAAATAAAGCTAATTTAGAAAATAAAAGATAAATAAAGGAGGCACGAAAATTAAAAACAAATATTAAAACGCACACTCAAACACAGTGAAACGGTAATCTAATCTAAAGAATCTTAATCTAAAACAAGAAAAAAACAAAAAAATGTAAAATTTGTCGCGATAAAATAAAAACAAAAACAAAACGGTAAAAGCGATAAAATACTGCAAAAGAAAACATAAATTGCAGATTGAAGGTTTAGTTAAAAGTTATTAATAATGATGTTTATTGGTGTTCGTACATGAAGGAAATAAATGCATGTATATACAATACACAAGAGAAATTTAAAAAATAATTGCTGGAAATTTAAAGAGAATAAACTGAACTAAAACAGAAAATTAATCTTTAACAACGATAAATAAATTTTATGTGAACAAATTCAAATATAGAAATAAAACTAGGAAAGAAAAAACAAATTTTGAAGCATTTTTTTTTAACAATAATTATGAAGATAAGGGCTTTTTTGAACCGGAATTTAATCAAAAAATTGTCAGGAAAAGTAAAAAAAAACTTCTTATATTGAATTCGACGAAATATCTAAATCCAGAATTAATGGAACACGAAACAATTTTTTATTCCCTTAAACGATGTAACATACTTACAGTTGGTTCTTGTCCGATGAAATTTGTATCACAAAATCTTTTAAGCGGACACTAAATTGCGCACTACACACTTAACGTTTCGCAGTCGTTCGACAGCTGTCGAACGTCTGTGAAACGACTGTCGAACGACTGCGAAACGTTAAGTGTGTAGTGCGCAATTTAGTGTCCGCTTAAAAGATTTTGTGAAACAGATGTAATATACATTTGTAAATAGATGTTATTAGGTTGGCAGAAAACGAAAACGTAACTTAAGAACAAGGAAAGAATAAAAACGATAGATTTTTAAATACATAAAATTTTACGTGAAAAAGTTGAACCAATACACAAACAGAAATGAAATGGAAAGCTAACTCACAATTAATGAGCAAAAGATTGAAGTAAAAGGAAAACAGTTAAAAACAGGCAGAAATAATAAAAGACGATCGATTAAATTCGATTAATTTTGAAGCGATCTTTTGATTTTTGTGAGGAAAATAAGACACATCTTATTTACACTTCGTCTTAAAATTATAACCGCATCAACAGTTTTACAGAAATTTACGTTTCACTAAACTATAGATATTTTTTGTTCTAACCATCAGATAAAGCTTGTGAAAAAACGTTAAATTTATATTTTAAGTAGCGACATCTTTTGATCGCTTTTTGACCTGACATTATATTTATAATAATAATTACGAGCTTTATCTCCCAACCAAAAATATCTATATTTTAGTGAAACGTAAATTTCTGTAAAACTGTAGATGCGACTATAATTTTGAGACGGAGTGTAGTATATGCATATTTGGATAACAATGGCGACACATCTTTCAGCAACGATAGATAAACTTTACTCTGATGTTATGCGAATAAGAAATGGCGGAGAACGGAGTTCCAAGCGAATTTATTGAAGAAAAGGAACTTCACCGTTGCACCTCATTTAGTGTCTTTGTGGATAAAAAATGTCTTTAAACTGACATTCTTCCTATACTCTACTCAAACTATGATCGAATGAAAAAAAAACGGCTAAGAAGCTTTCAGTCTTGTACGAATCGAATTGGTTTTTGAAACGTATTCAAAATCTATTTACTTTAAGAAGTTTGGATGAAAAACGGCGCACTGCTGAATTTCACCAACATTAAATATTTGATCAAATTTTATTAAATGCAAATATTCTATTTACTTCTTGAAATAAAATGACGCCTTATTCAAAGTGAATAGAAATTAATAATAGTTATTTATGTATCAAGGGCATAATTAGGAGATTATAGCCCGAGAGTATGTTTAAAGCACAACGCGAAGCGGAGTGCTTTTAAATGCTCGAGGGCTATCATCTACAATTATGCACGTGGTACATACAACGTTTTATTTTATTTTGGCCGAAATTTATGGATTCAATATTTTTATGTCATATGCGAGTGATGTGCACGTCACTTCCATAAAATAATTATGTAAATTGTTTGCGTTACTATGGATTTGTTTTCGTTACTACGAGTTTGTTTACTTTAAAGCCCTTGAGCAATAAAGGCCAAATTATGCCCGCGATAGGGTGCCAATAAATAAGATTCCAAAATAAAATGAAACTTATTTAGGATCTGCTTTTTTTGTGAGAAGATTGAATGAAAAATAACGAAAAAAGTTAGGCACTAGTTGCTTTCACCAGCGACATATTTCAGCATTAAAATACTTTAAATTTATTATTAACTTCGAATAGGTGTGATTAATTTTCACTTAGAAGCAAAGAAATATCTTATCCAATTTGGCAGAGATTATTTGAATGGATGTCATTTATTTTTAGCAGTGTAGGGCAATAATCAATTAAAAATTCAATTAATGAATTGCAATTAAATTTAATCATAATGCATTTTACAAAATCGAATTTAATTGAAATTGTAGTTTAATTGGCGATCACAATTAAATTGAGTTACAATTAAATGTATTTGCAACTAACTTAATTATTGTTTTTACAGTTGTGATTAATTATTGTTAATTAATTAAATATTTTGAACGTTAATTATTTAAAAAAAAGTATCTAATAATATTATCATTGCTCCATTTTAATGTGATATGATCTTTGAATTGATAAATTAATAATTTATTGGATCGTAATTGAAGAAAAATATCAGAAACTGTTTTAGGCCAGTATTACACTATGAAAGAGCTTTGACAAATATATTTCATAAAATGTTTTACAAAGTATGTTTAATTGTCCGTTAAATTGTTTTAAAAGTATCAAATCTTTTATAAAAAGTAATCACCTGTCGTTACTTTTTATAAAAGGTCTTTTATAAACGAAATATTTTATAAAAAATTGCCTGTTACACTGTCATATCTTTTATAGTGTAATACTGGCCTTAGAGGGAACAGAACCTCGTGCATATCTCCACTCTTTACTTTAATGTCTTTGTCTTTACCATGCTTGCTCCGATATATTCTTTCTTTTTACCATGTTTGCTTCAATATATTCTTTCTTTGTCTCGAACATTATTCGTTTCTAATTTGTGAAACGATCATCGTAGATTATGGACTCGCAATAAATATCTTTGATACGTTTCCTACGAATTTGCTCGTGTTTGACGCGATTCATTGTTTATTTCCAAGTCCAGCCACTTATATAATAAGTATAATTCTTATACCGTATGGGTCCATACTTTCTCTAAACCTTTCTGTACATCTACTTTTTCGGGTTTATGCAAAGGCACACCCTCTTTTCCTTCTCTATGTTCTGCCAATCTACTTAAACATCTCAACTTTCTTAATACAGTTTTCTCAACAACGTTTTGAACACTCGTTATAATTTGTTGATGCATTTTACTCATTGTGGTTTCACTGCCTTAGAGTATCAGGTGTTCAATTGGAAAGTTCATCAAGTAGCCTTGTATTTTTCATAACATTGTAAAGTAGGTCTTGAATTAGAGCAGTGCGAAAGGTCACATTAGATTGGTTATAAGCGAAACACTACCAGTTTGACAGCTGTCATTCACCAAACGTCAATCCGTTTAGGAAGTCGTCATCCCTTCTTTCAACAAAAAATTATGATTATGACCAACTTGATGAACTTTTCAATTGAACCGTCATATATTGGTGTGTAAGTACACTGTTTGGTGCATTGCTAATTTAGTACTCTGAGTTACTTCTTATTAAAGACCATAGTTGTTCTGCTTGTATTATTTCGTGTTCATCTTCTATTGCCTGCTCGATTTCTTTGACTTTTTAAATATTATTTGGCATAAAGAGGACGTAAAGTAAAATAACTGATTGTGAGTCATGTCAAGAGGTACCTACAGTAAGTTCCGAATATTAGTATAGAGGAATCACCAAGGAAAAATAGTGAAGAGAAGAGAAAAAAGATGTTTGTTTGGTTTAGTGTAAATGTACTGCTAATGTCCGATTTCTTCACCGCCTTATCCTAAGGTCAAATTTATCTGTCAGTTAGAATGTGTACAGCCAATTGTACGTCACATTCCAACTGACAGATAAATTAACCTTAGGATAAACACAGTGAAGAAATCGGCCATAAGTAAAGTAATAAACAAGACTCAGACTAATGGCCGATTTCTTCACCATGTTTAACCTAAGGTTAATTTATCTAACAGTTGGAATGTGACGTACAGTTGGCCGTACACATACTATGTGTCACATTCTAACTGATAGATAAATTTAACCTCAAGATAAGGCGATGAAGAAATCGGGCATTAAAGAAGAAAAGAGTCGTATCGACGTATCTTTTAATTGCAAAAATCACTTCCAATTCTATTAATAACGCTAATAGAATGCAATATACTCTAAAGCTTTAAGAATGCAAACAAGTGCTATCTCACGTTAAAGACCTCCATATTTGGTGCAATTGTCGTTATCAGTAACCGTCTCAATTGCTCATCAATTCTGATGCTTCAAGTGATACTTACTCATGGCCAATTCATTAATTAATTTCACCTGCAAATACCTATTACATTGCAGTTTATGTCATCAATAAGATTGAGATTTTCATTTTTCAAATACCTCTGGTCCGTTCATCCCAACAAAACGACAACAGATGGACAATGGCGAGGCGAGACCTCTTGCATCACACGCGTACGGTTCTCATCCCACAGATTGCAGGATGCAATTCCCATTAGATTACGGTCCCGGAGAATTTATTGACCGGAATTTTTAATTAACTGCCAGATTTTCCGGCAGCCGACGGCGTAAATTTACTCGGTACCGTTAGCGAACTCGGCTGGTATCTCTCTGATCTTCAGGAATTTCTACGCGGGCTGCGTGTGATCCGATGCAGTTTAAAGACTTAATCCAGTCGTAATCTTCGCCGTCGTAGTAAATCCTGTTTTGAAAAGTTTGCAGCGTGAATCACACTGCAAAAGTGAGATAAAGTTGCGCAATATTTTTTTGAATTTTTGATTGTCATGCATGTTGTGCAAGGCTGATTCCCTCCCCCGTCCCCCTCGCGGCGCAGCAGAAAATAGATTTGCGCTTTTGTTAATTGAACCCTGGCCGGAAACTTTTATCTAAATTGCAGCGTGCAATTTGCGATATTTATTGAGGTTAATTGCTATTTGCATGCGCTAATTGCTTATATGAATAGTTAACAAAATATTGCTGCATACATCATGCGGGTCGTGCCTAAACATGATCGCTTTCGAAGTCGTAAAGTAGAAAAAAAGAATCGTTATATGTGCTTAGATGATTTTATTTTAATAGAAGAGAGAAATTATATACAGGGTGACACATGTTTCTGTTGTTGTTATTAGTAGGGTGACGTTTTGCTTTATATTTTTAGGTCTTTTCAATTTGTGAGATTCACACATTTATCCAGTTAAAAGATAAAGAGGAGGAGGTTACTTTTTTAAACTTAACGTCATATGATTTAATAAAATTATTGTCCTTGTCATTTAAGATAATTTTTTTAGAACTAATTTTTCGTCAGTGGACAAAAAAATGATTAGAATGGTGGCCCCATATTGACGATGATATTTACTTGAATATTAGTTTGTATAGAGGTCTTTCCAATTATTGTTTTTGACGCCATAAAAAAATCAAAAGTGCAAACACAATTTGAGATGACAAAATTAAGTGGATGATGTTCAGTTGTTTGAAGCAGGAGCTTCAAGAGCTCTTTCATTTTACAGTTTCCAGAAGCACGCTGGTATTTTGGGAACTCGAAAGCTTGGGGAAACAAACTTTAATCGCGATATTCAATTAATCAATTGTTCTTTTTTTTCTTTTCACTTTCGATGACCGTTATAACATTGCTCAAAATGTTAGCAGTTCGAACAGAACTCGAAACAACAAATGACAAAATACTCTCGAGACTGATGGCCGTATGCACAGACAAATCTTTAGACTTAAGCCAAAGTAAACCTTTATTTTGAACAATGTAACTATACGGCGAACAGTTTGATATGAAGTTAGCTTTAAGTATCAAGTCCACCTTGAGATTTGTCTGTGCGTACGGCCATCAGTCTTGAGACTCAATCACCAATGGACAAAGACTTGAGAGCAGCACTCTCTGAGACAGAGTTCCGAGAGTGTACGATATCAGATGAACATGTTCATTCCTGCTCTTGTGACTTAGTCTCAACTTTTCTAGCAGAGATGGAAGAGCTGAGAGCGATCTCAAAATCTATTCATTTTTCTCCATTAAAACTTTTATTTGAAACAGTTTTCACTGTCTTATTAATTAATTGACAAAATGAGCCGAGAGTGGACAGATGATGAAGTTTTTAAATTCATCTCTCTTTATGAGGCAAATGAATTTCTGTGGAATGTAAAACATCAACAGTACAGAAATCATGAAAAAAAATGTGTAAGTTTGAAGAATTTGGGACAGTTTTTAATTGTGACTGTCAGGAGATACAGCGTAAGATTCATAACTTACGGAATCAGGTATGTATGTTCTTGCAGTCTCAAGACTTGACTGACTTGAGAAACTTGCAGTCTCAAGTCGACACGGCCTTGTCCTAGTCTCGAGACTGTGAGTCTCCAACAGCTAGCTTGAGACTCAAAGTGCTCTCAAATGTACAAGAGCCTGAGATCATTTTCGAGACAAAGTCTCGAGATTATATTACAAATGGACACACACCTTTAGAAAATCCAGTAATGGAAGAAACGTGTGTGAATCTCATTGTTCATTTTTTGTTCAATGTTAGCAGTTTTATTTTGCATCATCCAATCGTTCAGTTTTTTTTTTTTATTTCAGAATTTCAAGATGCCTAGAATGCAAAGAATGTTTAATTCTCTTATTTCCTTCTTAATTTTCGAAGACCGTTCTGAAGTTAAAAAAAGTTCGAAATAACTAATGAAAATGGGAACGTTCAGTTGTTTTCATGTCTTGTACCGAGATTCTCTGAACGCTCTTCGAAATCTTGAAAAAAACAAACAGTGATTGTTCAGTCAACGTTCACTGGTTTTCGTGTCTTGCGCGGAGATCCTCCGAACGCTCTTCAATTTTTTGTGAAGACGAAATCTTGTGAAAACAATGATAATGAATTTAAACTTATGTTCAGTAAAAGGTGTACTTGGTCGGTAAAAGGACGAAACGATGGTAAAATTATTTTATTTGTTTAATCAGTTGAGTTTCCAACTTTCTTCGGAGGCTATAAAATTATAATTTGAAAAAATATTAAAACTATTAAAAACAATTAAATATTAAATCTGGGTTGAAACATGACCTACCCAAAGGGTACTAGTTAAGGTAAAACCTATAAAAGAAAGACAAGATCAGTGAAGCTGGTAGGTACAAACAAATTTCACCAAAAGAAAACTTACAGGTAATATCAAAGACATCAATTGGAATCACAACAATTCATATGGAAAACAATATAAAATTGTAAAAACACGACAAACATTTAAAAGTAATTAACAATCAAACACCGGAAAGGATTGACCACGTGTTCACAACGAGTTTGAAACAAGGACGACGAGATGATGTTAATCGATCACGTGTCGCATAAATATTTACAAAAAGTCACGTGTGAATTTTGATAAGGTAAAGGTATGGTTGTGGGATCTGCACATATATACAGGGGTCGATCGGAAAGGTCTTGGCGTCTACGAAGAGAAATTCTTTGTTGCAAGTTTTCAATGAATTTTTAGAGTTGCGAAAGAAAGGATCAGGATTCTTTAAGATTACGACTAATACGCTCAATACAAATGATACGATGTCTTCTTCAGTCATTCAAAAAAAAAAATCTTTTCCCCAAGGAGCATATTTTCGAAAAGCAGTCTTCTCCAAAAAAAGATCTTTTTCAAAAGAATTAGGCAACTCAACCATAGAAGAAGGTTTTGGGTTACCGATTCGACTTAAAGTTGATTAAAAGAGAGAAGGTCGTTTCACTTTTGCTTCAGGATTCAGGACAAAGCTTTCAGCGCAGTTGTTACAGGAAAGGGTTTGCAGAATTGGTCAGAAAGGATCAACATTTCGTTTGGAAGAAAAGACATCAAGGAAAGACCGTTACTCCAGAATCAATAAAATGGCTCTTCAATGAATTCATAGGGGATGTCATAAGAAGTAGACCTTTAACAAATCTTTTGGAAAGAGGGAAAATTTCGATTCAATTCCAAATTTATTGTCCTCGGAAATATTTAAGGAACGAAGAAGCAAAAACTTCAGAAACGTGCTTCAGCCAAGTCAGTCTGAAATCTTTGGCAACCAACCTCCATGGTTTTGGGATTTTGCCATCCTTCGTACTTCCTTGATTTACGTTCCTAGCCCATCAAATTGATTGGAGAGGAACTAGAAAGCCAATTATTCGCTTGAAAATTGGGGACTTTCAGCTTTTACCTTTTTTCTGAAGTCGATCCAAGCGATATCTTCCCCAAAATAGCGTTTTTCACTGGGACTAAATTGTGCACTGAGTGCGCACTCAGAATATTCTCATCTTATTTTAACCTCATGTAATGAAACGGGATGGAGATATTCTGAGTGCACACTCAGTGCACGATTTAGTTCCAGTGAAAAACACTTAAGTAAAAACTAATCATGGCGCGAAAATTCAAAGTGTACAATATTACTCGTGTGATAGATATTGCTCAGATTCTGTGTATCGGTTTTTAAGTTAATAGAATTTTTACATTTGTTGATACATAAATAACATTTCAGAAATGAGTCTTTTTGAGAAATTAGATGCATGGTCCAGGATCTGAACATTATCGAAATCAAACTTATGGCCTGTACAGAAATGGTGTAAAGCTAAGGCTGTTTTTCCGATTTTTCCTTATTCGATGATGTACAATCATAACAATGATTTTTAGTTCCATTGATTAGCTTTTGCTTAATCTGGCCTATATAAAAAACATTACAATTTAAACAATTTATTTTATTAAACCACCGAAGATTGCTCTTGTTTGGGGTTTTTATCTTTTAATTTGGAAAACAGCTTGTTAAGAGTTTTGGTTGGGTAAAAAACTATATTGGTGTCAGGGCTTTTTAAAATTCTACTGAGATTATATGTAAGATAGACTGTGAATGTAGGGTATTTTGAAATTTTATTTATTGTCATTATTAGTAATGTCAATATTAGAAACATTAAAATGTCGGAGTTGTTGGACAGATAATCCTGATTGGTGGACGTGTGTCGTAGAAGATGATCAATTAGTTTACACGGGTAGCCATTATCAATAGCTAGTTTTTTAATACGAGCAAAATTAATCTGCCAAAAAGATGGATGTGACAATTTCAGGACTCTGTGTTTCAAAGATTTGATACCGGCTAATTTTTGACTAAGAGGGTGTATGGATTGATAAATTAATGGTCCTACCAACACTGGTGGGTTTAATATACCAATCAGTGATGACAGTGCCGTCATCCTTCCTTTCAAACAGCACGTTCAAAAAGGGTAACCTATTCTGCTGTTCAACTTCAACTCCAAAAGAGTTGCCGAAAGCTCTTCAATTTTTTTGGGAAGTTGAAACCTTGGGAAAACAGTGATCGTGAAATTCAATTGTCTTCTTTTTCCATTGTTTCCGTAAAAAGTTGTTGCGAGATACTCCGAATGCTCTTCAATTTTTAGACAAGTTGAAATCTTGGGAAAAGAGTGATTGTGAAGTTTAATTGTTTTCATTTTGTAGTGTTCCCGTAAAGAATTCTTTCGATGCTCTTCAGTTTTTTAGGAAATCGAAATCTTGGGGAATCAAACAGTGATTGTTCAGTTGTTTTCGTGTCTTCCGCCTAAATTCTCCGAACGCTCTTTGATTTTCTGGGAAGTCTATATCTTGGGCAAACAAAGGTTGTGAAGTTTAGTAGTGTTCTTTTTCTAATGTTTCCGTAAAGTGCTGTCTCGAGATACTCCGAACAATCTTCATTTTTTTGGGGAATCTAAATCTTGGGAAAACAAACAGTGATTGCTTTGTTTCGGGAAGAGTTAGTAGTCCCGAGATACTCCGAAACCTATTTAATTTCTAGTTTTTTAATTTTTTCGGAATGTCTTCCGATACGACAAAAAATAAACATCGCCGAACTCATTTGTTTTCCTTGTCCAATGTCGGTGACAAAGTTTTGCGACTCCTTATTCAGATAATTTCTAAGTTGAAGTTGAAAGGTGGAAAGAAATCTTATTACGATTGCACCGTTTCATTGTTTCTAATTTTTTTTTGTTTTTCTGTTTCAAATCGAAAAATTATTTATAATAAAAAAACTTGCATTGTTCCGTATTGTTTACTGAAACGGCCCCAAAACGTTTCCGTTTTTTTTTCCCTTATTTTTTGCTTTACTCTTTTTAATCTAAATAATTCAGTCATTTTTTGCAAAGGAATCTGATGTATGAGGTCTAACAAAACCAATGGATCTTATACCGGCTGTTGTGGCCTTAAAATCATTGTCCTTCAACATTTTTTTTTTCTTTTTTAAGTAATCGAAACACCCTACGACAGTCCTCAACCTCAATCTGCTAGGTGCCTTCTAACTTATAATATTTTCAAAAAAGTTTTGTGTAAATCGGTTTCGATTGCAATGTCAGGTCAAAAAGCGATCAAAAGATGTCGCTACTTGAAATGTTTATAATATTTTCGTTTTCCTCTGTTTTTTTTTTTATGAAAGATACGATTGAACTGATTGATGCTCATTTGATTTCGAGGCAGCAAAAAATGGAAAACTGAAATTGAAACGAAATGCGACTGTGAAAACCCTATACATGCAATAATTCAATTATATGTAGAAACGCACGTGTATTTTGAGCCACTATTGGTTAACGATTTCCTTTCTGCCGCACGTTTTCGGTTACGTACTATCCGAGCCCGATAACCAAAAAGTGCCTAAAACATCCGGCAGGCGTGCAACCTTGGACCATGTTCGACGCGAAACGCAGAATTTCAGTAAATTCGAAAAGTTTTCGTGCGTGCGTGTGCGTGCACTTTTACGACCGTCGCAGATCCCAAACATCCTCATCGCCAAGGTAGCCACCCATCATCATCTCCTTGGGACGTTTATTTATTATCGAAGGTAGCGCCGATTATTTTCGTCCTCATTCAAGCCCAGCTCCGGGATGATAAAAATATTTCCTTATCGCGGATTTTATATTTATCATGTAGGTATACATAGTTTACACACCGCATGTTGACGTAACAGTTTCCACAAGGAATTTACTTAGATGCATCAATTTGGGGGTCTCTACCCTTTAATCTTTTCTCCTTTCAAAAATACCCTTGGCTCAGTGTTATTGCTGCTGGCGGAGATTTTTAAATAAACAAACTTGAGTCATTGTTAAGTTAACGCTTCGCCGACAAAGCCACGCGTCATCGAAGCGCCCGTTAAGAAGGCTAATCTAATTATCAATTAATTAATGGGAACTGTAACTGGCCCGAAAATGTCTAGGATTAAAATTAGAATCGCCAGAGTTAGGCGAAATGCCTGCAATCTTTTCCTCTTCAGAATAAGATTTGGCCGCCATCATTTTAATCACATTGCATTTTGAAATCAGGAAGGCCTCAAGATCTGTTTGTAAAACTGAACGAATTCAGTCTCCTTGATTTCCGGGCTGCGATATCGAGTCAGAGTCATTTCATAGAGATTGCAAAAGCTCTGAATTTGATGCATGTAGTCGTAGACGAAACGTCGCCTGACACTTTTTATTAATGGATCCGGTTAGATCAATTCTACCAAACTTTTGCTAACCAGGTCCCCTAACGTTTCCTTGATATCATATTGGAGTGACATGAAAGAACTTGAGGCCGGTCTTTATTGATGGAAGCGCGAAGACTTTATTTTGATTCTCTAACGCAAGTCTATAATTACAAACAATCGAGGTCCTAATAAAAACGTCGCGGCACTCCTAATATATACTTATTTTTAAATTCGCCTGATAGTTTCTGTTTACTTTTTGACAAGTTGGAGATGAGTTAATAAAGACTTTGCTAATAAGAAAATCCGACTGCAAACAGACGCGTGCGTATACGCAAAGCATTATCACGTCACCATCGAAGGTCCTTTCCAGTATGCGATCGCCGCCTCATTAAATCGGACAACTTAATGCGTAGCCAAATGTTTGACTTTATGCAATACTCTCTGCCATAATAATTTATCTTTTTAAGGTCAGCCCGACTATTACTGGCGCGGTATTGGCCAACTGACGAGTGATACTGTAACGGTTACTTAATTATTATTGGAGTTTTTGTTTATCGCTTTCCTAATTGTGCGCTCCAGATTTTCACGTGCAGCAGGAACAACGCCCAAGAAGATCGCGTGCATACGTACGTAGAAAGTTGTTGAATAACGGATTGTCCGAATCATCGGATTCTATGCGTTTTTACCGTTACGTTCGTTTAACTACAACGTTCTGCATACGTTTACTTAAGCGGCACCGGTGCAGTTGAATTACATGCGGTTAACTGTCGTATGAAAAAAAAATGTATCTATTTAATTCGCCTTAAGGCAGGCGGCCACTGAACGCGAAACTAAGCTAAGCTAAGCGAAACTAAGTTTTTTTGAAAATTAGATCCAACGTAATCTTACGCGAACGTGGCAACTAAAGCTAAGGTAAGCGAAGTTAGGATAGCAAAGATATAAAACAATTTTTATCTTCGCTGGGTTGCCTCGTCCGCATAAGATTACGTTGGATCTAATTTTCAAAAAACTTAGTTTCGCGCGCAGTGGTCGCTCGCCCTTAAACTGGCATTGTGATTAATTACGTGAATTGCTGAAACTTAAAATCTAGTTTTCTTGAAGAATACATAAGTTCAAAGAGATTTAGGATGAAGTGAAAGCTAAATATTGCACCTGTAGGTACACTGTGGAGGAAAATCTTGGCTCTCTTTAACTAATAATAATAATAGGGTTTTCGACTGACTGTGCTAGAGTACTTCAGAGTATCTCCATCTTGTTTTAATCTCATGTAATAATAGGGGACAGAGATACTCTCAGAGTGCTCTAGAGCAGTTAGTCGAAAACGCTACAAATTATTCTTTTGGCGTGTTTACAACATTGTAGTTGCATTTATTTTATGTAAAGCAGAGATAAAATACTCCTAGGGAAATTCTAGCTAAATCTAGACCTATATATGTACACAGAGAAATAACAATGGTGTTTGTTAACACAATTATCTACAAAGTCATTCTGACACTTGCTCGACAAGTTCCGGCATGGGTCATATGTAGACGTTAAAAAATAGGAAAATTTAGAAACATTCTTATTTAACTTCAAATAATTTCTGCAGGATAATTCATTCATTATAAATAAAACGGCGACAGTCAAACACAGACAAGTCTATTCTTGTTTATTCGCAGAGTCACGTATGCCACCTATAATCGTCATCCGCAATAAACGGCCAATAAGAAGATGCAAACCCACGTGATTGTACCCCACTTCAATATTATACAATATACAATTTGTGTAAGATGTTAACATATCCAATGGTAATTTTTTCTAACGAGTTAATAATTTAATAGTTTTCAAATTGTAGAAAACTTTTCATTGCGATTCTATTATAGTTTCACACAATGTGTAGAACTATACAACAAAATGTGAAAATAAAATCTTCACAATCTGTTGTAGTAAATTTTTACATAAGGTATAGAATTTTATATAACAAAGCGTTGAAACTTTATCTTCACACTTACGAGAATTTATTGTAGTATAAAAGTCAAATTAGTACGGAACTTTTTACTCCAAAATGGAGCAAATTTTTTTAAGGTAGAGGTAGAAATATACCTGAATTTTCAGCAATTGTGTTAATTAATAATGTCTCCATCTCGATTTTACACAATATTGTGTAAAATCTCACTTTGTCATTTCTCTCTATGTATACTGGCCTCTAAAGTTGTGGTTAGGCTGAGCTCTGTAGGCCCTTTTGAGTAGGTTTCATATTATTTCGAATAAACCGCGTCTCTGCTCTATTGATCTATTAGCTGCTTTCTTTCGTTTGATCCAAACGCAACATAACGCGTTTAGATTCAAAGATGGATACTCTCTTGCAAGTGGATCTTCGTGAAATTTCAATCCCGATCGGTAATCCCATTTCACCTTTCAATCTTCCAATTTTACGATCCGTTTGGATTGAAATGCTTTCAGATCCAGAGCATGTAACGAGAAATTATACGAATCACGATTCAAACTTTTCAGCAAAAGAAAGCAGCTATCAGCTTAAGAAATGAGGATTCGGGGAGAGAAAAGAGGGTGTAAGTAAGGAATGGATCTCAAAAAGAAAAGAAGAAGAAAATAAAAAGAAACGGGATTAGTGAGACTTCAGGTTTAACTGTGGAGAAAATGAAAATTGAACGCTTCTGTTAAGTGTTAGATATTATCAGTGCGTATGTACGTGTTATAAAGAGTAACTCATAATCATCGAAATGATATTCTGGGTAGCCACAGCTTTCATACACGTATCAAGGATTAATTAAAATTTCGTTTCACTATAGAAAATTCATCCGTAATGCATTTGGTGGCTTGCTTCACTAGTTTTATGGGTAAACGTATTTATTACAGTCGTCAATCCATTATACACCAAAACTTTCAGTGCTAATACCTTTGTTATTTATTGATGAATTTTTGCTAAAATTTGACAGGTACCTTTATTAAAAACTAAATATTTATTCAGCATCATCAAACATCATTCCAATAAAAGTTTAATGAGTATACAGGCTTACATATTTATTATAGAATCATTTCAAGCAATTCTTTTAATTCTTTTGAAAAGCCTCGTATTTTTTAATTTCTCTTGAAATATCAGCTGTATAGAGATCTGAGGAAACAAGGAGATTGTAAATCATGATATGTTCTATAGTTTTGAATTCTAGAGATTTTTCAGGAAAAACATTCTCTATATGCCTTGGTATCATTATTTCCAGACTCTTGAGCTTCATCCGAAGGAACTACTACATATAGCAGTTTCTAGTATTTGGAATCCATGAAATAGAAAACCATGAATAAACCTTAACGATTACAACTTCTGTCTTTAAACAATAATCTTGCACTTGGCCGCATTTATCGGGAATTAACTTATTAATGATTTTGTTGCAATGTCTGGTCAAAAAGCGATCGTAGAATGTCACTACTTAAACTTTTCAGAACTTATTAATGTCAAGAAGTATTAGAAGAATCGTTAGATAATATCTTTGTTTATGCCTGTTACTTCAGCATATCTATCATTTGAAGAGATTCTGTAGGCCCTCCAAATGATTGTTTTTCCATCGACATCTAAATTACCAACCTCTGATTGTATTGGAGCAACGCATATCAAAAAAATATCTTCATCAGGTATTACTTCGTCTTTAAATAATTGCTTTCTGTTTAAACTACAGCACAACTATATTGATTGTCCATTTTTATTGGGTAAGCTCAAATTTTTGATACCTCGACCGGCATCTAGACTCTTCCTTTCTTTTTATCTTGATACACCTAGAACTAACATGTTTCCTAGGACACCTGTCTTCACTTTATGCTCAGTTTACAACAGGGTTAGTAAAAATTTCGATATATTTCGTGATAGCCTTATTTATTGCATACGTTTTTCCATGTTGCCTGTTACTTGCCGTTGGGCAAATAAAGAATTATTATTATAATTATTATTATGTTCAGACTGTTCAGGTGTTCCATCTCAACCCCATTTTGTGACCATACAGAGGGTCTCACATTGATTCTCAGAAAGCGAAGAAATTACGTGTCGGTGAACAACTGAAAAAATCTTTGAGCCGTATGGTTCAATAGTTCTTGTAGAAATCGCCTGGTGGTCCACAGGCTTGCACGTTTGCCTTCGGACTTAAAGGACATGGGTTCAATTCTTCACCAGTAGTCGGTTTTTCAGTTGCGGATGAAAAGCATAAATATGCCTCCTTCTCGCATAGGAAGGCAAGTCGGAGGTACCGTGGCAATACATTAAAAATTCCTCTAGATTCGGCTAAATTCAAGTAGGGTTGACCATATTAACCATTTCAACATAATCAGTTGAAACCTAAAGGTGCGAAGAGTATTCCACAACCCGATACCTTGCCGATAAAGATATTTCCATATTTGACTTGCTATTTGATATACTTATTTGGGGATAGCATTTTTTCTTGCAGAAGTTACTACTTCGTGGGTTGGATATAAATTACTGCTGTGATCATTGGAACTTTCTCTTATTATTATATTATATTGAAATTTGATGTTTCGCAGCAACAACCAGAACCTAAGTCTCATTTGGCGTACTGAGTATAAAATGAATTCGTATGAGGATTATTCTTTTCTCAAAGACCAAAGCATCATTCAACAGCTTAACAGCTCTTAACTCCCGTCAGCTCTTAAACTTCATCTTAGGCCCAGTTTTGCAATCGTGGAATAACGTGGACGGAATAACTGTTTGCTGAATATCCTTTAATGTTCCTCCATATCTACGGCACACCTACGTCACGTTATTCTAAGAATAATGCTTATCCGACGATTGTAAAATCGAGCCCTAGTCGCGAGTACCAGTTCATTTTCTCAGTTCTTTGCTAATGCAAATCTCTTACTGTTACTTGTTTAGAAGGTCTACCACCACTTGTTTTTTTTTTAATATGTAACCTGTGAGCAACTAAAAATCAGATTAGAGTCGGCGGTGCAAAGAAAAAGTATGTCTGTTACTAACGCGGGTTAGGCTAATCTGACAGTTCATGAATGTATTAGGTTAATTAATTCAGTTAATCACAGACATACATTTTCTTTGCACCGCCTACTCTAATCTGATTTTTATTTGATCACTTTTTATTACTATTAATGGGAAGAGAAGAGACAAGTAAATATCCAGAGACCTGTCTTTTGTCGTAATCTACTTACATTTACATTCAAAGATAAACTTCGCCCTTAATTGCCTAAAATAACGCTGTAAGTCTCCATCATCTAAGTAATATTCTTTGCTTTTGTGACAAAATTTTCAAATTTTTCACTTTTATTCTTATTGGTTTAGTATTCAAGTAGCTGTTGCTGAGAGATGACTATAAACAAATTAGATATATTTTGTGAATAAATATAATTTGTAACATGTGTTTTTTTAAAAATGCCATAAAGGTTGGCCATGAAAATTAAAACTCATGTCGTAGCTTGGCATCTAACACATGCCAAATCTGAAAATTTAAAGTAAATGAATGGAGCTAAGACATGAATTTTCTTTTCCACAGCCCCCCCTTATGGCATTTTTAAAAAAACACATAGTATATTCAATTAAGGGGTTATCTCAGAAGTTGATTTTGCATAAAAATAAATAAAATAAAGCAAAATCATTGCTATGGCATTCAGTATTGTTGGTATTTGTGAGTTAAACTGTGTAAGTTCTTTTGCACCAACAACAATGAAATGATTAGAATACAACAGCTTTGCAAACGGGTTATTCACGCTGGAGTCAGTATGACAAAACGTAATGTATTCAACACTTTCAATGGGAAGGAGTTAGAAGATCCACCATCGAATAACAAAAACGTACGAAGATACCAAAACTGCAAATTTTCAAACCCCAAAGAATGTAAAACGTATCTTTACCAAGTCACCGAAGACTTCTATGAAAAATGCAGCCACAAAACCTGATCTAGATAAGGCAGTGGTGGCGTCTAGGAACAAGCCAAAATATTTGCGAATGAAGGCCTTTTCAAAACTAACGGCGCTAAAATATTTCAAAGACCAAGGAATACGCACTATGAAAGGTTATCGGGAAGTGTTTGGAAAACGCTATGCTACGAAAGATACTCATCATTGACGTAGCTGCCAACCCAAGCAATGTTTCCATATTAAAGCCAAATTTTTAAAAATGTATTTGATTTGGCAGACAATGTTTTCGACGCCTTCATTTCCCAGAGTTCTATGAACTCAGACGTTTATCTGAAGGAAAGTGTAAAGAAGCGATTAATTCCCTTCCTTAATAAATTTTTAATAAGGACATCATCTTCTGGCCTGATGTGACATGATTGGGATTACAGAGTTTCTGCGCTCTCAAGAAATCGAATTTATCGAAAAGAAAGACAGCGCACCAGCAAGAGGAATCGTAAAATTCTGGTCTCTCTGTGAAAAAGAGTATGAGAAGAATTTGGAAAAGCCAAAAAGTTTGCAATAGTTCAAAAACCGATGGACTCGAATTAGCAAAAAGTAGATCGAAGGAAGCCGAATGGCTCTAATAAGCAGAGCAGTAAGAAAATAGCCTGTGCAGGAGTTGCTGGAGCCAATTTAATACTGTGCGATCCAAAATTATTTAGATGAGAGGAGGCTATGAAAAATCAAATCCTAGTCTTAGCTTAATTCGAAACTTTTACTTTGATACTTACTCTCTGACTTCTGTTAAAATCTGTTAGTTGTTTAAACGCTCTCGAACATCGTAGTCATTGGTCAGCGAGCAATCCCAATTTTCAGTATTAGTTTACACTTATATCTTTATTCATAAAGCTAAAGAATTCATAAAGCTATCTGATTTGAATGAATCCTGAACTTTTAAGCACGGTAAAATACAAATTGTTACAGAAATACAGCATTTTGCCACTAACACTAATGGCCTTCCAATACATCTGAATTGAAAAGAAACTAAACTTCTAATGTGAAAAATAAATAGATACAACCCTCCAGGTTTCTAAACCATTTCAAAAATAGCAATTAATACACTACAAAATAAGCCTTTACGTTTTCGTAAGACCCAGTCTTTTCAACTCCAGTTAACTTTATCTGACAGTTTGTTCTCAATTGTGATTACGTTACCATGGGAATTAATCGCCAGATAAAATTAATTGGAGATGAAAAGATCGGGCCTAAGTGCACCAAACACTTTAATCGAGCTTAAATTTGAAGTTTCATAACATTGTGTAAGTTACAATCTAAGTTAAGATGAGTTAATTCGTTCGGTGCATACGGCCATTAGAGTAATAATTTTCGATACATAAGAGTATAAATGTTTCGTCTCGTTTAAATATACAGTGACTTTCATAAAGTTCGTAACAAATGAGAAAAATTTTTATTATTGTTTCTTGTGAAAAAATTTTAGTACAGTTAGTTCGTGCACCAATCAAAATGAAAGACAACACAAAGTCTCGAAAATGAAAAATTGCGATAATTCAAAAGTTATCAATCTTTTTGTTCTAGAATCGATGTACTCAGATAAAATTAAGTGTAATGAACAACCTACAGTGTCTAAATACAATAATTTGCTAGAATTATGACCAAAAATCCATTTTCTTGGAATTTTATTTTATGTGATCTTAAAATTAAAATGCTGTTTTGAATCCTTCAAAAACAAATATAATCTCGTTCCTTGATCTGTGTATACTAAGATAAATATCACTAATCTGAAAATATTACTTTAGATAGGACGCTTTTTACAAAAAATTGAAATTTCACTTTAAAAAACACGTTTTTGTTACATTGCGTTTTCAACAAATAAAAATAAATTGTTTTAATTTATTTTTTGCATAATAGAAAGCTAAGATTTAAATATGCTCTTTTTATAGAAAAAATGTTCTTTACAGCATATTAAATGCATACTTCTGGCCTTCTGAAAAGTATTGTACATTTTAAGCGAAAATTCGTAAAATAGTGTTAGCCATGACGTTGAACTTAACGTCAACAAGCGAAAACATCAGTTGGTTCGTTGATATTTCTTGTTCATAGCGAAGTTAATCTTAATACATATTCCGTTAAAGACAAAGTTGACTCAACAAGAAATATCAACGAACCAACTGATGTTTTCGCTTGACGTTAATTTCACGGCTAATATTATTTTACGGATTATCGCTGAAAATTCACAATATTTTTAAAAATACCAGAAGTATGCATTTAATATGCTGTAAATGACATTTTTTGTACAAAAGAACATACTTACATCTTGCCTTTCTTATTACGCAAAAAAGAAACGGAAACAATTTATTCTTATTTGTTAAAAACGCAATGTAACAAAGACGTGTTTTTAATAGCGAAATTTCTATTTTTTGTAAAAGACGTCCGATTTGAAGTAATACTTTCATATTAGTGGTATTTATCTTAGTTAACAGTAACACAGATCAAAGAAAGAGATGATATCTGTTTTTGAAGGATTTAAAAGAGTATTTTAATTTTAAAACCACATAAAATGAAATTCTAAAAAAAATTATTTTTGGTAAAAATTTTAGTAAAATATTGTATTTAGACGCTGTAGGTTGTTGATTATACTTAATTTTATCTGAGTGCATCGATTCTAGTAGGAAAAGATTAATAACTTTTGAATTATGGCAATTTTTCATTTTCGCGAATTTCCATTTTTCAAAATTTTAGCCATATTTTAAATGACTGGTTAGATGGAATTATGTTGTTTTTTATTTTGATTGATGCACGAACCAACTGTAGTAAAAAATTTTGGCAAAAGTCAATAATAGAAATGTTTCCCATTTGTTACGAACTTTATGAAAGTCACTGTATATTTTGTATTGTTTGATGCAGCTGGTTCATAATGGTGCGCGATCAAATGCACTCTTATGGATTAGTTGGAACACAATATCAACATTTACCAGAAAAATGTCGGAAAATGAATGACTTTATTTTTTGGGGATATGGGCTATGTTTTTATAATTCCGCCCGTGTATCGGACGGTATATTCTATTCTTCTGTTTGCTTACATGCTTCTATTTATCTACATATCCACCAACTACTAACATTATTTCAATTTATGCTTCGAGCAGGGTAGTTTCCCATCAGCTTTGAAATTGCCGTGGTTGTTCCTATACTTAAAAAGGGAAATCCAGAAGATAAAAATAATTACCGTGCCAGTTTTAGGAAAGGTTTTGGAAATTTTAGTTAAAAACAGGTTAATAAATTTCTTAGAAAAATTTAATGTGCTTAATAAAAACCAATATGGGTTTAGGCCTAGACATAGTTGTGTTCAGGCAGTTGAAGAGCTCGTGAGGAACATAGTTGAGGGTTTTGAAGAAGGTAAACACACAGCACTAGTTGCTTGCGACTTGACAAAAGCCTTGAACTGCCTTCAGCACGAATTATTATTAATAAATAAATTAACTTATTGTGGTATTCGCGGTTCAACACTAAACTTTTTTAGAAGTTATTTAATAGATAGAAGTCAGTGCACTAAAATTAATGGCATACTATCAAGGGGAGTACGGGTCCAGTACGGTGTTCCGCAAGGATCTGTGTTGGGACCTGTTCTCTTTTTATTGTATATAAACGACCTAAGTAAGTTCATGGAGCCTATACAATCTATACTTTACGCCGATGACACAAATATATTTTGTTCTGATAACAATATTAATGTGCTGTTACAGAAGGTACAAGACATGAAAGATAGCGCAGAGCAATGGTTCGTCAGAAACTCACTTAGCTTGAATAAGAACAAAACCCAAATAATAGTTTTCTCAACGAATCATGATATAACTTAAATATACAGGACTCACCCTGTATACCTGTGTTAAAGTTTTTAACAATAGTTGTTTGTTGTTTTGGTGTTACGCTGTTGTTAACCTCTTAGACATAACTTTAAACGATAATTTAACCTGACATGCACATATTAAGGCTCAGTTTTACAATCGTGGAATAAGAACGGAATAACTGTTCGCCAAATATCCTTTAATGTTCCTCCATATCTACGTCACACCTACGTCACGTTATACCAATAATAATATCCGACCTAAATCTATTAGCTCCAAGTTATCCTCCGCGATTTTTGTACTTGGAGAATTATTGATCTCCTTAGAATGCAACATAATGACTTACTACGCCTACTTACCTACACATGTTCTGTATGGTGTAAGACTTTGGGGTGCCTCTGCAGACTCAATAATAATAATATTTCGACTGCAAAAAATGGCAGTGTGTCGATTAAAATACGACGCTCATTGTAAACAATATTTTATACAGGTGGGCATTTTAACAGTTCCTGCTGTTTTTGTTTACAGTACATTAGTGCACATATACGAACTTAAAAATAATTTTACCACTGTAAATGAAAATCATTCATGTCCTACTCGATTTGGAAATCTTTTAAAACAGTCGAGAATGAAATTAACAGAATGAAAAAAGAATACTATTAATCTTAACTTATATAATCAACTTCCATCTAATATGGCAAAATTTAAAAATACTCTGTATAACAATTTAAAGCTGATAGCACCATATTCTATAGATGAGTTTATACTACATTCTCGAACCATAGGTAATTAGTGAGCCGCGCTGTGATTGTGTGTTTATACAAATTCTGTATTTGAATTATGTCTGTGCTGGTCTTATATACAGGGATTTTTTCTTTTTTGTATACATAGTACCTATGTATACTTTTATAAAAAACAGGTCAACGCATTGCTTTACTGTAATCGTTGCAGCCTAGAAACATCAACATTGTGTTAACTTTGATATTAAGCTTTATTTTTTGGAAAAGTCAAATTATTATTGACAAATTGACAGCTTAGACCAATTTAATGTAGGTAAAAGTGATTTTCAAAATGTATAGCAAAGACGAGAAAATAGAAATATTAATGTGGTACCAGAATGAGAATAGCTTAAGAACAATTAGAGTCTGACTTATTTTCTACAAAATATCCAGAAAGGCCTATTCCTTCTATTAGAACTATTCAAACCATTATTAAGAAATTTAAATAAGAAGGTTGCATAATACATTCCCATAAGAAGTGAACAAAATCCACACATGTATTAACTGAAGATATGAAATTGAATATTTTATGCTTTGTCGAGGAGAAACCAATAACGTCATTACAAGAAGTGGCTAGACATTTTAATGTATCTAAAAGTTCCGTATTTAAAACCCTTAAAGAATTTAAATACAAAGCTTAAAATTTTCAAATCACCAACAACTATCTGAAGGAGACAAAGCAAAAAGAACATATTTTTGTGAAAATATGTTTAATTTGTTAAATGAATATGAAGAAATTTTAGAAAAGATTATTTTTACTGATGAAGCAACTTTTACATTAAATGGAGAAGTCAATTCTCAAAATTTTCGGTGTAACATAATTTCTCATTTATCTGTTTCATTCTGCCAATCTCCTTCATTTTTCCTTAGGTATTGGTCTCGTACAAAACCAGCACATTCAAAATTTAACTCGCACTCAATATTTTAAGATAAAAATCTCTAGTTTGTGACAAGTAAAAAACACTTTAATACCATCTCATAGTATCAACTACACCTACAAAGTATTTTGCTAGTGTCCTAATCACCGAACCACAAACGGTTCTCCAGTGCCGTATTTTTTGAATTCATCTAAATAACGTCTTTCTGATCTTAGAAAGGCACCCTTACTAACAAAACAAAGACAGTAGTAAGTAGAGGTTAGCTGCATTTGTGGCACTTTTGGGAAATCTTGTACCAAAAAAAAAACTTTTAACAAGAAAATGGACTTAACACAAAAATACCAAAAATGGAGCTAACCGCTTCTTGTTGTTGCAGGTCCTTCATTCCTCTTTTCCGTCTTTACTGTACATATTAGTTTAAAGAAAAAGTTTTGATTCAAAGAATTAACTGCTACTAATTTGACATTAACTGACATTCATAACTTGACTTTTCACAGCTGACTATTCTTACCAAAAATTACACAACGCGTTGACTCGTTTTCTTTTTAAGTATACATAGGGGGTATGTATACAAAAAAGAAAAAATCTCTGTATATTCAGTCTGTAACATTTCACTTTCGTTACTGAATATTTTTAATTTTTTTTGTAATTGTATATATTTCTATTATACTGTAATGATTCATCGACACCAGCGTCACTGCCGCCTAGTCGACGCGCCTTGGGCCAAAGAATTCTGCCGGCGGAATAAACTAGAATAGAGAGTTCGGGCATTCCAGGCGATTCCCGAAGAAAGAGCCGGTTTATAAAATGTACGCGGCCGGGGGGTGGAGTCAGTTCGATTAGAATGCAGCGTTAGAGTTCGACACAAAAGTCCGCGTAATAAACTTTCGCTCGGCTGTTATAAATAAATTAGATTTAAGGTTGTAAATAAATTATTGTTAAATGTTAGTGTTAAATTAGTTTGCTTGTAAATAAATTAGTTATTAACTATTTCGTGTTTTGTTTTAAAATAAAAATTAATGAACTTTTAAAAATCGTTACATTGGTGCCAGGTGTGTGGAGTTCATCGAAATAAATAAACAATTAAATTAAATTTAAACAAATTATTAAACAAAGTGCAGTGTCGAAAAAGAAACAATGGCTTCAAAGAAAGTGCCTTTAAAAGACTTAAAAGTGAACGACTTAAAAACCGAATTAGAAGAGCGCGAATTGGAAATTTCCGGAAAGAAATCGATTTTGCAACAAAGACTCCACCAAGCGCTACTAGAAGCAGGAGAGGACCCGGAAAACTTTCTTTTTGAAATCTCGAGCGGACCTGCAGATTTAACTAAAATATTAGACGAGAAATTTCGAGAACAATCTGGAAATTTGGAAACTAAATTAATGGAACAATCTGGAAATTTCAAGGACGAATTGCAAAATAAATTATTGGAACAATCTGGAAATTTAGAAATTAAATTGTTGGAACAATCTGGAAATTTAGAAGCTAAATTAAAGGAACAATCTGGAAATTTAGAAATTAAATTGTTGGAGCAATCCAGAAATTTAGATGAGAAGTTTCGAGAACAATCCGGAAATTTGAAAGGCGATCTAGATAAATTAATGGAATATTCTAGAAACACGGAAGAAAATGTGAAAATTTTAGAAGAAAAACTTGAAAATAAATTGATACAACAGTCGACAAATCTGGAAAGTAAATTGCTCGAACAATCTAGAAATTTAGAAGATAAACTTCGAGAACAGTCTGGAAATTTGAAGGATGAATTTCTAGAGCAATCAAAGGGGCTCGAAGATAAACTAGTAGTAAAAATATCCGAAGAGACAAGGAATCTGCAAGAAAATGTCGAAGAAATACTATTCCAGCAGGATAATAAAATTAAGAATCTCGAGCAAATCATGGCAGGGTTGCGAGTGTTCGAGATCCGTTACCAGCAGGAATGCCAGAAAATAATGAGGCCCAAACTGTGGTAGGACCAGCGGGAACTTCTAAATTGAAAATAAAACCACCGACGTTGGATGGGAAGTCTTCTTGGCCTAACTACTTCAAACAGTTTGAAGCTGCAGCAAAAGCGAATGGATGGACGGCCAGTGAAAAGGCAACATCGTTAATTGTGGCCTTGAGGGGACGCTATCGATGTGCTACAAATGATGCCGCTAGAGGAACAAGAAGACTTCAACAAGCTGGTGAACCGGCTGGAGATGCGTTACGGCCAGGCGCATCTGGCCGACGTGTACCATGCGCAGCTGAGAAACCGTTACCAGAAATCCGGAGAGAGTCTTCAGGAATTCGAGGCTGATGTAGCGCGCCTAGCCCGGTTGGCATATCCTGCAGCTCCTGATGATTTCCTGCAATGTTTGACGCTGCAGACCTTCGTGGGTGGAATCCGTGACCCGGACAATCAGCAGGCATTGAGAATGTCCCACCCTAAGACATCCAAGAACGCATTGGCCTACGCCTTGGAATACGAGGCGACGAAGCGAGTTTCAAGAGGACACGTCAAGGTACGAGCTGCCATGGACTCCCAAGAAGAAGAACCCGCCAGCATCCAGGTGCGATCTGCTGCAGAGGAGCGGCCCAAGGATTATACCACCACGGAGGATGTTCGCCGCATTGTGGAACAAGCATTGAGGCAGAAGAATCCTCTGGTGTGCTGGAATTGTCAGGAAGAGGACATGTTCGCAGGCGGTGTCCCAAGGCCAGGCAGGAGCCTTCACGAAGGAAGCCACAGGAAACTAAGCCGGGTCGGTGCACAGGGGCAAACGTCGACCCGTGTTCAAAGGCCCCAAAGACAAGAGCCACGAAAGTAATAGCCCTGCGGCGATTAACCAGCAGTGTCTTCGTGGATGCCACCATTGATGACATCCCTCACACCATGTTATTGGATACGGGTGCGACGAAGACTATCTTGAGGCCCGACGTTATCAAGTCATCAAGATGCACCGAGCCGACTAAATGGAGACTGAGGACAGCAACCGGAACATCAGCGACTGTCCATGGTGAAGTAGAGGTGACCATTACGATTGGAGCAACTCCCATCAAACACCGTGCGCTGGTAGCAGAAATAGAGGATGAGGCGATTCTGGGCATGGACATCATGTGTGCCCATGGATTCCAAGTGGATCTGAAGCGTGGCGTAATGGCGGTTAACAACGAGGAGTTGGTTCTACATCAACGAGAGGACGTGGCCGCTCGAGTTGTTCTCGCAGAAGATGTCGTATTGCCCAACAGAACCGAGGTTATAGTCGACGCAAACCTGAATGGCGCTTTCCAAGATGGGCAAGTCATTATGGTCGAACCTAATACCGACGATCAGAAGATTGGAAAAGGAGTTCTCGTTGGAAAAATGTTGTTGACAGCGAGGAAGGAGATACCAGTCCGGCTAATGAATGTGAACTGTTTCCCCGTCAACATCAAGAAAGGTACGGTCCTGGGAAGCTGTGCCATGGTATCCTCGATCTCCCGCCAACTAGAAGCAAACGTGAAAGAGGGGAATGTCCCGAAGAAGTTGTTGGAAATAGTCATGTCAACAGCCCAGGAATTGACTCCAGAACAAAAGACAAAAGCGAGGGACCTGATATGTCGCTATCAAGATGTGTTCGAGGTAGAAAATGGACCTAAGGGAAGAACCGACATCGTCAAACACAAGATAGAGACCGGGGAAGAAAGGCCCATCCGTCAAGCTCCAAGGAGGTTACCTTTGGCGAAGCGTGAGGAAGCAGAACGCATTATTCGTGAAATGGAAAAAGACAATGTAATTGAGCCATCGAGCAGCCCATGGGCATCACCGGTAGTGCTTGTGAAGAAGAAGGATGGATCCACACGATTCTGCGTAGATTATCGCTTGCTCAACAACGTCACCAAAAAGGATAGCTATCCTCTGCCACGGATTGATGACACCCTGGACACTCTGGCTGGTTCAAAGATCTTCTCGACCTTGGATCTAAAGAGTGGTTATTGGCAAGTGGAACTAGCGCCCGAAGATCGAGAAAAGACGGCATTTTCCATTGGTATGGGTCTATGGCAATTCACAGTGATGCCGTTCGGGTTATGTAATGCCCCAGCGACATTCGAGAGGCTAATGGAGACGGTTCTGAAGGGTCTCTCCTGGACGACGTGCATGGTATACCTGGACGACATAATTGTGGTGGGAAAAACGTTCGACAACCACCTGAAGAACCTGGAAGGAGTGTTCCAGCGGCTTCGCGGAGCTGGACTGAAGCTTAGTCTCAAGAAGTGCCACCTGTTCCAGAAGGAAGTTAATTATCTAGGCCATATTGTTAATGGGAAAGGCATCGCCGTAGACCCAGTAAAGATTCAAGTCGTGAAAGACTGGCCAACTCCCAAGAATAAACACCAGATAAGGAGTTTCCTAGGCCTATGCACTTACTATCGTCGCTATGTTCCCGGATTTGCGGATATTGCTAAACCGCTGACAAAACTCACCGAAGAAGGACGTCCGTTTGAATGGGACCAACACTGCCAAATTAGTTTTGAACAACTAAAACAGTACTTGATAAGTGCTCCTATTCTAAGCTACCCTCTCCCAGAAGGCAAGTTCGTCGTAGACACAGATGCTAGCAACATTGGTATCGGTGGCGTACTCTCCCAGATACAAGATGGGCAAGAGAAGGTGATCGGCTATTTCAGTAAAGTCCTGTCAAAGCCGGAACGGAATTATTGCGTCACTAGAAGGGAATTGCTAGCCGTGGTAAAGACGGTAGAACACTTCTACAAGTACTTGTACGGCAGACATTTTCTCTTGAGGACAGACCATGCCGCTTTAAAATGGCTCCTCCGATTCAAGAATCCTGAAGGACAAGTCGCACGATGGATCGAACGACTTCAGGAATACGATTTTGAAATCCAGCATCGGGCCGGAATTAGCCATAGAAATGCCGATGCTCTGTCGAGAAGACCTTGTGCCGAAGACTGTAAGCACTGTAGTCGACTGGAGGAGAAAGTAGCCACGACTGCGAGGACGGCCGTCGTAGACGACAAATGGCAAGGTCAAGAATTGCGAAGAGACCAGGAGAACGACCAGGATTTGAAATTGGTGCTGGAATGGAAAAGTAGGGAGGCAAGGCCTACTTGGGAAGAGATAGCACCGTGTGCACCATCCGTAAAATCGTACTGGGCGCAGTGGGACTCCATAGTGCTGGATCATGGTCTTCTGAAACGAACCATCGAGAACCAGGAGGGCACGGAACAGAAGACACAGTTACTGATCCCCAAGAATAGAGTGCCCGAAGTTCTGAGGGAACTTCACGATGGAACTTCGGGAGGGCATCTGGGAATCAAGAAGACTATGGAAAAGGTGCGCGAGCGATTCTACTGGGTGAACTGCAAGGAAGACGTAAAGGACTGGTGTAGGAAGTGCGTAGTCTGCGCAGCCAGTAATGGCCCCCACCGACGAGGCAAGGCTCCCATGAAACAGTATAACGTGGGAAGTCCTTTCGAAAGAATTGCCATAGATGTAGCCGGCCCATTTCCACAAACGAATAGTGGAAATAAGTACATCGTCGTGGTGATGGACTACTTTAGCAAGTGGGTTGAAGCATACGCTCTACCAAACCAAGAGGCGATAACTATTGCTGAAGTCCTTGTCCGAGAATGGATCAGTCGGTATGGCGCGCCCATGGAGCTGCATTCAGATCAAGGAAGGAACTTTGAATCGGGTTTATTCAAGAACGTGTGTACTCTGCTCGGCATCCGGAAAACTAGAACCACTGCACTTCACCCGCAGTCGGACGGAATGGTGGAAAGATTCAACAGAACCATCAACCGACATTTGTCCAAGGTAGTCTCCGATCATCAGAGAGACTGGGACACGTACATTCCCCTTTTCCTACTGGCATACCGTTCGTCCGTTCATGAGACAACAGGAGAGACACCGGCAAAAGTGGTATTTGGGCGAGAGCCAAGACTGCCCTGCGACCTGAAGTTCGGCGTGAAGCCGGGTGAGGTCCCTGCCGACGAAGACTACGTGAGCGGTCTACGCAGGAAAATGGACGACATTCACAGTCAAGTGCGTCACAATATACAGACGGCCAGCGACCGAATGAAGGAGCATTATGACATCAATGCTCAGAATGGGGGATACCAACCTGGAGCACTGGTTTGGCTTTACAATCCTCAAAGACGTCGAGGTCTATCCCCAAAATTGCAGACATCTTGGGAAGGTCCTTATAGTGTGATGAAACGGATCAACGATGTCATCTACCGCATCAGAAAAATTCCGCACGGCAAACCCAAAGTTATCCACTTCAACCGAATGGCTCCTTACAACGGAGAAGAAAATGAAGGGATCGTACAAAGGACGCAAGGTTCCGAAGTGAATTTCGAAACCTTTATGTCTCATCACGCTACCGGAAGTAAGGCACGATTCGGAGTAACCACAGAGAGGCAGCAAGACCTTTTTCAAGTACCACCAGAGTACAGTCTGGCCCACTGTGTGGCAGAAGACCTAAAAATGTCCATGGGGATAGCCCAGGTCTTCCGGAAGAAATTCGGTCAGGTCGAGGAACTCCGAAGACAGCATCCCATGGTGGGCAAGAGCTTGCAGATCATCGACACGGAAGCAGGTCAAAGACGACACGTGTACTACTTAGTCACCAAGAGAACATCAAGCGGTAAGCCTGACTATCGCAGTATTTGGAAAGCTTTATGGAGCTTGAGGAGACAGCTGGTAAAAGACCAGGAGACGAAATTAGCCATTCCTAAATTGGGCTGCGGACTAGACGGACTGGACTGGAGGGTCATTCGAAGCATGATAGAAGTCATCTTCAACGGAACAGGGATTGAAGTCCTAGTCTGCAGTCACCACCCACAGGCAGCTGTCGGCAGTAAGAAAACCGTGGACTGCTATTTCTTCCAGACCGGAAGTTGTAGAAAGGGGCCAGCATGCCGCTTTCGACATCCTCCTTCAAGGCTGTCACGAGGAACGTTCCGAGACGAAACGTTTTTAAGAAGGGGGCAGTGTAATGATTCATCGACACCAGCGTCACTGCCGCCTAGTCGACGCGCCTTGGGCCAAAGAATTCTGCCGGCGGAATAAACTAGAATAGAGAGTTCGGGCATTCCAGGCGATTCCCGAAGAAAGAGCCGGTTTATAAAATGTACGCGGCCGGGGGGTGGAGTCAGTTCGATTAGAATGCAGCGTTAGAGTTCGACACAAAAGTCCGCGTAATAAACTTTCGCTCGGCTGTTATAAATAAATTAGATTTAAGGTTGTAAATAAATTATTGTTAAATGTTAGTGTTAAATTAGTTTGCTTGTAAATAAATTAGTTATTAACTATTTCGTGTTTTGTTTTAAAATAAAAATTAATGAACCTTTAAAAATCGTTACAATACTTTATGATTTTAGGATTCTTCAAAACTGACATGCCATAAACATTACTCTGTGTTACTGTATTATATCTGTACATATAACACGGATATTGTATTAATGGTTAATAAACGTTATTGCATTGTATTACAATACGTTCTCTACAAACACGCGATAACTTTAAACAACTAGGTTACATGGATCAGAAATTATACACTTCAAATAAGAACCTACTTACGGGGTCATTCTAATCGGAGTTGCAAGTTACAACGTAGTATCTAGCTACTGGCGAGTATATTCCGAGGGTATTTAGTTCCCATCGAACATTGCCGAGGTTACCACCCATCTTCAGACTGGGGCTAAGGATGCATGCTACTAGGATGCACAAAAACATCGATATTTTATGCATCCCTAACTGGAGAATGGAATGAGACAAGCCGAGGCCGCACAAAAATGCAGGTGTGGACGTTGGGACAAACCGAGAACATGCTTCGGGCTGTTCGGTGCGGGCTTCTCTTTGAGCCGAATGTTGTCAGTAAATCAGAGAAAATTCATACTCGCTATGGACGTGACACAATCGTTCTCCTATATGATCAAACACCCCATTTACAACACCAAACGAATGGATGCACATTCTATCCCCCCACTCTCTCATACTTTTTGGGTATCAAGCATTCTCCCATGTACAGGATTTGGTTTAATTTTTACACTAAATATTTGGAACAAGAAATTTTGAGGCTACACATAATTATGGTTATTTAGTCAGATTCAGTTTCTGATTCAATGTCCTGTATAATTTAAATTATACAAGAAATGGAACATCTTGTACAAGAAATGGGGTAGGGGAAAACGGCCTTAAGCCAAAATGTGTCCGATTGTTCTAAGAGTGTTCGTCCGGTTTGCGTTCGTCCGAATAATCTCCCTCTTAGGCTCAGTTGTACAATGCCAGTTTCAATTTAAGCTTAAGCTTAAACCCATGACAACGATTATTTCAACAATTGTTAAGGGTTTAAGCTTTAGCTTAAAATTAAACTGGAATTGTACAACTCGGTCTTAGTCTAAACTCTACATCTGACGTTCGCTCTCATGTTATATACACTAGCTGGTTTGACGTAAACGTTTTTAGATAATTGTTTACAGTAAAGGAGCACGAATGTTCTTCTTGTTCTATGTTCTTATAAATGTGTCTAAACAACTGGAACAGTGACGTCGAATGTATGAGAGATTGTTCACATTCTTGCTCGGGTGTATATCCAGCTTTAAAACATTCGCATACTGTTCTGTGCCAATAGCACTTTGTAAATCCAGTTTAACAACATTGGAGTAGTATCCGCTGGCAAAAAATTAGCCAATTCCAAGAATGTATATTCGTAGATACTTCTTGTGACATCTTTCTACACAATGGCATTTAGAGCATAAACTGTTAATTTCTTGCATGCAACCGTAGCGTAGTGCGATCGGAACTGTACCGTTAGTTATCCTGCGTGCCTCGAAATTTAAAAGTGCATCCCTGTTGCAACATAACGCAGGGGGGGCCTGGTGGGGTTTGGGGAATTTGGGTTACGTTTTGCATTCGTCGAGAGTGACCTATATTTGGGCCGGGCTGTTGCGACATCGGCCTTCTTCGCAACGCTGCGTTAGATGCATCAGTCGACTGACCTCGCGAACAGCACCATGGAGAAGTGCGTGCAGCCGCGGCTAGATAGCGAACGAAACGCTGTCGAAATCTCTCGCAATGCTGTTAGTCGTTGGGCAATGGCCGCACGGAGTGGTCAGAGCACGTCGCGTCCGGATTTTTCGGTCGTTTCCTGACGACGGTGTCCAAATCGGTTCGGTGCAGAAAGGACGAAGACGACGACGGCAACAACAACAACAACAAGTCCGACCCTCACTCACTCAAGAGGTATATCATCATACCCAACCATTAGAGAGGGCTACTACTAGTGTGTTACGTTGCGTTGCGTTTGCGTGTTTCATGTGTGACCTTGCGTTCGAGGCCACCGTGCGTACAGCCACGGGTTGCAAAACTACTGGCCGGCCCCAAATATACTCCGCGCTTACGCACTTGGCCTTGCGTTTTATCAACTCGGGATGCTTAGAGGATAATATCGACGAGTGCTGCTCTGCTCTCATGTCCTCGTTGCGAACTAATAAACCTGATTAATATCTACGGCGGAAACACGCAGGTGTTTTGTGACCGTTTCTGTTCGATACCCGGTCATTATCTCTCCCGATATACTATACGGTCCGATCTTAATTAATTAATTAGTAACGGCGCGCGCGGCGCATCGCGGTTTGTTTATTTCATTCGCGATTTCTGGAAATCCGCGCGCGGGAAAGTATTTTTGGAAATGAGTACTTCACTTTTGATATTATACCCGTCGAGTGGGGGTTATCCATGGTATCAGCAGTGATTGAGTGCATCACTGCCCGAGGACAAGATTAGATTTTTTTTTTTGAAAACAAGGGCAAAGAAGTATTTTGGAACACACTCTAAATTACATTTATTTAATGAATTCGTTCAAGGTGTGGATTACATTATACAGATGTCAGCGAAATTTCCATTTCTACAAAAATTGGTTGGGTTTCCTCAAACCCAAACAGGAATTGTTAATTTTGACAGCGTTCGTCGATTATAATAGTTTTTAATTCAAGAATGTAAAATCCATTTTTCCAATCTCTTGAAACATGCAAATGTGACCCTTTCCGTTCGATACTTCCGACAATGTCTTTCTCGATCCCGATACGCGGTCGACTCCTGATTAATTAGTAACTGCTTGCAGCGGCGGATCGCTTGAATATTTCGTTGGCAATTTTTAAAAACTGAAGGGAAGATATTTTTAACCACTTTGAGTTGTGTTTCCCTTACATTTTTAATGAATGGTCATGGTCTTAATGTTTAGAGGCATCATTGTACAAGAATGGGTTAAGATTTTGTTATTTTGAACAAAAGGAGGGTTCTATTTTAACACTTCCTGAAAACTAAATAAAAGCACTATTCGTTTCGAAAACTCTAATTCTTGTACAAGATTCGGCTTTATTTCTATTTGGAACAAGAAATTTTGAAGCTGTAGATATACTTTGGAAATAGAACACGTTCTATTTTTTGGATAAACTTTGTTTAAATTTAATCTTTTATACAGTTTAAAATTTAAATTGTTCAAGAATGCTTGTACAAGAAATGGGGTAGCCTAAAACGGCCTTTATACAAAGTTAGAGTCGATTTACTAAATTTGACAACCGGCAACTCTGTTGATAAAGTTATTGTCGGACCTTCCGTCTTTTATGTGGGATCATTTCGTTCATGTTTTATTTCGTTATGTTCTTTTGCCCTTTAGAACGTCAGCCTCACGGATGAGAAAATCAAATTTTCCTATTTTCGATTCTCTATCCGGGTTTATCTACAATTTCTGTGGTTTGCGAAAACAAAACTTATTCTTCTGTTCGTTGCTCTCTTAATTAGGAAAAGATGAGTAACTTTGGCAACCTTGCTAGTAAAAAAAGACAATTTTTCTTTTCTTTCATCTTTTCTGCATTTGACGAATAATTGCAGCGCGTGCAACTATGTATGTTCTTTAATTTTTTAATGATTTTAAAATCGTTTGTTTCCTGCATTTTTAGAGCAACCGTGCTGGTGTTTTTCTATTCTTGACATCTTCCCTAAATATCATTTCAGACTATCCTTATTTCTTGTACAAGATTTGGTTCAATTTCTGCAATAATATTTGGAGCAAGAAGTTTCTGATTGTTTGGAAATACAGAGCATGTTTCATTTTTTCAGATACGATACTCTTGGTACAATTTACTATGTGATACAGCACAATTTAAATTGTTTGAGAAATTGAACCAAATCTTGCCTTCTCTAACTCTGGCAATTTTGTTAATAAAAAGTCAAACAAGTTATTTGAAAGTTAATTTAGGAGACTATTTTCAAACCATGTTTTTCCAAAAATGACACAAACTTGAAATATATTTCATTTTCTTTAGCATTCTTTCCTGATACCATAGGGACCAATTTTTAAACGTTGGCACTTTACTCTTAATATAATTTATTTTATTTTGGAACCAAAATTATTGGCACTCAATTGGGGGGGCATAATTTGGCCTTTATTGCCCGAGGGCTTTAAAGTAAACAAACCCATAGTAATGCAAACAATTTAGATTAGTATATTACATATCGAGAGTTGTAAATAGCAAATTACGCACGGTGGAAAAGTTGCGCATGAGCCGCGCAGCGGCGAATCCAAGTAATTCCACAAGTGCGTAATTACTTTACAACTCGAGTTTTGTACTATACTTTATCTACGATCACAATTACCTTCAACATAATCAGCAATGACACTTGCAATTTCGACGACTGTCAATCTAATGCGATGCAGCTACGTACATAGATCTCATTATAAGCGTGCGTAAAGTAGGTACGTTTTGCGTTTTTCTTACTTTACGCACGACGTTTGTAAATACCCGCTTACTTAATTTATGTGTTGTACGTAATTCGTCACTTACAGTAGTGGTCGTAGATAAAATTTTTATTATACCTGCATCAAAATCTCTGTTTTTAAAACTAAAAAGCGTGCGAAAAAGGGCGATTAAAGCACACCGCGCCGTGTCTTAAAGTTGCCTAGGAACAACATATACGAGGGTTACCTTTTTAGTTTTTACAAAAACAATGAAAGAATTTTTTTTTTGGTACAAATCGCTTTGCAAAATATTCGCCTTTAAGTTTTATACACTTTTGCATGCGTTCGAACCAATTCTCGAAACATTTTTTCCATTCTGAAGGTAGTATCTCTAAAACCTAGTTTTTGAAGGCTTCAACAGCTTCTTGAGGTGATGAAAATCGCTGTCCACGCATTTTTTGTTTGACATTCGGGAACACAAAGAAGTCGTTAGGCGATAAATCAGGTGAATACGGGCAATTAGGCATTAATTCGATGTTTTTCTCCTACAAATAATAATCAACTGTTAAACGTGCTGTGTGAGAACTGGCATTGTCTTGATGAACGATGATGCGACGTTCTCTGTTGTTTTTCCTGATTTCATCGATGACTTCTGGCAAACAAATTGTTGTATACCATTCAGCATTAACTGTTCTTCGATCCTCTAAAGAAATGGTCGCGACATGTCCAGTACAACCGAAAAAACAAGCAATCATTTCCTTGGAAGTGTTTTGTGAACGAACAACTTTTGTTGGATTCGGTTCATCATGGAACACCCAAACAGTTGATTGTTACTTAGTTTCCGGCTCGTACGAATATATCCAAGTTTCGTCACCTGTTACGATGTTGTATACGGATTTTACAGTTCTTCAGCCGAATTTTTTGAGCACTTCCTTACACGAGATTTTTTCTGAGCTTCGGTCAAATTATGCGGAATCCATCTGGAGCAGTTCTTTTTCACACCTAAATGTTCATGCAAAATCGAATGTATTGCAGTCTTCGATATGCCTAAGAATGCCTCTATCTCACGGTAAGTCACATACCGATCCTCTTCAACCATGTTGCTCACAGCATCGATGTTTTTTGGAACAACAAATGATTTTGGTCGACCTTCACGAAATTCATCACTGACGAAAGCACGACCACGACGAAATTCTGCAAACCTGTTGTAAACTGTCTTTTCTGATGGTACTTCATTACCAAAAGTTGAACGAAGCGATTCGAGGCATTGTTGTTGAGTTAGGCAATTATTAAAGTCGTAAAAAATCATCCAACGAAAACCTTCACGTGAAATTTCCATTTTTTCACAAAATTTTTTTTTAAACGCTCACTGTAAACAAACTACTCGGCCGATTTCTGAGCTGTCACTGTTTTAACAATAACAAATGTCAAATTTTACGAAAACAGTCATGTCACATCTCAATAGCGCCATCTAGTAGTCGTTTGTAAAAATTTAAAAGGCGGCCCTCGTACAATCTCCATGTTAACGATTAAAAATGCTATCCATAGGCAACTTTACAAAATGAAATTAAAATATTAATGTCTTTCTAATTTTCACATTTTAGCGCAGGTATAATAAAAAATATATTATAATACATAAGAGCCTTTAAAGCACTTGCGCCGTTAAAAGTGCTTTCTTATGCACTTGTATTATAAGATACTATAATGGAAGAAACGTGCACATCACTCGTATACAATATAAAAATATTGAATCCATAAATTTTTGCCATTTTAAGGCCAGAATAAAATAAAACGTTGTATGTACCACGGGCGCAATTGTAGATAATGGACCTCGAGCATTTAAAAGCACGTCCTGCTTTAAACATCTCTCGGGCTATAATCTTCTAATCATGCTCTTAATACATAAATAATTATTATGACTTAACTTTGGTAAAAGTTTGTAGTAATCCTAGAGATATACAGCGTGTTGCTAAATTCCGTGGACATGGCTTAACCACAGATTCCTGGGCTCAATATTCAATATAAGATGAATCAGCTCAACTTATCTACTGTGCTGGCCTCTCCAACAGTATCTATGCGCTTCTTGTGAGTAAATGAAGGAGAGGCTCATTGAAACTTGTGTGGAAGTGAAATAGAGATATTACAATGTTGCGTGCGAAGGTAGGAATGCCGGCGCGGCGGCTGGAGCATGGCCCGTGTTATCAATCGGCAACGTCGATTGATGTAGCTATTTCGTTTACTCATGCGGTTTCTACTATTCTATCCTTCATTTACTCACGTAAAACGCATAGATAGTGTTGGTCAGGCCAACTGTGTATATGTTAAGTCGATATTCTGCTTCAAAGTTGTTGAAAAAAAAGTTAATTTTTCCTATAACAAAAGAACGCTTGAATTAATTTGGATGATATTTGGTACCATGATCAAATAGTACTCAATAGTTTGAGTAATTTACATTGGGTCGCTAGTGTGAGAAACAGGGTTGCCATCGAACAGATATTGCAATAACTCTCTTGAGGTTAGGAAGGTAACATTAAATTGGTCAATTTTTAGAATGAAGCATTCATTAGGAAACTTTTTTTAATCTTTGTAATTTTTGATATTTCTTACGATTTAGTAACAAAATAGAAAAATCTACGAGATTGCAGCATTTCTTATTGAAAACAGGCACACTATAATAAGCTGTATAGGAAAACAAATACCTGCTACATGCATAAATATTTTTTTTTTCAGATAGAGGCATTCAATACTGAACTTTTTTTCATCTTTGGAACTTTTGATACGTGTTAAAATTTTGGTCACAAATTAGAAAAAGCAGCCATTTGGATTTTTCTATTTTTTTGACTAAACCATAACAAGTGTCAAAATTTGCAAAGACGCAAAAACGTTCACTAATGAATGACTCTTTCTGAACATAAAATAGTTATCCATGTAAAAGGTATTTGTTCTTCGTGTATGGGCTACTTTTTTCAATAAGAGGTGCTGCAGCCACTTAGATTTTTCTATTTTGTGACTAAACCGTAAGAAGTATCAAAAATTACAAAGACACAAAAAAGTTTCCTAATGAACGCTCCTTTTTAAAACCTTATTAGCTAGAATTATCTTCATAACTTCAAGAAAGTTATTGCGAAATCGGTATTGTGGTAACCCTGCTTTTCACACTAGATGTTTACTACATTTGGAGTAAAACCATCTGAAAATGTGACTTACCTTCCCGTAGATACTCATACCAAAGATCATACAAGCGTTCTTTTGTTATAAGAATAATTAACTTTTTTTTCAACAACTTTAAGCAACTTTGGATATAGATAAAGTGAGTTAAATCATCTTATTTTGAGCCCAAGAGTCTGTGGTTAAGCCATGTCCACAGAATTTAACGACAAGCTGTATTGTCACGCCTCAAAAAAATGAAGCTTTCTTTCCCGAAAATTCAATGTAGATTTCTTCGGCTTAGATTGTGTAATTTGATATGAAATTTCCGAGAGAAAATTTGTTTAAATTTCGGCCGACTTTTACGCGCGCGTGCTGCGGTTTCTCGCCGTGCACGAAAAACTCTGTACAAGTTGCAAGCGCTGTTGCTGCTGCTTTCACCCGAATTCCTGTCCCTCACCAGCCGATTTTCGGCAGTGCATTTGCATGCAGCCGCGGATTCGGTGGCTCGGAACGAGTGTCCTGCAATTGGCGGTTAAAATGTTTCTCTTCCGGCTTCGTTCGACCTTTGTTTTTAGTGTTTTTCGCTCGGTGGAAAAAGCAAACTGGACGAGGTAAGAGGCCAGACTTAACTTTAAAACTTCCAATACTTTGTGACCGACCTATTAGTAAGAGGTTAGATATAAATGATTAAATAAATACCTTAAGCGAGACAGAAGGAAGGAGATAAGGACGTTTTCTTTGTTAATCATTTACTGGGAAACCATTAAACATATATATGTATTTGTGTTTGTGAGGTACGCTTTCATAACATCTCAGGCAAATTTTTTGACATCCCCCTGTATATGAAATAGAAGAAGTACTTTGGCGTTTCATTTACAAAGATGTTAAAGCAAGATACTCTGGGAGAGAGAGGAGGAAAAGAACACTGAGAAAACAAAATGCATTGATATAACAGTTTTCTTTTTGTTGTGAATAAAAATGTTGATTACACTAAAATTTTTGTTAAATAGGTATACATACACATGTTACTGTAACAAAAATATCATTTTAATTTTGTGTGGTTACTTTAAATAAAATTTATTATTACAGAAATTTACAACTAAATATTTGGTTTATTGTAAACAAAGTATTTGTGTAACATAACAGTAAGCTATTTGATTTATTTGTTTTGACATGGTAATCTGATTAGTACAAAATAAAATTAATGACATTTATATAAATGTTAAAAAAAATTGTTTGAACGTATTGAAACGAAATCTTTTGTTGGACAAACAGTTTTTTGGTTGAATTAACACATCTTGTTTTCTCAGTGAAGAAATATGGTGGGGTTTTTATTTTTTAATTTCCTTCTAGAATCCTGTATATGTGATACTGTGGCTGATGTGATTTCTTCAATTTTATTTTTATGTTGCATATGACAGTTGCATTACGACAACAATCAACCAATTACGCTTTTTTGAAGCCTTTACCAAATTAAAATCTCTTTCTCATGAGATGAGTTGGAAGACTTTTGAGCTAGTTTTTAAAAAAAAATCGTTAAACGGGACTCGGTGATCTGTAACACACTTTCGCCATTTTCTTCTTTTTCTCTCTTTTTGTCCGTTTAACATGATTTGCATTACATCCTTTCCATCTCATCTCTTGCAGTCCCTCGTGTAAAAGCCACTTTCGGCACACTTCTTCTTTCTCTTTGATGCTAAATGTAGAATTTCTTTACTCCCAATAAACGGAGTCCTTTACCATCTCGTGTAGTAAGTTGAAAAAAATATTTTCGGGCCAATTTTTTTAATAGAACTCAATAATAGAGCATAGTGGTTTCTTTCGTCATCTTTTTTCTCACTCCTCTTCATCAGTGTGGCAGTTTCAAAAGTTGCAGTCGGCCTTATCTTAAAAACGCAAGAAAATATTAATGATTGCTCAAAATCGTTGAGGTGGTTCGTTGAGAGAACTAGAATAATGTAGAGAACGATATACTCCGACCTGCCCCCTCGGGTCCAACTACCCCAAATTTGAATTTTCAAATGGCACACATGTACTTGAGATACATTCGTGGAACGGTCTTGAAACAAACTTTCGGCCGATACTAAAAAGGAATGCTTTTCATTTGATATATCACAAGTAGGGGAATGCTATTAAAAAGTTGAGGTGGTTGTGCTTTGAATGAAAGGTAGGGGTATTTTGTCATTTGGGTTCCGCTTCCGAGCCACCCAAACGATATTGAGTTATTGTTAATATGTTTTTTTTTCCATTTTTAAGATATAGCCGATTGTAACTTTTAAAATTGTCACACAGTTTGCATTAGATCCTCTCCTCCCTTATGTAGAAACCAGCCAATTTCTGGTCGAATTTGTTTACAACAACAAAAAGTAGTCTTTTGAGACCAGTACGAAAAGAACTATTTCTGTCAAGTCTTACGTAATATAAAATGATGAAGAGTACAATTACCATCTCGTGTAGTAGGTTAGAAATCTTTTGAGGCCATTTTTTTATTTAAAAAAATCAGATCAAGATCACAATTATTATCTGTAACAAACTGTCGCTATCTCCTTCTTCTTTTTCCTCTCATTTGTGGGTTTTCGCATTGGCCCACACCAGCAATGCTCATGCCTTCATGAAGGAACTTAGGACCCCGTTGGGCAACCACCACAGATTAAAAAAAAATGGAGCACAGTGATCTCTTTCGTCATATTTTTCTTCTTTCTCATTCTACTTACAGTTACATATACCGTTTGCATCACATCCTCTCCATCTTGTCTTTGTATTTCCCTCTTGTAAAACCTGTCACCTTCGACACGTCTTCTTCCTCTATGACTCTAGAAGTCGAATTACTTTACTACCAATATAAGTGGTCTGGTTCCAAGAAACCATAGTGTAAAGAAGTTATTTTTTCAAGTAATACGTGTCATATAATGATGAAGAGCACAATTACCATCTCGTGGATTAGGTAGACAATCTTTTGAGGCCATTTTTTTTTTCAATAGAACTCAATAATAGAGCGCAGTGATCTCTTTCGCCATCTTCTTCTTCTTTCTAATTCCACTTTATCAGTTATATGTACATTTGCATTACATCCTCTCCATCTTGTCTTTGTATTTTCCCTCTTATAGAAACCAGCCACTTTCAACACGTCTTCTTTCTCTATGACTCTAAGAACCGGTTTATCAATCACAAGTTAACTCTAACTTTCAGTTTGTTCCCATAGCAACCACTATGAAGACAATTGTTGTTATGGTAATTAACTGAAGGTTAACTTTAACTTAAAGTTAACTTGTATTTGATAAACCAGGCCTAAAAGTCGAATTTCTTTACTACCAATTTAAGTGGTCTAGTTCCAAAAAACCATATCGTAAAGAACTTATTTTTTCAAGTAATACGTGATATATAATAATAAAGAGCACAATTACCATCTCCTGGACTAGGTTGGCAATCTTTTGAGGCCATTTTTTGTAGTAGAACTCAATAATAGAGCACAGTTATCTCTTTTGTCTTCTTCTTTATCACTCCTCTTTGTCAGTTATATCCTTCCTGTAGAAATTAACCACTTTCGAACAGGTCTTTTTCTTCTCTTTACGCTAAATGTCGAATTTCTTTATTATCAATAAAAGGAGTCTCTTGTAAGCTTGTAAAAAACTTAGATGCAGACCACAATATTATTACTTGTAACAGATTTTCGTTATCTTCTTCTGTCTAACTCCCGTTTGTGGGTTTTGGCCCACACCAGCGATTCTATGGGCCATCCCAATCTTACGTTGCAGTACAGCGCTTATAGGTGACATAGTTGCCAGATTGCATACAAAAGAATAATAATTGATTACAAGAAGCTGGTAGCTTTGACATATGATTGAAAGTAAAATACTGTGAAAATGTAAAAACATTGCGTTGTTAAACCAGCTCAAACAATGCAAGATAAGGTAAGGTTATGGCATACGTAAAATGTGAACATCAACTTGGCACCACAGCACCGTTAGAAAGAGATGGGGTTAATGCACGAATACTAAAGATAGTAAGAAAAACATATTATGCTCCATTTGATTGTGTACTACACCGTGAGGTTGGGATGACCTATATGTACGAGGAGCGTTCAAATATGAGTGAGAATGAGTTTAGAACGTCCTTATTATCAATGAAACAAAAACGTGTTACATACTATTTTTCAACGTAGTCCCCCTCGACTGCAATACACTTGCGCCAACGTTCTGGAAGCTTACGTATACTATTTTCAAAGAAGGTTTTTGGTTGCGTGCGTATCCAGTTTTGCACAGTTGTGCAAAATTTATGGCCACTTAAAAACTGTTTCAATGGTGAAAGCAATGACTTCCCACAGCTATAACAACTTCTTCTGACAATTTTCTCACAGTTATCCAATGATCAACCCGAATAAATTGATCAATCGCCCCAACGTTGTCAGGAGTTAAGGACGTTTTCGGTCGTCTCACATGAGATATGTTTTCTACGCGGTTCTCGATCTTCTCGAAATTTTTTCGCCTAATCAAACACCCATTCCTTGGGCATACATTCATCCTCTAACTGGATTTGAAGTCTTGTAAAGATTTCAGATGATAAAACACTTTCATTCACTAAAAATGTAAAGATTATGTGTTGTGCAACAAAACACGGTACTTTTTCTCTGAGATGCTAATTTATTATTGGCAGGCGTAAATGAGAAGAATTTGATTATTGCTAATGATAAGTTGGAATATGCCAGAACATGACCCAGAGCACTTGTTTCCATCGCTTGTTTTCTATGCTCAAGGCAGCTAAATTCTCACTCATATTTGAACGCTCTTCGTATATTTTTTCCCTCTGGTTAAAAGGAGTCTTTGGGACCAATTCGTAAAGAAATTATTTTTTCAAGTAGAACACTACATATAACGATGAAGGGCACAATTACCATCTCGTGTAGTAGGTTGTAAATATCTTGGGCCATTTTTTTTAAAAATAATTCGTCATCTTTTTTCTCACTGCTCCTTATCAATTATATGTATATCCCGTTTATATTACATCTTTTCTGTAGAAACCAGCAGGTCTTCTTCCTCTCTTGATGCTAAATATCGAATTTCTTTGATACCAATGAAAGGAGTTTCTTGGGACCAGTTTGTAAGAAAGAAAAAATAGATGAAGATCACAGTTATTATCTGTAACAAATTGTCGCTATCTTCTTCTTCTTTTTCACTTTCATTTCTGGGTTTTGGCTTCGGCTCACAACAGCAATGCTCATGCCTTCTTCATTTTCGTTTAATCTTTTTTTTTCCTTTGGTTAGGTAGAAGTGGTTGATTTTTTTTTTCCTAAAAGAAGTCTATTGGGATGAAATTTTTAAAGAAATTATTTTTCTTGTGAAGGTTATTTCATTATTGTTAGATAGTTCAGTCACCTCCTCCACTTGTCTTTGTGGTTTGAGTATACCACTGGCATTTTGTTTTGGTTTCTTGGCCTTACTCAGAACCATTAAGTAAAAGGAGTTAATGCAAATGCGTTATATTTTCCAAGAGAATTAGATACTTGGTAAAATGCCATTAATTCGTGAGTAGTTAGAGAAACTTCCTTATTATTCAAAAGGATCCATCCCTTTTTGAAACAACCTTGTTGGTATTCCTCGAGTAGCTTAGTCAACAGAGTAATAGGCGCTAAATTTTACATTATTCCTGGAGTAGATGGAAAGAAATTTATCGGGAACATCTTTTAAAGAAATTGCCATATTTTTGCAAACAAGACCGCTTAAAACAATCAAGAACACAGATTTTATCTATGTATGTAAAGCACACGTTCGCCATCTTTTACCTTTTAAAATTTGTGGAATGCGCATACCAATGGAGTAGTTAAAATCCGTCGTCGTTTAGTCGTTTAAACGGAAATGTTTGCAATAAAATTTAAAAGTTAGTTATCAAAAAAAGAGAAGATGAAGTTTCTTCTGACTTTCTTGAAAGATGATTGTTTAAGATGCAATAGCAAGTTAATAGAAGTCAGTTACGATAACAAATGTTTTTGGTCTTTGTTTATTAAAGCACTTTCTAAACTACTTTTTTTTATGTATACCAGCTGTTATAGTAAATTTTTTTTATTTCATTACGTAATATTCCAGCTGTATTAAAAACGGCTGCAGTTTGTAAGAAAAAAGAAAGAAGTATGGAAGGAGTCATTTACCTAATACAGGTGCAATTGATTCGACAGATTTTTTACCAAAATTTAATCGTCACTGATAATTCTAGGATTTGAAGTATACTTAAGGGACGGATCAACGCTGTATTAAAATTTGCCCTGTGAAGTCACTCACGTACATTGTCTGTGGAATTTCAATAGAACATTATTACTGGGCACATTCATCAAGTACAAGACTTTTTGCTTTGTATTATGAAGAGAGCGGACTTATTTTTTGGGAATATCAAATAGAAAATGTTCTAACTCTAGTAATAACCCAACTTCATAAGTTGATTCCATCGCAGAAGGGATTATGATTATACCGCTTGTCGTTGGAGGTATCGGTATTATCACTTCAAATATCAAATTGAAAATCACATTATCAAAAACCTTGCTGTGGGTTCTTAAAAACATTTTTTTTTTTTTCAAGTTCACACTTCCTCCTATTTTGGTTAACCAGTTTCGCACGCAGTTGTCACACACAGACGGAGTCTTGAGCGAAAACCGGTTGCACGGAGTTCGTTTCCGGGTCGACAAGAAACAGGCGTTTCGTCCGTTCGCGGCTTGCAGGTGTCGTGCATTGATTTTCGGAGTTTCGGTTTCGTCACGTGAATTCAAGCCAATCATTATCCATCATCAAGATTTCTGCTCTCCCTCGTTTTGCGTCCATCACAAAAAATCCACAGAGTTGCCAAATTTCTTTTAATTCCAGTTTCATTATTACAATTTATTTGTAATTGTAAACTTTCTGAAGCTTTGTACAATACAAAAATTCATTTCTAATATTGTACTATTGTCAGGCTTTAGATGTTGTCCGGTAGGTGGTGCTCGTCTAAAAAGCTTAATTGTTTTTTAATTTCTAACTTACAGGAACTTGGGCCGAAGGCTTAAGGATGCTGGAAGTCAAAGGACTTTTCCAAGCTCGTTCTACTATTGAACTTGCCGGAATTTGGATTATCAAGAAACTATCAAACTTTTAATTTTTTAGATAAATTTCCAACACAGAAGTTTTTCCTCAAATTTAGGGAATAGTTTTAGTTTTGGCTTCGCTGTTATTAACCTTTGAAGCACTCTTTTTTTACAATTAATATTTACTATTTGTCCATAGGGGGCGTGCATGATCTTCTCTTATGTTCATCACACAAAAGAAAACTTCTTCAACTTTTTATTAATACGTTTGAACTAAAAGCTACTATGTTACAAAAGCTTTAAGCATTCAGCTTCGTTTTACAGAACTTTATCTTTGCAATTTTGTACTTTGTAGTATCCACAGAGGGCGCGCTATTGACTCGTGGGTACAAGAAACTTTAAAGCCGTTGCTTTCGCTTTTTAAGAAGTCAGCTCTGCAGTTACTACTCGTATCTATTATTATCCATAGAGGGCGAGTTATTGCTTTTTGTATATTTTTTAAATTCTAATTATGTTGTTTATCTTAAAACCTAATTTTTATTTTCACTTAACGTGTTATCATTCACACGTCGCCTATTGATCCGATTGTGTTGTTTAATTGCCTCCAAGGCTATCGCCTCGAACTCGCTCTCAAAATAATTAATAATCGCAAGCTTCTGATTGGCGCAGCGAAAGCTTAATTGCACCTAAGTCTATTACGGAATTTGCCTCCAACCAGCCGCCCCGTTCCAGAGGGCGGCCGAACTTTTATCGAGTTCCGAATTGAGCAACTGCTCCGAATTGAATTACGACACACCTCGGACCGTCTGTCGGCTGAACGTGAAAGGTCTTAATTGTTTCACGAGGGAAAAAAACACGCAGAAAATTATCGAGGACGGCGGCGGGGCGGGAAATTGGCGACGGCGGCGGCGGCGTGTGATTTTCAAAAGCTTCGAACGTCAATGACAGACTCCGGTTTAAATTAAGAGAGACCAACGTAGCAAATTTATTTAAAGTTAAGAAAGTCGCATTCACTTGAGGAAAGGACTGATCGATCAATAGTACAAATCCAATTCAATCGAATTCGATGCAGATGATGCCGTATACTTTTAATTAGTTTCTTCCTCTTTACAATGTGATTAGGAATGAGAGGACGGCACCGATTAATTTGTTCAGTTACTGCGGTTACGACTTACGACCGACTTAACATATTTTCACTTTTGATATTTACCTTGTAAATTGAGGGGCGCAAATGTTCCCCCAACTATCTCCGATTGGTTTCACCTGTGTTTTTCTTTTGTTTAAAAATCGATTTGCACGAAGGTGTTTGCAAACTTTCTGGAACTCACTATGTACTTGCTTATTTTTTTATCAACATAGTCAATTGGAAATGAAGGAGGCATGTATTTGCTGTGGATGCGATCGACGTACTTGGACGTTTAAGGGAATGACGATGGTGTTTTTTTTTTTGTTTCAGCTAATAGTGTAATAAATTCGCGCGTGGACATGGAGTCGGCGCAGCAACAGCAGTTTTGTTTGAAATGGAACAGTTTCGGAAGCAACTTGGCTACCTCGTTCAGTAACCTCTTCAAAAGTGAAAGTCTAGCTGATGTGACATTGTTCTGTGACGGCGTAACTTTTAAGGCGCATAAACTGATCTTGGCCGCGTGCAGTAAGCACCTGGCGGACCTCTTCGAAACTGCGCCCCTGCACCAAAACCTACTGGTAATATTGGACGGCACCTCCGCGTCGAATATGGCCGCCCTCCTGGAATTCATGTACAAGGGCGAAGTCCACGTGTCGCAGGATTCGCTGAGCAGTTTCCTGAAAGCGGCCGAGTGCCTGCAGGTGAAGGGATTAAGCATTGAGCACGACAGATTAGCTGTCGCTCACAGCCAACTAGATAAACCACCTCCAAAGATTGAGGAAACCCCCGAAAATCGTAGCCCGTACTCACCCGCCATGTCACCCTATCATCCCCACTCTCACCCACCGATCTACCCATTCGAGCATCGGACGATGGACCGTCAACCCCTGAAAAGTCCGAGCGAGTTGCTGCAGGAATCCGTCCGCGCGTCGGTTCTGCGAGACGGAACCAAAACCTTGTTCAAAACATCGTCCAGCTCGTCCTGTTCCCTGCCCAATCAACCAGAAGCTGATGCGCCACCTGAATATCGAACAGATCAAGAGCCTGCCAATACAACCGTTATTTGCCCAGAACAAGGATACCCAGATCCAAGTTGCCCTGAAGGTAAATGACCCAATCCCTTTTACTAGCAACTTTTAATTAAAACAAAAAACAGATTTGCGGATGAAACCCGAACCGATGATACAAGAAGAGCCTCTCAGTAGCACGGTCGGCGGAAACGGTAAAAGCAGTAATTCCCCGATGAATGGACCAATGGGACCGCCTCCTGTGTACGACGGTGATAAAACGGAACCAATGTCTACCAGTCTTTGGAATTCTAAGATTTCCTCAAAAACAACCTCCATCACAACCCCCGATGGTAAGTACTTTTCTTTTCGATACTAAAAATCCTAAACTAAAATATTTTATACCATCGCCGCATCGGTTGTTGTAAGTAGGTACCAAAATATTTTGGGATTAGGAATGTCTTCTTAATACATAACTGAAGAAGATAACAATTTTATTTAGATAGTCGTAAGTGCTTTAGATGTTTGTGGACGTTTGTTGTTTGAGATTAACGTTGTTTTCTTCTCCTGGTAGGTAAGAAATTGAAGTGTCCTTTTTGTGAGCGATTGTACGGCTACGAAACAAACTTGCGAGCGCACATAAGGCAACGGCATCAGGGGATTCGCGTGCCATGTCCCTTCTGTTCGCGCACGTTTACCAGGAACAACACGGTCAGAAGACACATAGCACGTGAGCACAAGACCGAGCTAAGCCTGAAAGCTTTCCAGTCACAGCAGGTGCATAACCACAACCCGTAGGTCTTCAAGGCACGTGCCCTACCTTAGACACACGACACGCGCGTTCCTGCTCGTCCCTCACCACCCCCATCAGCACTCATAATACATGTACGTGGAACCCGGTTTCGTTGATTCTTTTTTTTTGGTTGTTGTTGTCGTCGTCGTCTTCGTCGCGTTCACGTTCAGTACTTATAATCTGTTCGAATCGAATTGAGTGGGAAGGGTAGTTCGTGTGTCTCTGGTGGGTACGTGCTTGAACCGTCCGTCTACCTCATCAGTAGCCCTAGTCATTGAGTGCAACCCTCGTATCACAGGTACGGCTCAACTCAGGAATTATCACACAGTGACACGGTTATGCGTAGGTTAGGTGTTAACTCTTTGTTTCCGTTTCGTTTTGTTAATATTTAGTTTTCGCGTTTTCCTCCGTTTATAATATATTCTGTCAGTTCGCCGTGTGCAGCTGTGGCCCGAATATTATAAGGTATTATTCTTGGTATCTGACTATCTACCTCAGGAATTAACTTCGCGCCGAGCGCGTCCTCTTTCTTCCAGTGCAAACCTCATATCTCAAATAATAGCATTGCGTGATCGGACATAAATGTAAAGCTCCGTTTGGGATTCATAACAGTATCGATTACTTATTTTTACGTACGAACCTCGTATATACAACTTTTTTTTTTAATTGGTGAAGATTTCTTAACGGTTGCGCGGCTGCTTTTATAAAGACGAGGCGTAAAGTCTAATTAAAAAATTCTGTTTCTGTTTTTAAATTTGTTTATTTACGCAATGTAGTTAGGTGGTTTCATAAAACCAACAAAAAGAAAAACAAGAATATTAAATCCAAAAAATAAGGAATTTAAAAACACTCGAAACACGCCAAGGAGAGAAAAGCATTTATTCAAAATTGATGAAAAATAAATAATTTGTACACTCGATGTTATTAATCCCGAACGGAATCGTCCGTCTCGTCTGCATAAACCTACCTCAAAAGCGCCCTTCGACGTTTTCGCATTTTTTTTTACAAGCTTTACGCAAAGTACGTATTTCATAAGATGAATTGTGTTCAAGCGATAGTTTAAGAACTTAGCCGTTTAATTCTTAGTTAACCCCTGTAGAAATCGTTGTGTTTTAAAAGCCGTAGTTGGATAGAGGAGAGCCCAGCCCTAAGGTGGGCCACAGGTGCGCACTGTCCACCTTTTTTTTACAGTAGCTATGGGTATAGTAGAAATTGCTCCCGAACCCTGGTCTGTCTATCTGTTCTATTATTATTAATATTATTATTATTGTAATAATAACGTTGGTTATTACGGGTCTCTGCCGTCGACGCCATAAGTAGCTACCAAATAGATATTATAACTACAATACTAGTCAACTACACACTCTACCTCACATATACAGTATTCTCACACCATAGCTTATTACGTAGTAACACTACTTTATTTTTCCTTTTGCGTTTTAGTTTTTTTTTGTGTGTGTTTTTTTTTAATTTTCGTATTTTCACATAATAGCGAAACTATAGAGAAGAAAAAAAATCATAGACGTACGTTATTCATAATCGAGAAACATGACAAAAAGCACTGTCCCTCTTCACGACCTAAGTACAAAATTCTAGATGCCGCTCTCGTCGTTCTCGCATCACACCTTTCCGCATCTAAAATTTTACTTTCTCACAACACGTCTGTCGTTTAATACACGTAGTTGATACTAACCCAACAAACTACATAAATGTTAAGTGTGATAAACTACTATTTACGCAATATTCACTCAGAGAGATATTGATGTCCTTAACTTTACGAAACTAGACTAGCGTGTGTCTTCGGTTCTCCTCCGTTGTCCAGTGGCGTTCGTTACGATTACAGTTGATTTCATTTAGGTGAAAGATAAATAAATAAATAAATAAAAAATCGCGGTCAATTAAAAAGAAAAAAATCGCGGGGTAGATTTATTTCTCGTTTTGCGGAACTTAACGCACCTTCATTCGAAGTAGTTAATGGAAATACTCCTAGATGGCGTGCTTAGTATTTCAATTCAAAGTTGGTACAACTGTTCGTTGTATCTAGGAGGTTACGTCAATATTTAAAATTTATACAAGTTTATTGACACGTGACAAAATGGTACCTACAAGATATTTGCATTATATCATGTGTTCAAGAACTTCCACGTTCGGAGTTGGTCATGACTTGAGACAGCAAGAAACACGGTATGGGGATGTGGAAATTAAAAAAAAAAATTGCAAATGCAATGAAATTTCAGATTAAAAACAGTGACCAGTCTTTAATACTAATATAAATAATGTACAGTTGCGGGCAGAACATTTTGGACATCACTGTCATTCCATTGACATAAAAATATAAAACAGTTCTTTACTGTCATTTTGATTGACATGTGTGGTAATCAGAAAGCCAACAAAATTTAGCCGTAAAATCGCCTATTTTACGATCAGTCAGCCTGGCCAGTACTGATCCTGACCATTGTTCTATTCTATGGTAATTCATTAATCGCAAAAGACTTAATTAAGTATCAAAGTATTCTGCTATACTCGTATAAGGCGCAACGATCGATATCTTGGAAGTTTCGCTGAAACTTCCAAGATATCGATCGTTGCCAAATGAAAAAGAAATTTCAGAAAGCACTGTTGCCACTTTCGAAAAGAGTTGAAATTTGCAAGTTTGCGATGACACGCATTTGTCCGCTCTGGCCGCCATCTCGTGCGTGATAGCTCATGGGACAGCAGTATCAGTTGCTATTTGCTATTCACGGCACAATTTACAGGTCAGAAATTAATTGACAAGAAGTGTTGAAATTTCTTCAATTGCTTCATTGCACGTTACGTAAAGTAAGTGAGATCAGCCGGTTATGACTACTACAGCATTAGCTGCTTTCGTTCGTCTGATCCAAACGCAACGTTACGCGTTTTAGATGCAAAGATGGATGTTCTCTTGCAAATGGATCAATCCCCCTCTTCGTGAAATTTCAATCCGAATCGATAATCCCCTTTCCCCTTTGAATCTTCCCATTTTTATGATCCGTTTGAATTCAAATGCATTTAGGTCTGGCATGTTCTGTTGTGCTTGTAATAATCCAGATCCTGAGCGGGCAATTAAAAAACTATTCGAATCACGATTCAAATTTTTCAGCGAAGGAAATCATCTACTGACATACGTTTACCGAACGCCAACTCCAAACGTGTGAGTTTTTGAATGCTCTGGTTTCAACTCTGCATGTTTTGTTTCGCCTAATTTCTTTTTTTTTTCATTCTTATACACTGTGATCGACAAATATTGCCGAAATATTATCAATGTCTCACACCGCAACGTGTATTCACCATCTACAAGGACATCAATAATAATTTCTACATAAAGCCGCGCCGGCGTCGTGCGGACAATAAAAAAATATTGTAGAGCGGCACATTCAATCATTGTTGATCACAGTGTCTTTCTGGTGACAACAAAATAGTTCTGGGGTTGAGTTAGGCCAAACAGTAGTTAATGATAATACATGCTCATGGATGGCCCGACTTTCTGTCAAATATCATCAAGTTAGTGTGGTCGTTCTCAAATTAAATTTACAATCACTTAGAGGAAGTAAATCCAGCTTAAAGTTTCATTTTTTTGTTTCGACAATTTGTTCTTATTCACGGTTTCTTGTTTCTTCTATTTCCAGTGACAACAAAACAGTTTTGGGTTGGGTTGAGTTGGGGCAAACAGAAGTTGATGGGAATACTCATAGATGGCTGACACTATTTCAGTTTTTTTTGTCGAGCATTGATTATCAAATTTAATTCTGAAACTTCGACATTTTTTTATTTCGCCTAATCGTTCGACAACTTTTCGTTTTTCTTCTTATTCGTATTCTTTTTACCGTTAATCGCTTTATTATATTTCCAGTATTTCCTTCGTTAAGTTTAATTGAATTTAGTTTGCGTCATCTATGGACGTTTACATCTACTACTGTTTAACCTATCCCCACTCAGAATAGTTTGTTATCACTGGAAATACAAAAAAAATGCAGAATTCAAAGCTGGATATTTTTATTTTGCTTAATAGTTTCGACAATTTTTTTATTCTTCTTTTTTTCATATGGATCTATTATTATTTTTTTGCTGCTCTTCGTTTCTTATACTTCCAGTGACCGCAAAATAGTTCAGGTTGGATTAGATCAGTAAAGGCCGTTTTACATTGACAATTTATTCATGAATTAGTTCATGAAGTCGCTTCATGAAGAAGTTGAACAAGTGTAATGCACCAAATTTGACGTCAAATAAATTCATGAATTTCTTCGTCAACTTATTCAAGAACTAGAGCAAGTTCTATTTTTCGTCAATATTCGCGGGAATTTCAGGGGTGCCAACAATAGAAAACGAAGGTCATGGTATTTATTTGCGCGTGGCAGTGTTAAATCGTTTGTAAATTCTTTCGCTATGTTGGTAATACCTACAAACGGCCCTTAGAATCAAAGAAATTCATGAATTTCTTCACCAATGTAATATGAAATGCGTTCATGAATAAATTCACGAAGAAGTTCATGAATTAATTCATGAATAAATTGTCAATGCAAAACCATGGCCAGCAACATTAACATTCACTGACGTGTATGTATGGCCGTGACAATTCGCCTAAAATTCGGTTCCGAAAAGCATGCCATGGAGTACTCCACTCGGCGCTCCCTATTAAAGATACTACAGAACTACTGATAGTAACGTAATGGCAACTGCAATTACTTAAAAACTCACAAGAGGCGCTGAGTGGAGTACCGTCAAATTTTTAAAAGTCAAATTGAAACGGCCATACATACACGTCAGTGAATGTTAATGGAGTTGGCCATGTGCAAAACAGCCTTAATAGATGGAAACACTCATAGATGGCCTAAATTCAATTCAATTCCTGGAGACCCCCCCCCTCCCCCAATTCTTTTGATTCAACACCTTGTTTTCATTCCTCTTTCTTACTGTTTTCTTTGGTTTCTTTTAATTCCATCAACAGCAAAACAGTTTTTTTATGTGTACTTGACTTTCGATTGGACCGACTTTTTTTTGCAAACGCTGAAAATAAAGTGTAAAAAACAAAAGGAAAACGAAACAAAACTAGAAAAAGAGAACAAGGAGGGCAGCAGAATAGAGAGAAAAAAGATAGTAGAGTTTTACTGCCACTCTTTCTTCGAACTTTTATTCCCAGTACATTTTAGCTGATGGTATTTTCATCCTTTCATTTCTGATGGGTCATCATGAAACTCCAAAACCTTATGTCTGCGACCGACCTACCTGATGTTCCGTTTTTTTTTTTTTTTTTTAATCGGTTCCTGAAGTGACGTATTGTTTTTTTCGAATTTTCTAAAAGTAGTCAAATTGAAAGTTTGTACTTGTTTCGAGAGCTTTTTGCACCTTCCTTTGTGTATTTGATGGAATCACTTGATGGGATTTTTGCTGGCTCATACAAGAAACAATTGCATTTTATACCGTGCGATCGAATAAAAACTGATAGCATAGACACCAGAATATCCAAGCATCAGTGACATGTAACAGTCAGCTTGATAACAATAGGTGATTTAGGTCCAGTTTTACAATCGTGGAATAATGATGGAATAACTGTTCGCCGAATGTCCTTTAATGTTCCTCCATATCTACGTCACACCTACGTCACGTTACTCTAAGAATAATGCTTATCCGACGATTGTAAAATCGGGCCTTAAACACATTTTTTTGTAGATACAAAAACATAAACGGCAATCCTTAAACCGAAATGCAACATTTACGTCGCCATGGAATTGCACTATAACGTAAACTAGTTTTATCAAAAATGTCAATCTTACGTTAGTGCTGCCATCTTCATAGTCCATTCTCAATCAGTTTTTATTCGACCGCACGGTATGGTTGAGATATTTAGATAATTTTCTTTTTATTATAATAGTTGCTCTTCGCTTCCTCAACATCAACGTTTCCATTAATTTTCTGGTGATAACTAGAGAGCGGATGACCTTAGGTTTTACCTATAGTCCATTTTTCCTGCAGAGAATAATACAGGTTCACATAGCTAAAATATCTACTAACTCAGCAGGAATTAAGTTAGGAAACTGTAGCACATTTTGTCTAAATTCGTGAGATGTACCCGATTGCGAAGTATGCTATGAGTATGCATTTGAATGCCTGTGAAAATTAAAATGTAAACGGTAAAAGCAGGATGAGAATTTCATTTTTTTTTCATTTCTTTTCCTTTCGTAATCTGTTTATAGTAGACATGCTGCATCCTAAAATATAATTACACACACTCTCAGCAAAGTTATCATTTATGCACTTACCAGTGTAAGTTGCTGTTTTTTGAACAATTTGACTTATATTTAAGAGAGGGAAGTCAATTCTTATGTCGTTGTACACTTTCATTATCATTTCTTTCACTGATTGAGAAAGATGTCCTAATAAGCATTAAGTGTGTTTTAAAACGTAATGTCACTTTCCATATTTGCTTATGCAAAACAACACCTCCTGTAGGAGCCATATCTGGTTGTTATAGTACTTAACTTAAACAAATACTACGAAATGAACTTAACAAGTGTAGTAATGAACGGCTAGAACGTTGGAAACTCAACAAATATTGTGCGAAGACGATACTGTGGACGATACAAAGTAATCTGTCAAAGATGACAAATATATTAACTGACATTTACATTCCTGCTATCCTGCTATGAATCCGGCAAAATTTTTTCGCATCCGTTTGTCCTTTGTGAATAAGACCGGTAAACAACCAATCAAATGTAAGTATTTTGAAATTCCCGCCAACCCATTATTCTCTGCAGGAAAAATGAACTATAGGATCATCCAAACTATAACCATTGAATCAAAATTATTATGTTTATTTTAATCACACTCATTTGACATTTTGTAAATGTCTTATTTTTCTGATATCAAGAAACTAAAACTGGCCGTCTTCTGGTGATAACTTCATCGAGTGACGCAAATACGAGAAATAAATCTGCCGATAAATCGCAGCCAATTTTGAGCACCTGAAACAAGCAGTTTACACTAGCGTGCCTTGCTACGACGTACTGTGTTTATAATAGAGGGTGAAAGCGCGTGAAACGTAGATTTTTTTACGATAGGTAGCACCAACGTAGAATAAATTGCTTGCAGAATTTTCCACTCAAGAAAAAAAATTAATGAAATATTACAAATTAGGTAGCTACGTCTTTTGTGTTTTAATTTTATTTTGTTTTAATTTTTGTAATTTATTTTCGGATTCCAAATCAAGGGGCACATTGTTTTTTTTTTTGAAATAAAAAAAAATATTTAAATGCGTGTTGAAACTGCTGCTAATATAAGCTCAATTATTGAATTTATTATTAATTAATTATTACTGTGAACCAGTGCAAACAGAGTAAATTAAAATTAAAAATAAAAATGTATAGAAAAAGCAAAAAATAAAAAGAGCGTAAAACATCTTAGTGTTAAGTCCGTTTTTAAGTGTAACATTGTGATTATTGTGTCGACGTAAATTAATTAAATTAAATATTGTCCGGACAGATGAATGTGTTGCGACGTGAGGGGGACACACTATAATAAGTATAATGCTAAGTTATTTACGAGTACACTTTTTGACACTTTAGCTCAGGTTTATGTATCTTGAAACGGGTATTTTTAATCTCCACTTGTTGAATATATTAGTTAAGGCGTTCAGGGTTCATCATATAAACAATAGCGTTAGATATCGTTAGGGTGTAATTTAATTTAATTATTTTCTTTTAGATTAGATCATTATTATTATTATTATTATGATCATATTATATTAGCTTATATGTTATTAATCTGTTAGTTAATAATTAATTAATTAATTATTTAAAAAAAGTCCAATGGTTTTGTTCGACTCTAAACCTCTGATTACCAAGTAATGCAGCGCTCACAGCCCCCTCGGTGTTTAGGCTGTTTGGACGAATGAGAAAGCAGGACGTGTCCAATTTTCACCACGTTCTCGATGTATTTTATTATTATTATTATTAAAAATAATTTTCTTTTCTTTATGTAATAAAATTAAGTTTATCCGTAGGTGATGAGGTAATAATCGGGAAGCGGCGGTCGTCCCCACCGCCCCTTCAATCGTCGCCCCGCAAAACGAGGGCGACGTTTCATTACTAGGGCGCCCCCCCGTGAGATGTGCATATAAAGTACAAATGTAAATAAATGTTTTTTTGTATGTTATTATTGAACGTGTTGATTGGTTATTATTATCTTCATCATCGGTTGGTTGTTCTTGTACCAAAATTTAATGTGTCGATGTCTCAGTGGTTAAATCATTGACCGCGTCACCACGAAACGTTCAAATTATTGATGCACTAGCGTAGCCGTAGACTTACTAGATTTAAATTATATATAAAAAAATGTGTATTTTATAAGGCGCGTTCGAATCTTCGCTTTTGGTGCTCATCGAAACTAATTTGCAATTAAAAAAAAAAAAAGAGGAAGAACAACAGTTTAGGTCGCGACATCTTGCGGCCTATTTTTGGCCTAAAACTTGCAAAAAAATTCTAAATAAAAACGTTCAATTACTACAAAAATATATTGTTTTTATATAAAATGTTGAAACGTTAAAAGTGGCAGAAAAGTCGTATCATTATGATCAGGCTTCGGACATTTCGGAGCGTTGCCATGGCTACGCAATGAATAGGCACTTTTTTATTGGTCCTCGTATTGCGTAACCATGGCAACGCTCCGAAATGTCCGAGGTTTGATTATGATATTTGAAACCGAGTTTGAAACCTTTCGTTTTTTTTTTCAGTTTGGTTTTATTCTTATTAACATGTTGTTTTGTTTCCGTTTTTAAAATTGCCCTTTAACTTTCCGTCTTCAGAAAATAATAATATAATTAAAATTAAAAAAATAATTACATTTTAATTTTTTAAATTTATTTTTATGTGGTTTCTTAAGAATGCGTTGCTATTTTTTTGCTCTTTGAGAATGAGTTCGATGCATTAATTTTTTTGAATTTTAGGAAAATCCACAGGACAATTTCAATTAAAAAAAAATAACAAAACTTTACTTTTTCATCTTCTCTGTTTTCGGCATTTCTTGATGTTCTTTTCCGCTGTTTTTATTATTAAATGTAGGATAAGATTTTCTAATCTAATTATTTTTTTTATCAGCAGAAATTTTTCCAGTTTTTGACTCATTAAGATCTACTACCTTATCACTCAAATCAACAAATACATGAAGTGCAGACAGCTTCTGAATTGACAGATTTAACGACGTGACAAAACAGATGTCCTTAGTGACAGCACAAAAACGAGGTTATGTTGTAGTATAACTTGACAGTCACAGGTATCACAGTCATACAATATCAAGGAGTAAAGTAATTTTAGTAAAAATGAACGAATACAAGAAGTAATAATTGAAACGTGGTCTAAGTGTCAAATTTTGCTAAATTCGTATTTTTCTATAAAAGAGATCTATATGCCTTGCTGCACACATTAGAAAAGGTTCTACAGTTCTTGTAAACTTCCAGCCAATTTTTGTTAACCAGTACCTACCAACTGAACTCAAGATGTAACGTACGATGTATTCGTTGAAATTTAGTAACATTTTGTTACTACAAGTTTTTGAAAATGACAATGTTGCCACCGCTTCAATTATCACTAACGTCAGATGTGTACTTATAAATATACAACACGTACATAACCTATACACCGTCAACCACCGATCATATGTAAACACTTCAATACTTGGCAACATTGTTATAGCATCACGTCATAAATGTGAATGACGAAAGTTGGCTGGAAGTTTACAAGAACTGTAAGTGTCTATCTGATGTGGAAATATTTTATATAATTATACTTAGATGATTCTTTCTCGCGCGCGCCTTCAAAACCAAGGATCATTTTCCTTAGTTTTCTAGGAATTACGTTTTTGGCACTTAGACCCATTGGGAATACCATGCTTCAATTCAAATAGTTATTTTAGAACTTCGATGCAACAATTAACGTCAATACCCACTAACATAACCTAATTTTTGTTCTGTGACATTCTGACGTCACTGCCAACTCTAGAACCGTATACCTGCAGTCTACTCTGAATCTTTTTTTATTCGATCGCTCAGTGTTAATAAATATTAATTGAAAAAATCCTACATTCTGACAACTTTTGAACCCAATTCTTTTAGATGACGTAATAGAACTTTATTTTTATATTTCTTTTGTATTTTTTTTACAATTTAAATAATATGATCAAAATTTCAAATAATACGTATCCTGCTGATTTCATTGTTTCCACCAAGCCGCAATGTAGTTTAAAAAAAAGTAATGAAACAAAATAACAATAATAAATAGAACTTGTCAAAATATAGACTTAACTGAAACTGTCAAAAGTAAAATATTCTTTCAGAATTAGAAGGAGAACGCAAAGAAGGTGCAACATAAGAATCAAGCTAAGTTTTTTTTTGCTTGTGACGTCAGGCAACGACTCAGTGACGTAGCACTACTTTAAAATGTGTACTCTTTTTCATAAAAAGCAAAAGTAAGATTTAGATAAGTCAATTGCTAAACAAACGAGATAAATAAATTCATCAACAAAATAAATTTAAATGTTTCGAACCGTTTCGAATTCATTTTCGTGAAGACGTAGTGTTACTTTTTGTTTAGTTCCTTGAATTTTAATTTTATAATGAACCGTCCGTACGTCAAAACATTGAAACAGGCAGATATTTAAAGATGTCGTTGCAAGTCGGTTTTAATTGATTCCTCTGGATAACCGTTTCGGCCTTACTTGAGGCCTCGTCGGCAGAGGAGTAGCTCGACAACTCCACTGCAATCTCGGCGACCTGTCCTAGTTATCCTGGAATTGAGCACGTTTTTAGGTCAACGATCGGCCACGAGATGTCGCGACCTAAAGTAGAATAAGTTAACACGTGACGTCACTTACGTAATGACTCATTTCACTGTTTATTTAAAAACGAAGTTTCAGGTAAATTAACGTTGGAAGAAAAATTATAACTTTGAAGAGAACCATTTCGTGTATTCGAATTAATGACGGATTATACATCGGTTGTCATGTAAAGACATCAATGGCATTTTCATGAGACAGCAATAATAGATGAAATTAAGAATTTTTGTCTACAAAAGAAATCAAATGAAATGCCAATTGTTGCAATGGAACCGCTCAACTATAATTCAGTGACGTCACGACTTTTTTTTAAATTTAAACTACGAACGAGAATAGAATTTTATGCAGACTAACTTTTTTCTGAATAAAAACTACTGACATTATTCTAGTAGTATACACTTTGCCCCAAAGAAAAATGTCTTAATGACGATTTGATGACATCATCAACGATCAGATGGAGTCAATTTTTCTTTATTTTATATCGGAATTAGTGAGTACTTGAGCACTTGTAAACCGAAGAAGAGCGAACGCGTAACAAAAAGAAAATAAAAACTGTATTTCTTACAATGTTAAATATCTTGTATCATATTTATATAAAACAGAAGAAGAAAAGAGAATTTATATATTATGAGAAATATGTATTTGATAGGTGGTTATAAGAATCCCGTAGATTTTGATATTAAAACTGTAATGAATAAATAATTAATTGTTAGTGTCTGTAATAAGAATAACGATGGTTTACCTGCGCTGAGACACGATCGTGTATTAAAAGGGGGGCCGCAAAGGGGCGGCCGCCGGCCGGCCAATTTTTTTTTACGATGTCCTTGTTACCGATGTATCTGCTTTAATAATAATAATTATTAATATTGTGCAAGAAAAGGCGGAGGGCCGCGGCGCTTGTACAGATAGTGTATTAGGGTAAGGAAGAATTTTTTTTTTAGTTAGGGGTAAGAGGAACGGCCGCGGTTCCTCCGCCGGTGTGTTTTCACACTGCTGTTGTTTCCGTGTTTAATCGTAAACAAAAAACAAAGAAGAAAAAAAAAGATGAAAGATGTAAACAGTGGCAATGCAATGTTAACGTAACATAGCATATGTAATAATAATAATACGTTTTTTAGTTTAAATAATCTCAGGTATATTTTCAGGGAGAAACAATTATGTAATGAGCACGCGGACGATCATTTGCTTCCTCCCCCTCCCACATTTAATCAAACAAATACACAAGTAAATAAATAACAAGGAGGACGAATTTTTTTTTTTTAGTCGTCGATATAATAGTACATATTTTTTATATATTTTTTTAAAATAAATGTGCAATAATTACAATTTAATAAATAATTCGAGGCAGTGATCGTTCTCGTACTTTGTTTTCTTTTTAAGGCGAACCCTGGGCGACTTTTTGGTAATGTTTATATACAGTCGTCCGGCAAAACGCTGCTCACTGTGCACGCATCCGCATGCGTAGCTCGAATAGGGCCCCGTTACACGCCGAGCGTTACATTAAGCGAGCGGAGTCGGCGCTGTAACGGGGCTTTCATGCCAAAACTACCTCATATCAGTACAAAACTCATCTATACCTCTCAGGTCGTATATATGGTACAAATTCATTACCGCATTCAGGGAATCTCTCAGCGAGGGTTTGCACCGCCCGTCTTCTATGTTACATGTTCCTAACGTCAACATTACATTGTCACAATGTAATGTACAGTCACTCCCTCACACGGGGAGTATAAATATCAACTATATTATATTATTACTGTATATAAGCAACTATGATGTATTCATGTTTCTGTTTTACCTTATTAATTTTAATAAACAATTTGACGTTTCGTTGTTGTCATGTATTTACTTAATCCTCACTTACTTATCCACTCCTTCCTCTACCTCAAAGTGTGGGGTGTACTTCTTTTTCCATTGACAAATTCCTTCCATCGTTTTCTGTCTTTCTGTTTTTTTTTTGCGCCAATCTCGTTATGATAATATTCACTTTCACCTTCCATCCTATTTTCCGACATGCTTACCATACGTCCCCACCTGTTCAATTGTATCTTGACTGTACGTCCTCTGTAGACTCAACATCAAGCTCTGTCTTATAACTTTATCACCCCCATAATCCTTCAAAGGAACCTCACTTCACATGCCTTGATCATAACTTTTATGTCTTTCTGACATTGCCCTGTTTTCTGCGCCTACAATAGTGTGGGTGTGAAAACTATGTTCTAAACTTTAACCTTGTCCTTTTTTTACTCAATTTTTTTTGTTTATGAAACTGCATTGTATACTTTGTTGGCTATTGTAATTCTATCGTTTTTTCCAATTCCATTTCTCCGTCGCCTTCTAAGTATTATATATGTATAATAGTACTGCAGGCATTTGAGGCCCATGACTTGTAGATTCGGCTAGCTATTCTTCTTCAATCTTTTTGATAATCCTTCTCCATTGAAGTCTATTCTGTGTAGCTATCCTCCACTGTGTTACACCAATACTTCTCAGGTTGTCGTTACCGCATCCAACCACTTTCTCTTCGGTCTACCTCTCCTCTTTTTTCCTCCTTCAACTAATACTCTCTTCCTGTGTCTATTACCAACCCTAACACGTAAAGTCCTGTTTACATTTTCTGGCCTAGCAGCACCTCCGTGTTTCTCGGTTCTGCGAGACAACACACAGCCAAGTGAGACCAGATTGGTGCTTCAAATTAATTCTACGTTTATGGAAGAAGGTGTTAAGGTGGGCTGACGGACTGGAGCATGTATTTGAGTCAATGAGAACCTCACTGTGGTCTCGCTTGGCCAAATAAATTATGTTATTTTATTGAACTAAAACAATTACATACTATTTTACAAGTAGCCTGACAGGCCCATATTTTTTTCTTCTATTGTGGCACTTTACGTGCTAAATATGTCACGTTATTAACTTTTTTTTTATTTTCTGATTTTGAATTTCCAATTCTTCCTCTACGTTATGTATTATTAGAGAGTTTTAGCAATTTTTACGATATGGATAACGTTTACGCTAAATGCTACAAAACTATTAATGCGCATGCCCACAAATATATGAGCAAGCGCGTTACTCTTTTTACAGCATTTAGCGTAAACGTTATCCATATCGTAAAAATTGCTAAAACTCTCTATTGTATCGATATTCGTCCGGAATCAAGAATAAACTGGCCCTTGTAAGAGCAGAAGCAAGAAAACAACAGGTGAGCAACATGTATCGTTTATTTATTTAACAAAATATCGTTTCATTTGTTGTTACGTAGAAAATTGCGGTTGAATGAAAGGGCCTTTGAAGAACAAATTTGAGTGAACGTGCATTGGGATTTAGATTCCCTTGTAGACTCAAATTTTCGTTAATACTTCTCTATTGCACAAAACGAGTAGACCGAATTGAATTACTATGACTTTTAATTCGCAGTTTACTTTTTAATTAAAAAATTTAATAAAATAAGGATTGTTAGCCAAAATTCATAGCTTGGTTTAAAAAAAATTGTTCGGAAGTAAGCAGACCATTTTGTCTTTCTTAAGATTAGACATATTTGTAAGCTCAGTTCTGTAAGCTACAAAAAAATATTGAATTACTCGAGCTGATTTTATTTTTAATGCAAAAAGTAGTATAGTTAACGGTCTTCATAATTTTAACTATAACTGTGTTTTAATTTAAATCTGCTAGCAAACTTCAAAATCTTCTTAATCCAGCCCTTCGTTAGAAGTCTTCAAAATTTAAAAGCATTTCATGTATTTTATTGTTTCACTGAAACACTCCTCAACCCAACTGTAAAATTAATAAACTTCTGACGCTTCTCTTTATCTTTTTAATAATTTTTTGTTTTCGTAAAAACGTCTTCCATAAAGAAGACTCATTGAATATGGATTCACGATTCCTGGATATTGAGGCTCGTACAGACTCGATTAGTTTCGAAAGCCTTTGCTGGAGTAAATGAGTGTGTTCTGGTAAATGCTAGTTGAAAATGTTTCTGAAATTACATACACTTGCAACTTCAAACTCTTCTTAATCAGGCCCTGTTGTAAAATCAATAACGTTCGGTCCTTCCCCTTATTATTATTTTTTTTTGTACAAAATACTGTTCGTTGCAGAATTCTTTCATAAGCAAACGTAATACTCGTAGAATAGAGTTTTCAAATTCGACTTAAGCCGGCTCTGCGTCTCTCTAGGTGAATTTGCAACAAACTGATCACAACATTATGACATACAAATTTTGTATCTCATAACAACAATCGTTAAGTGACTAATTGTAAGTGACCAATCAGTATGTAAAAGTAATGGTTGGTCAAAATATGTATCTCATTTAACAATTGTCGTTATTTAACGATGTCAGAATAGGGGGGTAATTGATGTTTCTGTAAAAGAAGGTATTTTTACGAAAATAAAATAACATTTTAATAAAATTATGGTTTTCTGATTTACGCACTCCTTGCGTTGGATCGCAGACTTTAAGGGATAACAATATATTATTCGGTCCCTAAAAAAAAGGAAGGTATAGTGTTTCCCTTATTTACTTGATTTTTGATTTATTTTGCACGACTGGCGATATCTTTATATTGGAAGTCAACAAAGGATCTACAGCGACAGGACTGCAGATATCGCGTTAAAAAAAATGCATACTCGTCGTAAATCAGTTGCTGGCTCTTAGATGTCGCTTCAATATAGAGTTCCTTAGGGTTAGAGTTAGCGTACCTTTATTAAGATGGCAAAGCATAAGCATCGATCACCATTATGAAACCGAATTCAAATAAAAAAAAAGGTATAAAAATAACGGGATTTCTCCGTCCTCTTATTTTTTTTCCGATAATTAGAAAGGTACCCCTGCGTTAAGGGGTTAAAAATAAGGAAGAACGAAAAAAGCCCGTTATTTTTATACTTTCTTTATTTGAATATGGCCCGAATTTGAATATTTTAATGGCGATGACGTGTATGGTTTTACCCTTGTAATAAATGTACCCTGTATCCTAGGGTAACGTAAGCACCATAAAAAAGGGCGTACGCTTTCAGTAATCTCCTGTAATTAAATATTTACTGTGTTAATAACTTTTAAATAAAGAAATGACCTATTTTAATTCCATTATCAAAGACTGAAATGTTTGACGTTAAATTTAAAATCTAAAACGAATTTTTGTTACTAACTATTATTAGGCTTGCAAGAAAATTCGATAAATTTAATCATGCGAGAATTTTTAATGTCGATCGAGGATGTCCGAGACAAGAATTAACTTTTAAATTCTAAAGTCCCTAGATTACTAAAGTACGGCAATACACAGTTTAGGACCAAATTTTAAAAACTAGCCAGAACATGGCGTCTGTGTCACGTGACACAAACAGACTTGTGTATTTGAGTTGAATAAACAAATATTTGTCATGGAAACGAAGAAGTTTTAGATTTTTTGGCAGTTGATAAATATCAGCTCCCAAAAGGAATTAGAAATACGAAGTAAATCATATTAAAAACACCATAATAAATAAGCCGTATTAATCTAAAGACGTTGAAGATATGATTTTTAAAACCCTTTTGCTTAAAATTTTCAATTTTGATAGAAAAAACATGGAGTAGTTTTTGCAGGTAACGGAAATATTGCAGTTTTGAGTTATGTGTAAAATATTTGTGCTTGCTCGAAACTCGAAGGTGCACGTCCGTGCCCCGTGGTGCTCCTGATTTGTTCATTTGTGGTTTGTGACGGTTATTGGATTTTGTTTATTTTTATCGATTTACAATGGTTAATCATGATAAAGGGTTGTAAGGACGTTATTACAGTTTATTATGGGACAATTTTACTAGTCGACAAACAGTACAGTTTACATGCTCAGATTTGCGCAGTAAGGCTCTAAAAAATTGACATTTACGTTCATTTTCCGCTGACATGAAAATCAACCAAATTTTCATTTTAAAATTCCCGCGCATAATGGGCCAGAAAATGGCTTCCCTATTGCCGTACTTTATACTATCTAGGGACTTTATTAAATTCAATTCACCTGCGCCATCTGGCGGCTAGTAGCCAAATTCACTGGTGCAATTTTACAGGTTTCTGTAAACTTTTACAGGTTTCTGTAAAATTGCTAAAGTGCGGTTTTACGTTTCAAGAGAGGATTTTAGAATTTCATATGAAAATCATAAAACCAAAGGCACATCTTTCCCCGGGGGAACTTCCCTCCCCTCTAACTACAATCTATTAAAGAATGTCATCCTGAAACTTAACAATCGTTGTTAATTTTGAACTCGGAATTTTTGATTTGTGCCAACCAACCTCCCCCGCCCACCTCCCTAGCGCTTGCAGGACTTATATAGCCTGAAGTGTCTGTAGTTTGTATGAGAGGTTAGACGTTACGTAATGTGTTTAGCTTTCGATTTTATAAGATTCCAGAAAATTAAGTCTATTACGAGTTTTTTTTCCGACGATTCTAGTAACTTAAAAGCTGCGCTTCAAAGTGTTTTTTTTTCATTATTTTAAAGAATAGTTTTTATAATTAGGATTTAGATTCGTGTCTACGGGAGCAACAAATTCTTAGCGAATTAATTTTGTGGTTCTGAAAAGAACCGTGGGCGATTGGACGATGCGATGCAGTTCATCGATGGCGAATGTGGTGGTGGCGGCGGCGGCGAAGGTTTTCGGGTGCACTTCCGCTGATGACTCTTGCAGAAACCTGAAATAGAAAAAGTTATGTTACAACATTTTAAAAAATTCAGATCCCTACTAGGTACCTACTTGACTTTTTGCTTTTTCTTTTTTTCTTAAGTAGGTGCCCCCAGGGTAAAATTAGGCATTTTTTTTACTATTAACAATTCTTTTGAACAAAAGCTATTCTTCATCTGTAGCCATCCGGGACGACTGCAGGGTTGCGTCCACAAACGATACCTCCGCGAGCATTTTGGGCGTATAATCGCATCTTCCTCACTCACGATTTTTAACATATTTTGCGTCTTACTCATCCGTTTCAAGAAGCTTTGTATTTATATTATTTCCATGACAACGGGACCACTTTTCACACCCTACTTTCAAGACAGTGGGGTGTAAAAAGTACGTCCGTTGTCATGGTAATAATCTAAACACAAGACGCAAAATATGTTACAAATCGCAAGTGAGGAAGATGCTCTCGCCTTCGCAATTTATGAACGCAGCCCAGCGGCCTGTAAAAGTCCTTTGCAACAGTGGACGAAACGTTGGCAAACTTGAAGAATTTGACGCGATTTCAGTCCGGAATCCAAGTATTGAGAAACTGGACATGTATATAACATGTATGTATAATAATCAAACCGCGGATTAAAAAGTAACTGCTTCAGTTTGACAGTCAATTCGCCACGCAATCTACGCGATGAGTGCAGCAATAATTACAACGGTCCACTGAACCGCATGTCAGACGTCACAAAGCCAGCGGCGCCAAGACAAATTTCCCGAACATTTTCCGTGCGGCTCACAATATTTATGCTAAAATAGTAAATCTTAATTTTTATAATGGATTTATTTTTATCTTAGCACAAGTTCGGTTTAAACGATTCGACTAACGGAGGACATTTCCTTAATGCAATTCGAACCGGGTTGCGTTCATAAAATATACCTTCGAGTGTACCTTGGGCGTGTAATCGTATCTCTCTTAATCATGATTATTTGCTTATTTTGCGTCTCGTTTATCTGTTTCAGGAAGTCTTGTGTTTATATTATTACCATGACAATGGGCGCACTTTTTATGCCGCACTTTTAAGTAGGGTGTAGAAAATGTGTTTGTTGCTATGGAAACCACGGCTGATTTAGTTTTTATGATTTATAGATGAGAAACAAAATACATAAATTCATTTATACAAGAGAGACTGCAATATTAGCCAAGAGTAACTCTAGAGTGTCTCTTATGAACACAGCTCCCGATCGAAATCGAATCGTGCGCTGCGAGCCTTCCCTGTAGACGTAGCTGAAATGGTACTTTTTAATCCGCAGTTTGATAATAATATTTACTATCGCGTTGTTCAATTACAACCACGTATAAATTCACCAAAAAAGAAGAGTGAGCAGGAATAATAAAGGTTTCATCTCACCCTGCGAGGAATTTTTCCTAGGGGTAAGATGAAGAAGCTGTTGTGTTGATTCCGTTAAAGGTCAAGAGCACCGAAATAATTCGGTCTTCTGTTTTTAGGGTTAAGAGAAAGGAATATGCTCCAAACTATAAAATACTATCATTTAAAAACTCTAAACCAGGTTTAAAATGTTACAGATGTCACTAGTTGTCATTGGTGTTTAGTATACTTTAACAACTCATCATCGAAATACACACACCTCAGCGACGTTTGATAATTATCCAAAAAATTATGAAAATAAAAGTTTTTTGTGAATACTCAATGTGCAAGTCAAACTGGGATCTTTGTTGACCGGCAAATGAGGAAACCTATGAAACAAATAAGGGAAACTGAATGTAATGGGATTCAAAAAGATACCTAGTCAACAATTTTCTAGGAAACAAAAAAGATTAAAATTACAAAGAACAAGAATATACAGGGTGCATCATTGGTATGTATTTCTTCAATAGCTCCTTAACTATTAATTATAAAGGAAAGTATCTTGCATAAAAGTTATAGACTATAATGAGTTCTACATTAGTAAATTATTTTTGCATACACAGCATGTTCCGTAAGTGAGTTATCCACCAAACTCATACTTTTTTAAATGGAATGCATATATTTTTATTTCATATATCGATAGATCCCTTAAAACTAAACATTTTTTATTAAACAACTATAGCTCTAAATCAAAGCATTCGCGATCTACAGCTATTCAATGGGATGAAAGGGTTGAAATGTAGAAGTATTTTATTCATAATTGGCGGTCAGAAAAATTATTTCTACTGTGCATAAGTAATTACAAATTTCTAGTAGAATTAATCTCTATGAGTAATAGTAGCACTTTTCATGTGCGTTTACACAAAAACAATTGACACTTAAAAGTTAAATTTTCTCAAAAAATTTAAATGCAACACCCTGTACATTTTGACACATTTGAATAGCTCGTCAAATTCTATTCCTAACGTATGTAAAATGTATTCATCTAAAGCGCATGGTTTGTAACTGTAAGATAGGTAATATAATTTTAAAAAAAAATGTATTTCTTCGACCTCATAATATATTCATTATAAAGAGCTATACAGTCTGTTCAAACTTAAGTCGGCACTATTGCTAACTTTGTTATTCGGTTAATTTAGCAAACTGTACAGAAAACAGCAAGTAGCCTTTTACCGTGCTTTTACCTACAGTTAATAAAGCAAATACGAACTGAACTAATTATATGTCTAGTTAACTAATTATATGTCTTTAACTATAATTCTGGATTTTGTAATTAAATAAATTCCTAATCTTTATTGCCAAATTGTGTTTATTTCCTCAGAAGTAGCTTCGCGTCATCGCACGTAATTTCGCTCGAATAGGCGATGTCCTTTACGTCTTGTCTCCCCATAAAACATTTGCTGGTGTTTTATGAGATGGATTGCCAAATACTTTTTGATTGGTGGATGGCTTTAATTGGGGAATATTTCGAATTTGTTGTGAATGGAGACATACAGGGTGTTCTTTTACTGTATACAAATAAAAAAACCTTAGTATAAGTACATGAAATACTACCGTCTGCGCGTTTTTTCGTGTGGCTACTGTACCATAGCCAAAAAATTTCGGAGGTACCACTCGTTAGCTATGCCAGCAGTTCTCAAACGGTTTGGTGAAAGTCTGCCAATGCATTTTTCTCGAAAACTATTAACTTTTTGTTAAGGTCATATGAGTTCAATCGTTGCCATTTATGGTGATGTATTATAGGTTTAAATATTTGCATACAGTAAAAAAACAGGCTGTATAAATGGAATTGAAACTACTTGCATTTGGGGTGCAGGCGTCATTGAAACTAATTTTCTAGCGTTTTGGTGATCTGGAGAATTTTGAGCCAAGAAATTTCTGCCTCTTTAATAAATTTTAACGCATCAGTTTAAACTCTTAGGACGTGTGTACCACAGGGTCTTCTAAACTGCCTAAAAATGATCTCAAAGCGAGTTCCTTATATGTAGCCATTTTTGCTTTACGAACTTCCATGCTGTTATAATTTAATTGTACAATATCTGATAAAAGCCTCAAAATTTTAATAATTCGCGAATGAAACGCTTCCGGCTTTTCATCTTTTAACTGCCTACAATTCGCTAAATCTAAATTTAAACTAACTTCATCCCGTGGGTCCCCAAATGCTTTTTGCAATGTTTCCCTAAATGTTTGCCAGGTATCAATTTCAGCTGTCTCAATAACCTTCTGAGCTTCCCCCGCTAATTTGTTCCTAACACCTTGCAATATTAATGTATTTCTTGGATTGCTTGCGTTATTTACATCAAAGTATCTAGTGACAAAATATTCCCAATATTCTAAAAAATTTTGTAACTTATCGATCACCGTTAAATTGAGGAATTATTTTTAAATGATCTGTACAAAAATATGCCATCTTCGAATGTAATTGATTATTATTATTACTTAATATCGACCAGTTATTATCATGTTATATGTTTACAAATACTAACGTTCAAAACTATCATATTTGCATTTATATCGACAAAATAACGTAAGCGAAAAAATGTATTATCTCTCCTTACAATGAAACAGTAGTGACAGTTGATACCTTCATCTAAAGCAAGCTAAGGAGACAAGATACAGTATGGATATGATATAGTGAAAGGTGAAAGTAACGATGATTATTTCAAATAATTTCTTTTTTCATTTCATTGAAAGAGAATAGTTTTTCAAATAATACAGAATATATTATAATATAGAATTGCAAAAACAACAAATTTCTTATAAAAAAGTAAATTCAAAATATTTAGAAGATATGCAGGTATGTAACATACATACAGAACAGCAACAAATTAAAAAAGCAAATCTCCAAAAACAAAAAAAGAAAAATTAATTCTCAGTTTAAGTTTTGAAATGCAGAAAGACCAACTGAAAATTTCAATCTTCTACATATTTACTCTCGCAGTCTTTTCGGGAAAACTTGGTCGAGGTAACTTAATCGCATCACTAACTTCAATCACTGAACTGAAATATCATCAACGTCTGGAAAAATAAAGTCAAATCCAAATATTTTGCATCACATTCAATTAATCTGCTCCAAAACCTGACCCACATAATGTTTCGTTTGTTTGTTGACTTGAAAGCGTACAATGATAAAATCGCTAATCTTTGTAAGATCTTCTAGAAATTCTCTTTCTTCAGCTTCCTGCCTTAATTGTTCTTCTATGTCCGTTGTATCTTCAGAAGTATTATCTGACAGGGGAATTGAATCAAAATCTGTTTCACTGTCACTTCTGCTTCGTTTTTACTGTTAAGAATAAATCCTTTTTTACTTTCTTCTTTTCTTTTCCTTTTGTTTTCTTGCGGTCATTTTTAATTTCCTCCATATTAGGTGTGTCTGTCAAAATTTTAGATTTTACTATCTTCCTTTGGGTTTGTTTCTTTCTCTTGGTCGCTTTTGGAGATGTTCTTATGTCCTCTAAAGACTTACTGATATTTATTGGATTCAACGGCACATTTAATGATCTGAGTTGATCATTATCAGTAGATAGATGTAGAACTGCCAAGTTTCCTTTGAAGCTTTTTCCATAAGAAGCATTTAGATTTCGTGTACAAAACGGTTTTGTATGCGCTTATGCGCTAATTTTAAAATCGTATCAATGCTCCCATTGTATCAAGCATCCCCCAGTTCCCCTATATAAAAAGAAAAGAAACATTGAAAAAATCCTGCTGCATGTCGTCACTACTTTACGGAACATCCTGTATGTATCAAAATAATTTTAGGTTATAGTATTAATAGGCAGAAACTCTCTATGAAAGAAAAAAAAAACTATCTCGTTCTAAAAATAGACTATCGATGAAGGGCGTTCAGTGACTCATCCATACAGGGCGTTTAGAAAGAGGACTTTTCTTTTTATTTTTATTTTGCACTTCTCGGAATTAACAATTCCGTAACCTCATCTAAATCCGACCCTGGTTTTCGCTATCCCTCGCCTTTTAACAAATAGCGACGATTCTCTTGTCGTCGACTTCAAAGCGCTGCGTCTATTTTGGATGTTTCTATTAAAATACTTGCAATTCTTTAGACACTTGGGAACGTTGTCTTCAGTTTCAGTTTTCAATCGAAAACCTAGAATAACGGGATTATTGTTTTTGGCCCAATTTGAAGCGAAAATAAGATTAATCCCCACGGTGTGAGAAGTAAACAATTAAATTTCGGACCTGGGGGCATAGCAGGAAGTGAATGGGCCAAAGTTATTGGGCCCTTCGAAATTTTTTAGTTACGTAGAATAACATAATTAAAAAAAATGAAGGAGTAAGTCTGCCTTTGAATCGGATATTGATATTATGGACATTTCTTCTAAATGTTATTTTATTGTAGAGATAAACAGGTGCTTTATATTTTATAATTTCGTGGTAAAGACAAGCAGCCCGAAGTAGGCGTCTATTTTCTATATTCAGCTAGTTTAACTCCTCAAATTTGTAGGAAAATTTCTGCCTACCACGAATACCACAAATTAAACGAAGACAACAATTTTGTAACACTTGAATTTTTCGACACGTTTCTTGGTCGATACATGAACCATAAACTACACAGCAATGACTAAGACGGGACAAAACTAAGGATTCGCTAATAAGATTTTTGTTTTCTTATTAAGAAAATATCAATTGCTATAGATACGAAATAAGCAACGCGAAAACAATTTGCAATGTGAACTCTAAAACGCAGCTCTGTGTTCAGATTTAATCCTAAATTCTTAACACAATCAGTGCAGCTGACGACTTGTGTTCCATTTACTAATATTTTAATTTTTGGGCGAATTGCAATGCGAGCTTTTTTGGGTCAAAAGATTAAAACTTTTGTTTTGTCTGCGTTTATATGCAGACTATGGCTAGTTGAGAATGGGATCAGAGCCTCAATATCTTCAATAATTTTAGCAATTTCAACGTCTTCGGCATGGAAAGTGTAGTAGAGCTGCGTGTCGTTCGCATACAAGTGGGTGATGTACATCTTGATGACTGATGGAAATTTTGCAGTGTAGATAGTATACAGGGTGAGTCATAATGGGCGGAACAAATTTTACCAGTATGTAGGAAAGACTTTTTTAAGTAAAAAAGTTCCTATAAACCTATGTCCTAATCCGCACAGTTGAGGAACTGCAAGAAGTCAAAGTTTTTCTTAATTAAAATTAAATTGAAAAGGTAATATCAAGTAGTTTGCGGTCGTTTCTTGTTTTGGTAACAATTGATAAAATTCTTATATCAGTTTGAAGACAGTTCGTATTATTTAAGTGGTTTAAAGTGTTGTAATTTCTAAAATGGGAGATTTTAGTGCTTCTGAATATGCAGACATTGTTTATGTGTACGGTTACTGTAATGGTAATGGGCGACGTGCGTTTCGAGAATACCAGCGTAGATTTCCAAACAGGCGTCATCAACCATCTTTTCAAGTATTTACATTCCAAAGATTAAGGGAGACTGGTACAACAGCTGTAAAAAGTAAAGGAGGTGTCCATGCATATCGCAATAACGTCGACAATGAAATCAATGTTATCGGTCCGTTCCATTCGTCAGGATTTCAAATTCTGAACCGTTCAAAATCTTACTGAGCATGAGCAGTGCACAAAATTGGATATAATTTGAACGATTCAGAACTTGAAATTCTGTCAAACGGAACAGACCTATTGATACAGTATTGGATGATTCCAGAATCAGCACCCGGCGTGTTGCGGCACAGTTAAATCTTTCTCAAAGTTTTGTTTCCCGAGTACTTCGAAAAGCAGAACTTCATCCGCACCATTTTCAACGAGTACAATCACTGCTGCCACGAGATTATGGCCAACGCGTAGAATTGTCGTTGGCTGCTACATCAAAATATTGAAAATCCCGATTTTATATCAAATGTTATGGTCCGATGAAGCTCAGTTTACTCGAGACGGGATCAGTACAATTCATAATAGTCACGTATGGTCTATCGATAATCCACACGCCATCATTCAAACACGATTTCAACAACGTTTTAGTATTAATGTTTGAGCTGGAATTTTTACAGGAGGTTTGCTGGAAATTGAGATTCTAAATCAAATCGCCTGTACGAAATCATCGAAGATGTTCCGTTGGAGCGTGGTCAAAGGATGTGGTTTCAACATGATGGCACGCCATGTCATTATGGAAGGCAAGTTACCCGGTGGTTGAATACTCACTACCCTGGCAGTTGGATCGGACGTGGGGGCCCTGTTGCCTGGCCTGTGAGGAGTCCCGATTTAAATCATCTAGATTTTTACCTCTGGGGACAAATGAAACAGCTAGTATACAATACTGAAATTGACACACGTGAAAAACTGCGTCAAAGGATTTTTAAAGCTATCAATGAAATTCGCAACAATGGTCAAGTGGCTACAGTGTACGATTCCCTTATTCGTAGAGCTCGTGCTTGTATTAGAGCTCAAGGAGCACAGTTTGAACAGTTTTTGTAATACTTTGATTTAATTGAACATCTTTTGTACAGTTTATTCAATTTTTTAACAGTTTTCACAGTTTCCGTTATTATTAAATATTTTTTTATTATAAAACTTTGACTTCTTGTAGTTCCTCAACTGTGCGGATTACGACATAGGTTTATAGGAACTTTTTTACTTAAAGAAGTCTTTCCTACATACTGGTAAAATTTGTTCCGCCCATTACGACTCAACCTGTATAATAGAGGACCGAGAATGGAGCCTTGGAGTACCCCAGATGACACCCTGAGAGGAACAGATATATTGTTCGCCGTCTTTCAAGTAATGTTTGAAAAACTTTAATGCATTTCCGGCAAGGCCTATATGCATGAGAATAACCATCAGTATATCACGAGTTACAGTGTCAAAGGCCTTGCTGAAGTCTAACAAAACATATACTGTAATTTCTTTTTTTGATCCACTCCCCTCAAGATGTCAACCACAATACCCAACCCAGCAAGGTAGTTTCACAGCTGTAGTTCTCACGAAAACCAAATTTTTCTCTCTCTAGTACTTCTCGTAACAAAGAAAAAAAATTCGTTTACAGTTTTGAATCACTATTTTATTAACAGCCCTTTTCATTATTTCTGGCGAAACAGGACGCCTGTTTGTCTCTTTCTGGTATTTAAACGGCATATTTTAGCGGAAGGCCTATATGCATGAGAATAACCATCAGTATATCACGAGTTACAGTGTCAAAGGCCTTGCTGAAGTCTAACAAAACAAATACTGTAATTTTTTTTGGTCCACTCCCCTCAAGATGTCAACCACAATACCCAACAAGGTAGTCTCACAGCTGTAGTTCTCACGAAAACCAGATTGTGTAAGAGGTAGAATATTATTATGTTTCACATATCTCGAAGTTGCTTCTCTACCACTCTCTCCAATACCGTAGGCAAGGCGGGCAGAATACTGATTGGTTTTAAGTACTTAAGCTCTTTAGGATTGCTAACTTTAGGTATTGGTTGAATAAGGGCAAAATTTATTGAAAAATAACCTAGATATTAAATATCCAACGAGTACAGTAATTATGAGAAGGATGTATCTGAAAAAGTTCCAAAATCGATGCAGAAATTGATAATATGAAGCAGATATTCAGGAATTTGAGGACAACACAGTTTGATTAAGACAATGCCCAGAGCATCAGTCCCCACCGACTGAACAGTATTAAAAAGTACAATTTAAGTCATATTCAGTGATACTATCAAATTTTCACTAGGCGACCTGAGGGGTGGAGATTTTGCCCGGCGGATCATAAAATTTATAAACAAATTACGTCAGGTAAATATCGACAAGGACGTTTATGAATCCACTCGTTTTTACAATGCGATTATAAAACTTTATAATTCACTTTTATAAATGTATTTATTTCGTTCATCGCTTAGTAAATTTAACTAAAAATTTTCCCATGTTCTGTGATGTTTATTCTTTCAATATTTTTTCTTTGTTGGTCTATTCAAGAATCACCCTGTGTAATATACCGGGTGACTTTAATAGTTGTGGAGTGCTTGAAACGCGCAACATTTCACAATAAATGGCAACGATTAATCTAGTACGTTCTTAACCAAAAGTTAATAGTTTTCGAGAAAATTGCAGCAGAAAATTTCTCCAAAACCGTTTGAGAACCGCTGGCACCGCTTATACATGTGTAAGACACGACTTTAAGAAAAACACAGAAAAACGTAATTAATCATTTAATGACGTGAAGTAATTTACGGGTTCACTAGATTGATCCTCTATTTTACAAAAAGAAACTATTCGCACCCGCCAAGGAGCTGTACTTAACTTTACGGTTTTTCAGGAAATCCGTCAGAGCGACAAGTGTGTGAACGGTCGATGATCAACTACCATAGTGTCAACTTCAACGTTTCAGGGCGTCGACCGTCAACATTAGATTACGACTGGAATTCGGGAAAACGCACACAACTCCATACAAGGGCTCTCTCTCAACTTTAACATTATTCCCCGGCACTAAGGCCTGATGTAGGTTGTGCAGCGAGAACTAAGGGAACACGCACGAAGTTCTGGCCTCACAGTCCACAGCGGGAAAACGCACACCGTAGCTTTCAGGAATGTGCTCATTATGTAACTGTACGACTGTAGGTTGTCTCACAGTTCACTGGGGAAAACACACCCAGTACATTTCATTCATTAATCATATTAGCATTCCCCGGCTAGGGTAACCATAACCTGCTGTAGGTGGTGCAACGGGAACCAAGGGATAACGCACGAGGTTTCCTCCTCACAGTCTACGGCGGGAAAACGCTCACCGTAGCTTTCAGGAATGACTCTACAATGTAACTGTACGACTGTAGGTTGTGCAATGAGAACTAAGGGAAAACGCACGAAGTCATCGCCTCACAGTTCACTGGGGGAAAACCCACCCAGTATATTTCATTCATTAATCATGTTAGCATTCCCCGGCTAGGATAACCATAGCCCGCTGTAGGTGGTGCAATGGGATACCTGGACAGATGGAGTAATAGGACATTCGGAGAGGTGGACTATTACGTAACGCAAGCGATCACAGGCCACGGGGTATTCGCCACTTACCTGAAAAAGATAGGAAAGCTTCAAAACGACAACTGTTGGTACGGCGACCAAACCGACACCCCTGAACACACGGTCTTCGACTGCGCGAGATGGGAAGAAATAAGAGACACCGCCAATAGGAAGTGTGGGGTAAGAATCTCCACAGAAAACATCTCCAATATCCTGCTGAAGGACGAAGAACATTGGCAGCATGCAAGGAGCATGATGAGAACCATAATGGAAGCCAAGTCCAAAGACGAGAAACAAAGACAGGAGAGAACATAAAAAACATAAAGAAAGGTAACGACCGGGACTGATGCCTGAGCGCAGCTGGAGAGCCAGTGGCGAGCGGGAATCCCAGCCCTGGTACTTATCGATACCGGAAGAGAGAAAGAAAACACCTGACAACCGATTTCTCTCTGGTGTCTTCGACACCAAGGGCACCTAGGCGTCAGCCCATATCCTGTTTGAGAATTGGCCAGCGGACCCCCGTCCGGCACGGTACACTCGCTGTCCACCAGCTATGGCACTGCCACTAGGAGGCCAACGCCTATGAGGGGGACCGGCCGGGACCGGTGGGCTCCCCCTCCCCCTAGCACTCATGTCAGCAAGGTTTCCCTAGCTACGTTTGATGAGTAACCGTCGAGAACGCTTACGCGAATCTCTACCACACATCTAATACTAACCCCAGCATCCATTACCCATACACGTATACCCGCGTGTATGGGATAGGGCATCTAGGCAGGTTAGTTTTAAGGGTAACAGGCGTGTGGTCTGCATCGGTTCTCGTCTCGGATCCTAGGCTTCAACACAACGGGGTCCGACACCTCAAACGATGGCTACCTACAACTCATCTCGGATACTAGTGCCCCGTGCTATCGGCCCGACACCTCAAGCGACTGAGCCGCCGTCACTTCTGCCAAAAGTGACATCCGGTTACCCGGGAAAACACCTGACAGTGCGAAACTCTTGAAGTAATGCCTAGTAGCGGATTCCAGGAATTAGCAGCTGCGAGAGAGGAGTAGGAGTTTTAGTTGGTAGGCGCCTGTGTTGGAGACCTTTAGGAAGGCTACGACCGGGTGAATCCAACATGCCATTGACTTGGATTACCGTTGATGGTATCTTTTGAAGATCTCTCTCCAAACTTCTCATGAAAAAAAAAAAGGTGGTGCAATGGGAACCAAGGGTAAACGCACGAAGTTCCCTCCTCACAGTCTACTGGAGAATACACACCCAATAGGTTTCAGGAATGCCATGCAACGACCCACCCGGAGAAAACAGGTCAACAAACAATTAACTAACTGTATTCAGGACTGCACTATCTTTTAACTATCTGATTGGCAAATTATTACCGACTGTTCATTTAGCGATATTAATGTATCAGCAATGTGAAAATGTCTAACAAGTTTAAACTGCACCATCCTGTAACCTCCTGCACCTGGCGAGCGATCTCGAACGCACTTTCGCACGGCACTGTTGCAACAAGAATAATGCCAGGATACTCCTGTAACCTCTTATTCGATTACCTAATTTGTTATCTTAAAAACAGTGATTAAAGGGGGCTACACACGTAAGTGCATGCTTGACAAGCATGCATGATCAATCTTTTTGTACAAGCACGCTTGAGCGTTTGTAGGATAATTTTGCAAAAGCTAATCAGAATGCTTGTGCAAAATTATCCTACAAACGCTAAAGCGTGTTTGTACAGAAAGATTGATCATGCATGCTTGTCAAGCATGCACTTACGTGTGTAGCCACCTTCACTTTTAGTCGGCTTTCACACCAAAGTAGCGTGCATCCAGGATGCACGCTACTTTGCATGCATGCCATTAATTTTAGAACCTATGTAAACAATTGATAATATTCACACCGGTGTAGCGTAGCATTCATGCGACCTGCCACTTGCGACATGCAGCTTAGCTCATAGGACAAGTTCTATATTTTGCTACGCTACTTCAGTAGAGGCCGCGGTTTCGTCTTAAATAAAACATTATCGAGCTAAACGAGGGTTCTTGACAACATGCTGACACCAAACCATCAGGAAGCACTATGTTGTGGTTCTTGATGCTTGATGAACGCCATAGCTTCATCTTCGGATGACATCTTGATTATAATAACTTACAAGACACTGCCAATTCGCGAATCACATAGCTTGCTATGCTACCTTGATGTGAAGGCAAAATTCTAAGATGCGCTACGCGGCACGCTACTTCTCAAAAGATGCAAGTAGCATGCAGCTTGCTATTTTGGTGTGAAAGCCGACTTACACGTAACATTATCCGGGCGCGCGTGCAATTATTTTTGCTGGTTATGCAGCGCATTACAATATTCTGTGCTGTTAGGTAACAACATGAGTAAAACGCATTCCTAACTAAACTTTCCGTTATTATTAATCACCGAAGCGCCCAAAATTACCTTAGTAAACATTTAAAAAAAAGTAACCAACCTACACACGTGAAATTCAGAGTCAATATTACCCCCATAAAAACATATGTATTGTATTCGTTCGTTAACATTTAGATAACATTTAGATCATCAATTTGGTTAAGAGCTGTCGAAGTAAACGTTCATTAAACCCTTACATATTTTGAGGCAGTCCATGTCTAATATTATTATTGTGTGTGTGCGTACAAGCAATGATATTTGCTTAATGTTTAGTTGTGTGCGTTCTTAGGAATTTCATCGTCGTTTCAATCACGTCTTAAGATTTAAGATTTACTTTTGATTTCACCCTGTAGATATTACAGATACGTAAGAAAATGTATGGAAAAAATATCACAAAGAAGATACTGTATAATTTTGTAGGCGGTAGTAAGGTGTCCGTCCATTTCACACGTGCGTGTTAAAATTTTTGGATTGTTCTGTTACAACCAAAAAAGTCGAGTTTCTAATTGGTGTTTTGACTTTTAAAGCAAAATTCACACACCTAATTCAATTATGTAATGCAAATTGGTTGATTGTGATGCAAATTTTTTTCTAGCTTGCGCAACTTAATTATTAGTCTGTCTGTCAGCCGACTACTATAATTCACATCCAACGAGATAACCATCGTGCCATATTCCATAGAGTTTTATTATTGCAAGCGTCGTCAATCACTTTCATGGGAACGGTATCGGAGGCGTTCAGCTATGCAACATTAGACCATCATTCGAGTCGTCGGCCGCAATTATTATGCAAATTAAATTACAATATCCGACGCGGATGACGTCAACGTCGCCGGCGCCACGTTCACATTACGCACCCGTCCACGATGATCATCGGCTAAAATTAAGTTTGCCGTGGCGAGATGTCAATTTTTTTTTAAGTGGACGAATTTTATTTATCACCGTTCGTTGTTTATGATGGTTGTTCGCTTTCCGCGTAATCCGGTGGCGCGGCGATGAGCTCAGAAGGACGACGTTGTAGGCGCTTCTGTTTTCGGGTTCACCTCGAATTAATTACTTTTACTACTTCGTGATGAGTTAATGATTCACAATGACTCAGGACGTAAATTCGATCATTACGGATGTCGTTATATGTATCTTGTTTTTTTTTTAAAATAAAACTGTGACCAATATGTTACAAACAAATTGGAAAAGCAGAGTGTACCCTATTCATAAACATGTTCATCGATGAACCGTTTGAGTATCAACATAAAACTGTCTTTCTCCAGACACTGCAACCAAAAACTGTTTCTACAGCACGGCAGGCTTTTAGCCACACTTTTGGTGCTTCAAGTTTAAAACGTTTATTATTTTTGTTCATCTAAAAAAATGCATTTGAAATGCTTCAATATTTAGGGTTAAAACGATGAAATCTTGTGATTTTTCATTTTTTTTAATTTTCCCACGAGTATCGTTATATAAAAAAAAAGCTGCACATCTCAGTGATGTACAGGGTGGATCAATTTCGATGTCTCTTATGGGCATCTCTGTAACTATAAGAGTTAGAAAAAAACTAATGGCCAAGTCTCGATCTCTTTTTTAGAGATAAAGACAATAGACTAAACAAAAATTGGCTATCTTCTTTTGTTTTCGAGTTATAGGCAAAAATTGACATTTTCGACTTTTCGTCAATCACGCATATCTCGTTTATTTTTACAGATATTAAAAAACTGTTTTGACATTATTAGGACACTTTTTTGAATAGAATTCAGTGGTGTAGTTGGTTTCTTGATATTTAATAAAATTTTCGAGTTATAACATAAAGTTATATTTTTTTAAATGGAAATCATAGTAGGCAATGCCACCTTTAAATAGAGATTTTTTTTCTGTTTTCAAAAATATATACTCTGTTGGGTTTATTTGTTACAATTAATGGAATAAAACGCCTTTTTTATTATTCTTGGGTGTATTCTATTCTTAGTAGGCTGGTTCGAACAAAGGCCGACAATTTTTTTGTTTGTTTTTATTAAATATCAACTCTTGTTCAAATATTTTGACAGTTGCAACCGCATAAAGAGAAAGAAAGATAGAACGAGCATCCTCTAAGAGTCACAAAGACTACAACAACCGATACCATGTGGTTTGGGTGAAATTCGAAATTATGTAACTTCATTTAATATTTAAGTTTAAAACGCATTTTTTCGATCAAATATGCATTTCATGGGATAATGAACTAAATTATATGTATAAATTAAAAACATCTTAAAAATAAGAAATTATTGCAGAAAAAGTTAAAGAATATTGAAATGTAAGTAGATAATAAACACAACTCTTGATATATCACAATAAATAACTTAAAACCCAGAAAATAATATCAAAATAAATCACAATTTCAACACTGCCGCGCTAAAATACACAGACAACTCATGTTGCAACCCAACCCAGCTCTATCGGTGCTAGCTTTCTATCTCTTATGTTTATCGCAATACCACTCACTCTTGTGCTACCCAATCTTCAAATCTTTGTTAATATTTAATAAAAACAAAAGAAAATTGTCGGCTTTTGTTGAAACTAGCCTCCTAAGAAAAGAATGCACCCAAAAATAATAAAAAAGGCGTTTTATTCTATTAACTGTAAGAAATAAACCCAACAAAGTATATATTTTTGAAAACAGAAAAAAAATCTCTATTTAATGATGACATTGCCAACTATGATTTCCATTTAAAAAAATATAACTTTATGCTATAACTCGAAAATTTAATTAAATATCAAAAAACCAACTACACCACTGAATTGAATTCCAAAAAGTGTCCTAATAATGTCAAAACAGTTTTTTAATATCTGGAAAAATAAACGAGATATGACTGATTGACGAAAATTCGAAAATCTCAATTTTGGCTTATAACTCGAAAACAAAAGAAAATAGCCAATTTTTGTTTACACTATTGACTTTATCTCTAAAAAAGAGATCGAGACTTGGCTATTAGTTTTTTTCTATCTCTTATAGTTACAGAGTTGTCCATAAGAGACATCGAAATTGATCCACCCTGTACACTCGTGCCCATTTTGTCATAAGAGTGATAAGAAGTGATCAAATGAAAAATGAATTAGTTGGTGATGCAATCGAACATGCATGTGGGCATCAACACGTTCTTTCAGTCACTTTTGACGTTTCTATTTAAACCTAACCTCAATTTGAAATTAAGACATCGGAAGCAAGAAGAAAATTAAAGCAGATGCATAAAATGACCACTGCGCACGTCAAGATACTTTTGAACTATACCAACAACTGCGTGACTAAAGTTAAAGCAACATTTCTGTGCGCATTATTTATGTCACAATTGATTGACACCGCCTACTCTAATTCATTTTTATATTGATAACTGGTTATTGTTTTCATGCAATGAGTTAACCTCAAGAAATGTTTTCATAATACTAATTCACAAATCAGGCAATCAAGCGGCGCTGAAGGCAGAGATGTGTTTGGTTCCTATATGAGACGATAGCAGTTGTTTCCATTGCAGGTCAACAAAGGCGAGGTTAGCATGCAGAAGTAACAATTTTAATGGCCACGACTGTACCTGAGGTCAGATGCGAACATCATTTGCTAAGGCACCTCACTTCACCCTAAAGCACAAAGAGATGCATGATTGCTCCGACGACCACACTCAATTGATTGCGATGTTATTGCTCGATTCTACGTAATAATATTTTATGAAAATAAAACAATATACAGGGTGATTCTTCAATAGACCCATAAAAAGTACTGGCAAAAGGAGAGACTACGAGAAGATGGGAAAATGTTAAAAAAATTCTATACAACAAATTAACAAATTATAAAGTAGTCTCTTCTTTCGTAAGTATTTTTTGTCAATCTATTCAAGAATCGAGAATATATTCAAAAGTTCGCGAGTCTCCAAACTTACGGGACTTTTATGTGTCACACTAAAATCGAAAAAATCTCAGATGATAGAATTTAAATTCTAACTGCGTGCCAAATTTCAACGAATTCTGAAAATATTTAACTCTATCCACACTTTTCAGAGACCCTGTACATATTGTATTGTTTTTCATTATGTTAGTGAAGCTTTTTGAAGTTCTGGGTGTATTTCTTTCGTTTTAATTGCCCCACTAAGCAGTAAATTTATGCAGTGTTTTGTTAGGTAGAGGCCCTTAGTAGGTACAATTTTTTTATTTGTAATTTATTATTTGAGTTCACCCGAAATAAGCTGCTTGCGCTTAGCTGTTTCAGCGTTTCACCATTCTTGACATGTTTATAGTGTTTTTTTTTAAATCTGTCGTCGAAGTTGGCCATGAAAATTTCATTGTGAACCATCGTCATCATGACAGTTGTTAATTTGACGTTTGAACTTGCAATTCCTAACCTTACTTTCGAAGTTTCGAACTCAACAGTGCGATAGGTCAGGACAACACAAGAATGTAATCTATTGTAATAAATGAAAAACTATAATACGAATGATATCTGTTGTAACAATGAAAACAGACAATAAGAAAGTAACAATCGAAACCTTTCGGATTAATACTTGAAACTGAACAGCGCCATCTATCTTCGTTGGCGCCAAACATTTAAAACGTTGGTGTTTTTATTTATTTTGAAAATGAGCTTTCCTTAAAAAAAAAGTGGAATGGAAACAATCGCAGTTTTTTTAATGGTTTTTTGCCTCAACAAGAAAACAAATGACAATCGACAAGTTGCGTAACTAGAAGGCTTCTACTTATAAAACGCTTCGACGTTTCTGTTAATGAACTGTAAAAAAAAAGAAATGCTCTTAAAGTTCACGGAAATTTTTGAAATCGAACAGCGCCATCTCCCTCTGAAAGGGCCGTCTGTATTTCACAGCGCCATCTATCTTTGTAGCGTCGGACACATACAATTTACGTATTTTCACATGTTTCAAATGAGAACTGCCCCCTCTGGAAACAAGAGACACTTGCTAACACGACGGTAATGCGGTGAAACAATATGACAGAAGAATCATCAAATCATTGCAAATTTGAATGAAAATAAAACTTTAAAAAACTTGATAATTGCTACAACTTTCAACAGATGGCGCCACATCACGTATGAAAAGGTCTGTTTCCATACAAAATAATGTTCTAAGGACAAGCAACATGACAGAAGAATCATCAAATGATTGCAAATTTGAATGAAAATAAAACTTTAAAAAAATTGATAATTGCTACAACTTTCAACAGATGGCGCCACATCACCGTATGTAAAGGTCTATTTCCATACAAAACAATGTTCTAAGGACAAGCAATATGACAGTACAATCATAAAATGTTTGTGAATTTGAATGAAAATATGTAATTCTTTAAAAAAAGACTTGATAACTGCTCTAACTTTCAATAGATGGCGCGCCACGTCGCCTATTTTTTTAGGTTACTGTGTTTAGAAGGTACCACCATTCATTTCCGCGGCTATCGTCCCCCAAATTAAAAAGGACGCAATGAAGACGCCATGAAACGCTGAAAAGAAAAAGGATGGATAAATAAGAAGTTACTGTTGCTAGGGAGTTTTTGAATGAATTTGATTAACCCCAAATTAAAAGAGATAAAAATTTGGCGCTACCTTCTCAATACAGTAACCTTACCTATTTTCACAAAAATGTAAAAAAAACTTGGTAACTTAAAAAAACGAAAATGGCAACTGCTTTCAACAGATGGCGCCACATCACCGCATGGAAAGGCCTACTTGCTTGTGCATTATTTTTGTAAATATGTTCAAAGGACAAGCAATATGACAGTGGAATCATAAGATGTTTATAAATTTGAATGAGAAAAAAATTGTTTTTTCAAAAAGGTGATTCCTGATTGATAACTGCTAAAACCTTCAATAGATGGCGCCATGTCGCCCATTTTCACAAAAATTACGTTCAAGAGACAAGCTACATGACAGCAGAATCATTTGTGAATTTGAGGCTGCGTCCGACTCGTTGACAAATACGGTCGAATTCGTCCGATTCGTTGTCAGACTCCTGGTCAGACCATGGGCGCCGTGGTCGCATTTTAAAACGTAACCACTCGACCGTCCGACAGATGGTCCGCCATGGGTTGACTACTTTAACCACGAGTCGGACGCAGCCTGAATGAAAATAATTCTTTAAAAAAATGTTGATAACTGCTATAACTTTCAATAGATGGCGCCACATCGCCTATTTTCACAAAAATGATGTTTAAAAGACAAGAAATATGATAGTAATCGTAAAATGTTTGTATGTTTGAATGAAAATAAAACTTTAAAGAAAGCTTGGTAACTTAAAAAAACGAAAATGGTAACTTATTATTAAACGCCTAAATTTTTTTAGGCTGCCTAAAAGTGCGCCTATTTCTTAGACATTAACTGTCTATTTGCCTGCCTAATTCAATCTTTTTAAGTGCCTAAAAATCCGGGCTTTAATTATAAGATATATTTTTTTAATCCGTCAGTCAGACAGAACCTGTGAGGACGTTTAAAATTGCGTTTGCAAGGTTTCGTACCCTTAATTTGACTCAAAATGGCGTTTAATTGCAATACTTTATCTATCTAGAGACTATAGTGTGTGTCAGCAATTCACGCCAGCAGTTTTAAATGGATTGATTATGATCCTTGCAAATCATCGTCAATACATTGTTTATCAGAAATGAACCCATGTGTGTGTGTCAGTAATTCACGTCAGCAGATTTAAATGGATTGATTGAATTCTTATGTATGTATGTGTGTGTGTGTGTGTGTAGGGGGGGGATGCTTTAAATAAGAGATGTACTTGTCGCTTTCCTTTCTTATTTTAGGTACGGAATTCTATAAATAATAAAATATTTGAGACAAAACGCTCAGAAAAGTGAAATTGATATGACATTTCAAGTCCTTAATTATCTCATCTTATGCCTAATGTCCCTTTTACTTCTTATTATCACGTAATTTTAATAACTCCTCGTAGTTGTGATGCTGTGATGACCATCTTCATTCTAACGCGTCCCCCATCCTCCAAATAAACTAATCTCCTTTTGCGATGGTTTTTGGGAGTACGTACTGACCAGTTTCTTGCTGTTAGTGGATGTTTCGATTGTTGTTGGACTTTACTGAAACATTGGCAGAATTTCATCTAATTCATGGCGTCTTGTAGTTCTTGTACTCAGGAAACCTCTTCGTTTTGACCGTTTATTTTTGATAATTTTGTTTTCTTTAGGGCTCGGTACTCCATGTGTGTGACCTCGAATGTATTCTGAATCTTCCGACAAGGCTGTTTTCAAGCATACTTGTAGAAGATGGATTTATCTCGTCTGCTCTCTACCATCGCGATTGTTGGAAATATATGGAGTTTTCTTGGTAATATCATAGCAATATATTTGCCAAGTTAGTCTTCTCTATTCAAGGTGAATGTAACATGTACTGATTTCCTTTCAGTTGCCTTTAGCCTCTATTCACCGTTTTAAGTCAGCCTTATATCTTATCTAAGTTCGTCTGCAAGTTCCGGGATGCAATAACGGGATCTGCGGAGTTGTTAATACAACAGTATCGTTAGCCAAGGTGGCAACTGTGGTGTACATATCTCATTATTGATAGATAAGATCCGTACAGGTCCTAAGACACTTGCTTGTGGTACTCCAGATTGGATGTAAGTCAGTGTATTCTGTTTGGTACTTGACAAGGGAGTATCCGTTGGTTAGGTAAGGATTTAGTAGTACTGGTATGGGAAGGTTTTCTTCAATTTGCAGTACTCACCTGATTAAAGGCCTTACGTCTAGAATCGTAAAGGAGCAGAAACGTTTCATTTCAAAGTATTGTTGTGTCACGTTGATTTCGAAAACCGAATTGATGATCAGCTTTTGATCTTTGAAGGAGAAGTTTTTCAAAGCCTTTGGATGATGATTGATAAATGATGCTTTGGTCTTTTTTTGGGCCTTAAAATGTGAAGTTAGTTTTTCCTATCAAAGTTCTAATCACTTTAACGGTTTGGGATTTGAAGGGTATAAAGGGAAAGTCTATTTCGAAGGAAGTTGATGTTTGCCATCTTCTTCAGCAGTTGCATTAGATATATTGGATTGAAAAGTAGTTTTAAACATACGTAAAAACCAACTTTGATCTTCATGCGTCATATTAAAGTGAGGAGCCTATGGTATAGTGGTCAATTCCCTCAAATCCTTATACAAGTGCTTATGCAAGTGATTTAGGTTCGAATTCCGATACAAATTTCATTTTCTTGCTAAGCTAGAGTTCTCAGTAATCACGTATGTAGGTAAATAAATGTACATTAAGTTGCACAATTGGTGCCCCACTTTAAGGGGCAACTCACTGACAGACATTTCTGCCTCAAATTCTTAAGCTTTCTTGAAGCATTTAATTTAATAATCTGCTTATCTGTTTTTTTTAATTTTGTTGTTGGTTTCGATCTTTCCACCTTCAAAGTTTGCTTGATGTTTCACTTCGGACGTTTTGCTTTTGCTCAAATCGGGTGCAGCTCGTACAAGCTGGATGTGTTTCAAGTGCGCACGTATGCAGAACGTTTTCAGTTCAAAGACGCCGAAGGCAATGCCATCCGATAACAAGCAACACGTTGTTCGCATTGGACTTAATTTCGAGCAGACACGCGAAATGCATTGCCAGGTTTATTCAACTTTCTAAACTTAACCAGACGCCCTGGCGCTGTTCTCTTGGCAAGGTTGAGGATCTCGGGATGTGAATTGGCATCGGAGCGCATTACGTAAAAAAAGAACACTAAAATACTATTGAGGCAATGAGATTAGCTAATTTGGTTCAATTAATTGATCAACGAATATAAAATTTTTGCCAAACATTGGATGCATAAAAAGACAATAAGAATTTTATATCTCATAGTTCCTTGATGATGTATTCTGGTTGGAGTGTCGGGTTTTAATTCATTCTTTAATCCAAAAGGCAAAGACCGACAGTTATAGAGAGAAGCACATTAAACGAAAATTGTTTTTTTTTTGTGAATAATTACCGCAATATTAATAAATCTAGAGTCAAACGTTTCTACCACAAAGATAATTGATGCTTCAGTCGACATTTCTGCTATAAATCAGCTCTATGAATAGAGCGCGGTGCCTACACGAGAAAGCATTAATTCGTGTTCTGCGAGATGGAATTTGAAAGATGGGGCTTTCAACTGCGTACATCTCAGAAGAATCACGTTCCGCCTTCTTCATCTATAAAGACAGCGCAGCGGTCCCGTTAAACAAAAAGACGGATTACGGGGGTCACTCTGCGCGCAGGAAAGAAACCGTTCCGTCGAATCGAATTATAACAAAAATGGAATTCCTCCGGTAACTAGCTTCGATTGTACAATTGATGGACGAAGTTTTTATTGCCTCGTTTCTTGAAGTAAATCACGATTAAAGATCGATCGAAACCGATCGTAAAACTTGATACGCTTGGATGAAGTAATTAAGAATTATTTTAAATTGAGATTCATTATGGGGCACCAGCAATTTTGAGGATTCTTTTTCAGATCTATTAAATTAAAAGTAGATTCGTAAATTATCATGGATTTAAACTATTGTCACAAAGGTTACGTTTAAGGAGACAGCTTGCTTCCTACCTTGTTGCAAATACAGAGATGGGTAAATTAAAATCACCTACCGACCGGCTAGACTCGAGGAGATGAGTTATGGGTAGTGCGTAACCCCAAAAGTAAAGGGACGGAATTTACTAATAAAATACAATTTACCAGTACAGTACACTCGTCTTTATTTGTGGAAATAACAAAAACAACAAAACCCAGAAGGGGTTAAAGATTTAAATAAAGAAAATTTGTCAAATAAATATCCCGAAAATTAGGATCCGACTTTCGTTTACAAAGTCAAAAACAAATAAATCTCAAATGTTAATTAATTAAACTCGTGCAACTAAAGGTTGCTTCATTTAAAAGTAACACAAACGTAGCACTTGAAATATCGCAAATCCAAAATAAAATCCAATCGTCCGCTCTAGTACACGTCAGCTGTCAAGTCGACGACGATGTCCAACGACAGTCGAATTCGGCGGAGGGGTCGTGAACCCAAGAAGGTGTGACGCTATTCTCAGCGACCTCTCCAGCCGAAAGGCTACCACTAGCGTTGGGCGAATTCAAGTCCGAACGGACAGGGGAGTATGACGGCGAAGTAACCGTCTCGACGAAAACGACCTTGCGATAATTCAAGGCTGGTTGGCCCCAGATATCACCACGAAGGGTGGGTAATAGTAGAAAAGCCTAAGTAGGAAGAGAAAAAGCATGCGTTACGGTCTGAATTACGCCAAAAGTACTTGCCATATTTACCCAATCGAATTTGGTCGGGATTAGACTTCGAGAAGCATTACTAATGCTTGTAGACGGAGGGGGTGATGACTTCAGAATCCGGTATCTCGTTTACCGTACATAATTCACTTAGGCAATTTCAGCCCGAAGAATTCTTCAAAAGCAAACAAAACGATGTGCACCTAAAGCGTTCTGGCGGATTTCACAATTCCCGTCGCGCATCGAGATTGACGGACGAGTTAAAGACTCATTAATTGATGTAATTAGAAAATTACAGAAGAAGCAGACTTGATTTCCACGTAACGTACAAAGGAAATACAAACATAGTAAGAGCAAACAAACAACGAAGAATCAAAGTAATTTGAAACAAGACAAGGCGTATGTGTATTAAGTCCACTCCTTTACTTTCAACAGTATTAGACGAGGCAATAAAGAAAGACCTCGATAGCAGACACGAAGGAGAACTTGCAAGCAGCATAACCTTACAGCAATACAGAAAGAACTAGCAAAGATAAACATAAAAATAAATACCGGAAAAACAAAAACAATGATAATCTCTAATAAAAAGAAAACCTATGAAATACGTCTGGATGGAGAACAAATTGAACAAGTAGAACATTTCAAATATTTAGGCGTAATTATAGAAGAAAATGAAAAACTAGACAGGGAAATAAACGAAAGAATGGGAATACCTACATACATTCAGAATAATGAAAACATCATTTCTGGGGAAAAGAGAAGTTCCGAACAAGATAAAAACCGAGATAGTAAAAAAAGTGATCAGGCCAACAATCATGTCAGTATAGCAGCGAGACATGGATATTAACAGAAAGACAAAAATCTCGAATTAACGCAATGGAAATGAGATTTCTGAGAAAAATAGAAAACCAAAATAGAACCCATCAACGAAAGAGTAATATAAGGACTTAGATGGTTCGGTCATGTGTCTCGAGACAAAAATGTAGGACTCAACTCCACCAGCCTTACACCTAAAGATAAAAAGGCTTAGGACTTAGGACTAAGAAAGTGAGTAAGAAATACAAAATTGCAAGTGAAATTTTTAACAATAGTGCCTGACCCAGATCTTATCAGATCTTCCCTCCTTTTAAGGGCTAGTTTGACGGGTAACTTTCGGTACTTTATAGTAATAAAATAATATGCGAGCCAAAAATCAATTTTTCAGAGTTGGCTGTGTGATAAATCACGTATGTCGCAGTCGAAGTGTTCTTTCAATGACGGATGAGTTTTGGAAGAAAGACAAATATTTATTAAATAAGATGCGTTATATGTCCACCACCTTCTACTAGACAGTGCAGCTCTTCTTTTAACAGAATCAATAACATTTTGAAGAATCCTAGGTGAGTTATTAATCTCCTCGATCTTATTTCTAATTCTTTGTTGTAGGACTTCAAGACCAACAACTGGAGTTTCAAAAATAGAGTTTTTTAAATATGGCCTAAGAAAGAAGTCACAGGGAGTCATATCGCAGGAACGTGGTGGCCATATCTCACAGAAGTTTGTGGACGTTTCTCCATTACTTGTCTCACTGTTTCAATAGTTTCCTCATTTCTAACTGTTGATCTGCCACTGTCTTTTTTGCGACCCACACTTCCAGTTTCCCTGAACAATTTGACAAAACGTAGAACAGAACTGCAGAAATAGTCATACGGAAATTCTTCTAGGTAATCCTCGTACGCATTTCTTACATTATAGACCCATTCGCCATTGACTTTTGTACCATTTCTTAAATAAATTTCAACCAAATCTTCATTAAATACGAAAGCCATTTTTAAACTAATGTGCAAAAAAAATAAAAAATTACAGTGACAGTTACTGCCGGTTCAGTGAGACTTTTATTATTCATCTGGACGAGTCAACAAGAAAATGCATTCAATCAGCTGAAGAACATGCTGGTCAACGCACCAGTGCTGGATCATTTCAACCCTGAGGCCGGTGGAATAACCCTAACACTGGCTAAACTAATTAATTAAGGGCGATGGGTAGGGTCCCTCCCTCCTTGCTGTTGGCTGATTAAATTACAGAATTGGCCTAATACTTAAAGAAACACTGACCAACAAATTTTTCCAAGGTGAAATGTCCCTAGTGAGCTTAATACTCGCTTCAATGTAAATAAAATTATTTTGAATAAAGTTATCTAATTGCAATGGTAATATGAACTTTACTGATTCTTTAGTTACTAATTAATGCAAATTAAATTATTCTCACTCAATTGATGCCACCAAAGGTGCGATGAAGAAATACAAATAAATATAAATTACCATCCCGCTTATTCTGTAATTCGCGCACAACACTCCGCTCACTCTGATTTAAAACACTCGCGTCGCGATGCGCACGTGTTTCGTTTAATTGCCCTTCTTAACACACTGTATTTTAACCGTACCGAAATAAATGATTTATCTAGAAAAATGAGCTACAAAAAAAAACCCAGGTCAGATTTGAAAAATAGCCGACTGCTCGTCCATGAGATTCGAACGTTTCTGCCCGTTTTCCGCGTCCCGTCCTTTCAAGAAAAAAATTAGAACACACCCCTCGGACTTTGCAGCTAAATTTTGAAATCATTTCGACCAATCATAGTCGCTGCATTTAGTTCCCACTCACGCCTATTCCAGATGCCCAGAATGTATCAAGAGACACTCCATTAGCTTATCAGGAACACTCGCCGTCGACTCTCGCAAATGAAGCACTCCTAACTTTAACTTTACAAGCGTACAAGCTGATATTTTTTAAAAGTATCTGGTGCCTGCTTGAAAGAAACCAGACTGAAGCGAATGCTCCAACTCGCAATGTAATTTGATTTCTTTAGCCACATGGAACATGTATCTGCAATTTTAACGCGACAAAATGTATACAAAACCTAAGCAAAACCAATCTAAAACGTCAAGTAGATTTGTTTTATGATGTATGTGCAGCTATAGTGCATTTGAATGTCGTCTGTGATTATCGAATTTCTAAAGAGCTCTTTGGATGGCAAACCAGCCCCTGGAGAAAGAACAGGCGTCGGGCTTAATTGCTCCGGGTCGTATTTTTACAGCGTGAAGTTTTCGAACACGTGTTCGTTATTTGAAATGAAACATGCAACAATCGATTTTGTTTTGAAAACAAATTCCGCGTACACTTCAGTACCGTTCAAAATATAAACAAAATCCCTGTACATATAGATGAAAATAATTTTGTGTTGTAGATTCCTAAAGTTAAAATCTTCAGTAGTTATCGAGATATTGTCCGAGAACACACTGTTGGGACACCTTGTATATCCGTTTCCGATTTTTTTGGGTAGGTGACGCCAGCGGAGAAACACTTGAAAAAGTAAATTGCCGGATAGATAAGATAAATGATGAATACAACTATCACTATGGCGTCTCTATTATTCGATTTAAGTGGAAATAGTAAAGAGTAATTTGTATACATATTGTAACGATTTTTAAAGGTTCATTAATTTTTATTTTAAAACAAAACACGAAATAGTTAATAACTAATTTATTTACAAGCAAACTAATTTAACACTAACATTTAACAATAATTTATTTACAACCTTAAATCTAATTTATTTATAACAGCCGAGCGAAAGTTTATTACGCGGACTTTTGTGTCGAACTCTAACGCTGCATTCTAATCGAACTGACTCACTCTCGGCCGCGTGCATTTTTATATATCGGGGTTGTTTTTCGGGAACATTCTAGACGGAGAGTCTCGCTTGTCTGCCGAACTTTCTCGTGAAGACGCGTCGGCGATGACGCACGCGATAGGCTGGCTCCGCAAACGCCACAATATAATTTGATGCTATTTCATTTGCCAACAAAAAATACAGACTGTTCCATTAAAAGAAATTTTACATAAGCAAGTACCTTGAGAATGCAATGCGCAACTGTTTTCTTCATATGAGGACTGTAATCTTCAGTAAAACAGTTCATTTTTGCTAATTTGAACGACTTCGTAACTCCAATAATAACGAAGTTAGCAATAGTGCGGAACTTTGATCACCCTATGTATGTACAAAGAAAGTGTGGTGACGTACACGTAAAATGTGGCAGTAAATCATCAGCATCAGGAAAAATACTATTCCACAAACATGTACAAAATTAATCAAAGAAGAAGAAGAACAAATAAAAAAGGAAAGCCATCTACAAAAAAAAAAAAACGAAAACACATGGAAAGCAGTGATCTTAAGTTGGATTGGCATCTGCGTTGAAGAAAAAAATAGCTAAGATTTCTAAGGTGATTCCCACAAAAAAACATTCTTACTCTACAGAACATAGTATTACTCGAATTTGAGAGAAAAATTCGGATCAGGTATCGCTGTACTTCTTAGAAACACATACTCATTTGCTGCATCATAATTGGAATCATCGGAATTATAGTCTAAATCTTGCTTCTCCTTTGAGTGTTAATATGTTATAAACAATTTATATTTCATAAGTTATTGAATAAGTGTGAATGAGTTGCGGACGCAATCAGAATTTAGCACAGAACCCGGACCTTTCAAATAGCGAAGGTTTAAAAACGTTTTAAAATTTTAATCAGCACGAATTATTTCGAGTCAGTTTTCTTAAAAAAATTTTAAAAACTTTACGATTTTTAGTTTTACAAAAAATGACAAGTAAGGGAAATTTAACCATAACTTGAGGCCTTAAAAACCCATGAGATTCGTCACCTCCGACTTACGCAGAACGCATTGCAAAATATTCCAGATTAATTCTGTTTAAGCGGCAGACCACGTACGCGGAAATTAATTGGGGTTCGCTTATCAGCGCGGTCACAGCGTCTACTAATTATTTTCACCACAGCAAGAGAGAACACGCGAAATTTTCTAAATTTATTATCAACTAAACTCCAAATGTATGTACCATGCCTTCAAATGAATTCCTGATGAAAGTAAGCTGTGATTTTTTTTTATAAAGTTGACGACACGCAATACAAGAGCGAGAGGACAGTTGTCGTCAGTGTCATATTATTTGATCATGACATCACATAGTAAATGCAAAACATTTAATTCAATTCAAAACAACATTAAAGCTGAGAGCAGATACTGTCCTTTAGCTTGAATGCACAAATGTACCCTGCGCTTCATGTTTTCAAACGCCTTTGACGAGTGTTGGGAAGTTATGAGTTATGTTAGCACAAACAAATAATTGGACAGCTGTCAGTACTAAAAACTTTTAGGAGAAAAAACACTGAATTCATAGACTACTTTAATTAGGAATTTAATTGAGTACACGGTATATTCAATACATAAACATTTAAAATACACATGCACACTCTTCTATAAATTTAGACGTACAGAGTGATTCTTGAATAGACCAACAGAAAATGCTGACGAAAGAAGATACTTCCCAGAACACGGGAAAAATGTTTAAAAAAATTCTCTACAACAATTTATAATATCCATTCACTCTTTTTCCTCGTCTCAGTAGGCCGTGTTCTCGTTTCGTTAAGTTGCTGCCCTGAATTTTGATAGATGCCAGAATCTGACATTAAAAAAAAATAATGACAATTCCACACCACTAATCTGACTATGTTGCCAAATATTATACGAAGGAGCACCGACTATGGTACCGTGAAATATGCACTACAGTCGAGCTGGCAACAACGTCTCTGTCAGTGGACTCAAATTATAACCATGAAATTAAATGTTTCATTATGATACCAACAAAAATGTCACCCTAACTCGCCTACTGGGACGAGGAAAAAGAGTGAATGGATAATAATCAAAAGTTTAAGACGATAACCAAAAGTTTACATCTTTAAAACCGTCCAATCGACGTTTATGATGTTACGCAGAGAATCAGAGTCATTCAGCCGAAAAACTTGACCGTGAACTAATAACACACAGTTGCACAGCTGATGATGAATACGTCGTTCAAAAGTGAAATACTTACATCGAAGCGAACAATAATTTATGACTGGTAATTCCGTCGCTTTAAAAAGAACACATCGAACCCACGTAATGAAATTTATTAGATTTGTACGAATTACTGTTAATAATTCGTCTTTTATAATCATAGAATTTGTTTGTCATAATTATAAAACATTATCTGCACATAAAATAATTAATAAACTTAGGCTGTGGCAATGTCCTTATGAAAATTTCGACAGCTCAATCAAACTGAACGTTCACATTCGAACAAAAAACACATGTTTTTTATGAGGGTAGTATTTGTAAACCTAGGTCGTTAATCACATCCAGCGGTTCTCAAACAATTTTGCCCAAAATGAAAAATTATTTTTACCGAAGTTATTATGGACATTTCCCCCCTGGTTTATTAATCCGTTTTACTTCTTTCCTTGAGTACTGTTTGTGGTTTTAATTAATGACAAAAGTTTAGTAACACCCTGTATAATTTGTTTAGTTTTAGCCAGTTTTAGGGGGTAATAAAAGATATAGCAAAAAAGTATTATTAATAAAACGTCATGTATTGATTGTTGCAATTGCAAACCATTTAACATTTTCCCTCCTCTCTTCGTAGAGTACTGGTTATGTAAACAACTCTTTAATATGTAAACATGTAAATGAGCCTCGACATTTAAATTGAGTGAAAACTCATAACCCGCAGAATTATTACGATTTTTTGGTCTTAAATTATCGCTGATTTTATTGGGGAACTTTCATAACGTCTATTTTTGCCAAGGCGCAGAAGTCGTAAAATTATTCAACAAATAGCGCGGAACGAAATTATCATTCTAATAAGTGGCAGTTTAAACAAACAGTTCCATAAATTGACCATGAGACCACGATTATTTTTAAACGTGTGCGTGCGGAAAACCGCGCCCGGACATATCAGAACGCGGAATTGCAACGCATTTCTGCAACGAACTCGAGCGCTTCCGTCATTGAAGAAAATTACATGGTCAAGTTCAAAAATTATTTAAAAAAAGTAAAACTTAAAGTTTAGTTTTTCATCCTTGTTGCGATTTCGCTCTGGTTTTATATTTCTGTCTGACGTTTATTACCTCCTACATTACTTCTATCTTTTCTTTTTTCAAAGCAGTGGAATTATTTTTTTGTCTAATGGATGGTAATATGGTATGGTCTGCATAAATAAATGTCTTCGGAGTGTTCCAAATTTTTTTTGAAATTGCTTATTTGTTTATGGCTTCTTATTTCTTACACCTTTTTCTGTCTACCATCTCTTCTTTCCAATCCCTGACTCCTACCCTTCTCAGATCTTTCTTCACTTCCTCTAACCATTTCCTTCTGGGCCGCTCTCTTCTTCTTTTCCCTCCTACCCCTTTCATTAAAATTCTTTCAACCCATCTTTCGTTAGACATTCTCGTTATGCGTCCCAGCCATCTAGCTCTTTGCTTTCTCACCACTTCAACATTGCTTGGTTTTTTGTACAGATCTTGTATTGTTTCCTTTTTGAATTCACCTTCGACTTTAATTCCTCTTTTTTATTTCTCATTGTCCATGTTGCAGACGCATAGGTCTTATTGCAGTTTGGTCATATTTTTGCGGTCCTTGATACCTTCTTTTCCTTTAAGATTTTTGAAAACATTCCAGTCGTTTTACTCCCTTTCATCACCTATTTTCCTATTTCCTTTTCTTGCATGTTAGCGTCACTCCCAGATATTTCGATTTGCTTTACTTTCTCTACTGTATGTTTCCTGTTTTCTGTGCAGTTGATAACTAAACTGGTGGATGTTCTTCTGTTACTATCTTTCATTAGCACAGACTTTGTTTTACTTTCGTTAATTGTCAGGTTCTAATAAATTCTGTTTCTTTCTCGGACCTCGCCATCAGTGCCATGTCGTTAGAGAAGGCCAGGCACTGATGTCTCTTATCATATACATATCAAGTCTTCAAGCAAAGAATAAGCTTTTGCAAATTATGCGTCTACTTTAGGAACAGCCTGTACATATTTCTTTATTTTCAATTTCGAATAGCTTTGTAAATTGATATTTTACTTTATTCTTTTTTTTTTCGTTAAATTCTTTACAATTTTTTTTTATCTAATATTTCCTTTACTTTTTACATTTTTATATATCAAGATCAATTTTCTTTTATATTGTCTTTCTTTTAATTCCTCTCCAGTTCTTAGTGACTTTTCACCTTTTTTTAATGTTATTATTTGTTGTACGAAAATTACTGCAGCTCATCAGAAATAACAATTTTAAACATAAAAAAGAACAAAAAAATGAGAAACAATGAAAAAATTAAATAAAGAGTAACTATGGCAAAGGTGCTTTAAAAACAAAAGCCTAACAAAAAAATTCATTTCTGAAATACCTACACACAAAAAAGGAAAGCAAAAGAAAATTAAACTTTCAAAAAGATTTAAATAATTAATATGTAATTTTAAATTATAATTAAACAAAGAAGTATATAAGAAACAACCACTACATCTAAAATTGGCGCCCAACGTGGTGCCAGATCAATAAAAACACTACATAATAATTTGGCGCCCAACGTGGGGTCATATAAATAATAACACTACATATAAAATTGGCGCTTATGGTTTATGAAATATGATTTGAAATTTCTTTCTTTCTTTTCTCTCTTGCTCTTCCCTTTGTTCTTTAAAAATACTGCAACCATACGCAACCCCAGGTAATATCACAGCAATATGTTTTTGTTAAAGAAAACGAAAAGAGACCATGTACGAAATATCTATAAACAAATAAAATAAAACAAACGTTTACCTAACAAGAACATCTTCTGATACTGCTGATACTTCCAAGAAGATTTGAAATTGTAATCATCTGTGATCATCACCATCCTATTGTGGTGTAATTTCTAATTCCCGTAAAGTTTTGTTAATTTGCACCATCTTACATATCCATTCTCAAGTTCCTTTTAATTTTGTTTGTTGTTGTAACGTGTATTTTACTGAAGTGCTCAGAAATAACAAAATCGATTACAAAAAACAACAAAAAATTGAGAAGAAACGAAAAAATTATGCAACACTAACCATAACAAAAAAAGATATTTAAATTTCCACCACCTTACTTATGCTTTCTCAAGTTATTTTACTGAAATAAAGATATTGAATACAAAAGAGAACAGGAAACAAAGGGTGATTGAAATTTGAAAGTCTTCGTAGAGGTACAATTGAGAGATCACTTTCTTGAAAATAATTACTAAGGGTGGGTTTACAGAAAGCAAATCAAATATTTAATTTCGAATTAAACTAATCACAATTAAGTTGCCATAAGAATTACATTGCGAACTGTCAAATTAACAACGTCATCAAAATTTGATTGCAATTAAATTTTCTGTAAACTGGCCCTAAGTATGTAATTGTAATTGATTGGATAGTTGTAAAAATCAACTCAAAAAGTCAATAAAATTTTAAGTCACTATCTAAAAGATAAAAAAACACGTCTTGAATTTTATTTCATGTTTTTATTTTGCTGTTTGTTTACTTGCTCGGTCGTTTGCTTGTCCCTGTACTAATTATAAATAGTGCTCAGAAGAGATTTGGCCGCAATTTAACATTTATAGGAGGCATTACTTTTGATACTTAGCGTACAAGTCCAGTTTCCTCGGGATAAATAATAAATAAACAAGTGGTCAAGGGAATAGTGGACAGTAAAATTGAATAAAGAGACGTAGGAACGTAGGTTTTTTTTTTCAACTAATGTAAATATAAAGTAAAACTCTTTTAGTTATGTTTTATATTTTCGATGCACTTTTTAAAATAATCCGAAATTAACAGGATAGTGTAAACAAATTTATATTCTGTTAATAAATGCAAGGTTTTGCTAATTTGAAAGATATTTAAATTTTGTAATTTTCTTAGGGTCCGTTTATCGATGCTAGGTTAAATTTATCTTTCAGTTTGTTACCAATGGAAACGTATACTTTATAATTGTTGGTATTGGTAACAAACTGAAAGATAAATTTAACCTAGCATTGATAAACCAACCCTTAGACACTTAAAACAAAAGATAAATTTGCTTACACTATCTGTCAATTTCAGATTAATAAAAAAAATACAAAAAAAGATGATGAAAAGATAAAAGTACAGTACAGTACAGTATAGGAATAACCTGGGAAGAGAATTAGAACTGGAGGGCAGAGAGGAGAGATGCAGGGCAGCTAGAATGGAATAGACTCTAAAAATCTATAAAAGACGCGTTAGACATATTTAAGAAAACCAACAGACGAACGAAACAGAAGGATGGTGTGATAAAGAATGCAAGCAAATAACAACAGAAAGAAATGAAGCCAAGAAGAAACTGCTACACCAAAATTCAGAAGAAAACAGAAAGAAACTCGAGGAACTAAGAAGATTAGTAGAAGAAAGTATGCAGGAGGAAGAAAAGATTGCAGTCAGGGAAAAAATAAAAGAAATAGAAAAAAACTTTGCGAATAAGGAAATCAGACATTTTTGCCAAGTAATAAACACAGAAAATAAAAGGTACATAAAGAAGATATTATTCTGCAGAAAGGAAAATGGCGAGCTAATTGGAGGCACGCAGGAAAACCTAAACAGATGTATGGAGTGTTTTTCCAAAGTAATGAATTACGGAAAGAAGAATTAATACCAGAGGTGGATCTTAATGAAACGGACGATGAGGAAAAGGTTGCAGAGCCAGGGATAGAAGATATAGAATAAATAATAAAGAGCTCAAACATAACAAAAGTGCAGGAGGAGGGAAGTTGAAAGAAACAGTACTACACCTAATTAAGAAAATCTGGAAAGAAGAAACTATACCAACAGAATGGAAAGACGCGGTTTTAATACCAATTCTAAAGAAGGGAAACGAAACATACCGCAAGAACTAAAGAGGCGTAGCACTCTTAGACGAAGTTTACAAAATATTTCGCCAATATAGTACGGGAAAAGCCTAAAAACTTATGAAGAAAAAAAAATCGGTGACTACCAGTGAGGCTTTAGAAGCGGAAGATCGGTTACCGACCAGATATTTACAATCAAACAGCTATGAACATAATCTGGCAGTACACGCACTCTTTATCGACTTCAGCCAAACTTTTAACAGGGATAAAATATTTCAAAGTATGAAAGCACTGGGAATTCTAACGAAAATATTAAGGATGGTGAAGCTTACATTAACGAACACCCAGAACAAAATAAATATAAACAGAAATAAATCAGGCAACTTCCAAATCACAAACGGGGTACTATCGCGGCCTTATAATTTCGCACGATTCGATTTTCCGCTCTAAATATGGCTTTCTTTGACGGCTTGTCAAAAATAATCATTTTAAACGTCAGATTTCAAATGTGCAGCAACACAATGCCAAATCCCGTGCTTTCTGAAGGAGAGAAGGGTTTTGCAATCGCAAAATTATGATGGCTGGTCGCCACTTCTATTCTGCTATATCAGTTCTAATCTTTTATTATCTTGATGTTATTAAATTATAACCAAACAATCTAACTCTTGGTTAAATGTCTTTAGTGTCAAAATTGAGGAAAGAGTCTGTTCTACAAAACTATAATTTAGAGAAATTCTGGCTACTTGATAAAAAATCGTGCGAAATTTTAAGGCCGCCATAGTACATCAAGGGGATCCATTCACTGCTTTCCATTCAAAGTTATGACGCCCCGGGGCATAAAGCCTGGAGCACCCCAAAGTCACTCAGGGCTACTTGTTCAATGGAACGGTGTGTAAGCCATTTTATGACCAAAAATAATGGCGCGAAATTTGTTCAGTATGTGGGTGCGCAGTCGTATTCAATGCTGTCGCATGTCGTGGTGAAATTTAAATTTACCATACTTCTGAGTTTTACTGGATAAAAAAGCACATGCATTTACTTCGATTTGAGCATTATTGCATTATTATTGCATTTTTGGACACATAACCTGTGCATATAACAAATGACATAACCTTAAAACATGATCAGAGCTTGACGCCTCTAGTTATTTGGTGGTCTTCGAAGGGTGAGGGGAAAGTGTGACCTTGGGGCGTGAAGTTCTCGCTCGGTGTCGCGCTCGTGTGGAAAGGAACATAGGGCTTTAAACCCCGGACAGATCGGAGCTGCTCCTTTACGTGAAAGGAATACAGCTATTGTCAACGCCATTATTTGACATCACGTGGAAAGAGTAAATATCATTTGCTGATGATCTTGTAATAATAAGTAGAAGAAAATAAGAAACAATGAAAAAGCGGAAAGGGAAAACGGTTTGAAAATAAATGAAGAAAAGACAAAATACATGGTGATGAGAAATCAAGGTCGTCAATAACGTAGGGTATCTAGGAGTTCATATAAGCAACAGAAATTCGAAAGAAGAAGAGATAAATGCAAGATTAATAAAAGCGAACAGAACTGCTGGATCACTAAGGAAGATATAAAACTCCAAGTTGGTATCTAAAAAAACCAATACGGCCCATTTTATTATATGGTAGCAAATTGTGGATTTTGAACAAGAATGAAGAGAAGAAATTAGAAGTCTGGGAAAGAAAAATCCTCGGCCGAATATACAGAGGAAAGAAGACAGACATATGGAAAAGACGGACGAATCAAGAAATAATAAATCATACTAGCCTCCAACACTAACAGTAGTCATTAGATCCCAAAGAATACGTTGGTTAGGACATGTGAGACGATTGCCAGTGAACAGAGAAACGAGGATGACATTGAAAGAGGGCATAGGTTGAAGAGAGAAAAAAGGCAGACCGAAGAAAAATTGTTACAACCTGTAGAAGAGGACTTCAACAAATTAAATGTCAGAAATTGGGAAAAGCAGGCAGAAGATACGAAGAAATGGAAAATAATAGTCACAAAGCCTTACTTCCTCACTTTTAATCCAATTTTAATAAATGATGCGTCAAACGAAATCGTTTCAAAAATGTCACAATTTAGATTGATTTAACATTTTTCTTTGAGTTCCGTTTTTCAGTTCCGTTTGTTTTCAAACTGCACTATTATTTATTTTTTTACTTTTTTTAATAGAGATTTTCTTTCTCAATATGAAAACAACCACACACATGAATGGAAAAACAAACGAGAATTTAAAGAATTAATGTAAAATTTTAGAAGTCGAGCAATCACATTAAATAATAATAACGGCACATTCAACATTTTCGAAAGGACTAAGTGAACTGTGGAAGCTGTTCTATTAAAATTTTAAAGTCATTAATATGGTTATTGACAAATAAATTTTCACATTTTGTGATTAAAATGGATAACAAGGCCTGTGTGGATATGATTGAAGCAGCTGCCTTGTGATTTTATGACAATCATTTTCCTGACAGATTACTTCCGATGTACCGATAAATTTGGAAGACTGGTTCAAAATTTACAAAATTTTGGATCTTTCAAAAAACCCAAAACAATCACAGGCGAAATTTAAGATCAAGATTTAGAACTAAATGTTTTGCAGCAACGGGCGTCAATAGAGATGTGTCGAATGTGTCTTTGAAATAATGGGAGTAACTTCGAACAAGTAAAAACTATGGTTATTTGATTTTTTGGAAATTTCGATCTTTTTTCTTTTAAAATAAACTTTTAACTTCTGGTTATGATGTAGCTATATTCAAAAACAAATTCTCTATTGGAATAAGTACAAAAAATATACAGTGCAACTTAAAAAACAAAGTTAGCTACGATTTGTTAAAAAATTGTTGTCAAAAAAAAAATTCACAGCAGATCAGGTTAGAGTGTTTTTAAAACGATTTTGTTTGACGTTTATTAAAATCGGATAAAAAATAAGGAAGTTACAGCACCAAAGGTTTTTAAGTTCCACCCGGTACATGTACAGGGTGGATCAATTTCGATGTCTCTTATGGGCATCTCTGTAACTAAAAGAGATAGAAAAAAACTAGTGGCCAAGTCTCGATCTCTTTTTTAGAGATAAAGTCAACAGACTAAACAAAAATTGGCTATCTTCTTTTGTTTTCGAGTTATAAGCCAAAATTCAGATTTTCGACTTTTCGTCAATCAGTCATATCTCGTTTATTTTTACAGATATTAAAAAACTGTTTTGACATTATTAGGACACTTTTTTGAATACAATTCAGTGGTGTAATAGGTTTTTGGAGATTTTTTTTCTGTTTTCAAAAATATATAGTTTGTTGGGTTCATTTGTTACAATTAATAGAATAAAACGCCTTTTTTATTATTCTTGGGTGCATTCTATTCTTAGTAGACGAAAAGTCGAAAATGTCAATTTTTGCCTGTAGCTCGAAAACAAAAGAAGATAGCCAATTTTTGTTTAGTCTATTGACTTTATCTCTAAAAAAGAGATCGAGACTTGGCTTATTTATTTTTTCAATTCTATGCCTTTCGATGTAGAATGCTGTACGAATGTACAGAGGCATGTGCGAACGCACATAAACATCTATATAATTATAAATGATCGAACAGTTGTAAAAATTAATTCAAAAGTATAAACGAAATTCCCGATAATAAAATACGTAAGGCGATGACGGTCAATAAAGTATAAAAAATTGCTGTGTAATATTTTTGACATAACCTGAAAAAATCGCAGTATTTAGTTTATCACAAATTGAAAGCAAACCGTTCAAGATATTTCAGATTTCTCTGCGGATTGTGAAATTCAAACCTTTCCTTCAATTTAACCAATTTTCTGTTTCTTATAGTAAACCCAATTAATATTCACTCTGTATACGAAGGCGAAAGCAAAAAAAAAGATAAAATCTGATGTATTTAAATAACAAAAAGAATAAAAATTGTTGCCTTCTTCTGTTCCCTAGAATTTCTATCCGAATTTTATTTGTGTAGATTCAACTTGATCGAAATTATTGTTCTCATATCTCCGAAAGGAAACATTTCCAGATCCGAGCTTCTTAAACCCCAAAACAATGTAATACATAAAAATTTTCGAACGTTATTCTGAATCACCCTCTACAAGCCCAAACTACTTAAACATTCAAATTGACAAGTTTGGCCCAGTTATTTGTGGAAGATCTTAATTAATACAACTGCACTTGCCAGTCAGAATTGACGTTCGTCTTTCTATTACATTTATTAAAAGTGACACCAGAAACATTGACCCAATATTATTTGTAAATCAAATTCGCAAACTAGATGTTTATAAATAACCCTGTCCCCTTTAGTCTGGGTTTTGTTGAGACAGATTTGCTTTTTATAGACGTCAATTTCGTTTCCATTGACCGCGAATATTAAGAATCATTGCCAATCAGTAAACATGAAAGATATAATATTATAAGTAATAGGAGATTTATGAGTTGTACAGTGTGTAATACCATAAGCGTACCAAACGATTTACTTAAAATGTTACAATTGTCATGTACAGACTCATCTATTCGATGTTGTTCGGTGAGTGAGTAGTATAAGAAAGTAAGAGCCATAAATATAACAAAAGTATGAGTTGGTGGATATCCTAAACGCAAGGTTAGAACTATACAAAATTTTATAATTCACTGCTTTGGATACAAAACGCTCATGAGTTTTATTATTTAAAAAAGTTACGTTTCGCTTACAAAAAAAAATATATACAATGCGTTACCGGCCTTAAAAAATCTAGCAGTCTAAACGAATTATAAATCTGTCGATTCTATTCGACAATAATTAATAATTAAGTTACGCCTGCAAGATGCGATCTGTCGATTGCAAACAGTCCTAGGGGCGTTTAACGGTAGACTAAATGATAATAATGATAAACAAAGTTTCTATTCGAGCAGGCGAGACCCTAACACCATCAATATTGTTTACGATCGGGCGTTTCGGTAGCGGGACGCTAATGGCCCCCAAAATATTCCTTCACCGTTCATCCAGTGAGATACTGAGGCACAAGAAATTAGTTTAAAAATGCAATAAATGCTGCTCGTTTCTGCCGTTTTTGGAAGCCACAAAACTTTTTATCGTTGCTTAAATCGCTTATTTATTTAATTTTGTAATTTTATTCTAATTTTGCTTCGTTATTTAAGAAGTTCCTGTCTCACTACGGATTATTTAAATACAGTTTATTACGTCTGTTAACAATAATGGATGCTGTCTTTAATAGCTAGAGCTCGGCTTTCCTTAATTCACTTGAACTGAAAGAAAATGCGTTAAGGCGGTTACAGACACGCAGTGGTGCTTGTGGGGATACTCACAACTTGCTTGTGAATTTCTATTTTCGTTATCTATGCATCTCTTTCTTGCTCTAGAATATGAATAAAGGCACGTGTGGTTTCTCGAGCTAAAATCAATTTGGTGTAAGTCAACTACGGACTTACTAAGGCCTAGTCGTACAATTTCAGTTTAACTTGAAGCCAAAGCTTGAACGCTTAACAACGATTGTTGAAATAATCGTTATTATGGATTTGAAGCTTAAATTTAAACTGACACTGTATAACTGGGCCTTTGACATGAACAATATTATTGTGGAATCTTTCGGATTTCTTCTCTTCATTTCTATCAAAATTAAGAGCAGCAGCTATGATTAATATAAATGTAGTTCAGTTTTATATCGAGAATTTCGCCTTTAAAAGTTCGAGACGGTATTCACAGATGGCACTGTAACCAATTTATATAATTAACTATTAATCTGTTGGAATTCTAATAAAAATTAATTACCAAAAATAAAAGACTTTTGAATTTGGAATTCGCGTTTAAAAGTTCAAATAAATATTCACAGATGGCAGAGTGATCATTTTATTATAATTAATTTTATTAATCTCTTGGCAAACATAATAACTGTGATGTATATATGTTAAGTTATTATTAAAAGATAGGGATTGATTGTGCGTGTGCGGGGTAAGAGATTAGGCATACATGCGCATTTAATTAAGCAGAACAGAGTTAGTGGGCAATAGAATGTAAAGCAGTGTACAGAATAAAGTTTAATTTGGCGCAAAAAGCTGATTAGTTATTTGTGTTTGACCACCGCACCCGGGGGAAAACATTACAATAACAATTAAATAATCACTATAAACTATAATCACAGATGGCATTGCGATCATTTCATATAATTAAATACCTAATTATCAGAAATGAAAACGCATGACGAGTCGTAATGACATTTAGAATTTGAATTTCGCGCTTAGAAGTTCAAAGCAATATTCACAGATGGCAGTGTGTTCATTTTACACAATTTATTATTAAAAGAACATTAAAGAGCATGACAAGTTTTAGAATTTGAATTTCGCGCTTGAAAGTTCAAAGCGATATTCACAGATGGCAGTGTGTTCATTTTATATAATTAGGTAATTATTAATCTGTTGGTCAACTTAATAAATAAATGAAAATTAATTACAAAAAATGAAAGAAATTGACGAGTCTCGATGACTTTTAGAATTTAAATTTCGTGCTTAAAAGTTTGCATCATTCACAGATGCAGAGTGATTATTTTATACAATTAATTTTATTAATCTGTTGGTAAACCTAATAACAATTAATCACTAAAAATGAAAGAGCGTGAAGAGTCTTGATGACTTTTAAAATTTGAATTTCGCTTTTAAAAGTTCAAAGCTATATTCACGGATGACATTGAGATCATTTTAGATAATTAATTATTAATCTGGGGGCAAACGAAAAAATAATTATCAAGAACGAAAGAGCATGACGAGTCTTAATGACTGTCAGAATTTGAATTTCGCTCTTAAAAGTTTAAAGAGATATTCACAGATGGCAGTGTGATCAGTTTATACGTAAAGTCCATAGATAGGTAAAGTACCGCTATTCATTAACCCAATGTAAATCTAAATTTGACTCAAAATGGCGGATGAACGCGCCAAATTTTGTTTAAAGCGTTATTCACAGATGGCAGTGTGTTCATTCTATACAATACAAATAATTTTTATTATTCCATTGGTGAACCTAACATATAAATAAAAATGAATTACAAAAAATGAAAGAAATTGACGAGTTTCAATGACTTTTAGAATTTGATTTTCGCGCTTGAAAGTTCAAAGCGATATTCACAGATGGCAGTGTGATCATTTTATACAATTTACTATTTATTAACCTGTTGGTATACTTAATAAACAGTACCTAATCACCAAGAGTGATAGAAAGTGACAAGTTTCAATGACTGAAGATTTTAAATTTCGCGCTCAAAAGTTCAAAATTGTATTCACAGATGGCATTGCGATAATTTTTTATAATTAATTATTAATCTGTCTGCAAGCCTAACAAAAATAATTCCATAATTAAAGTAGGTTCTTGTCCGATGAAAATTGTATCGCAAATTTTTATAACGAACACTGTAAAATGCGTAGTATTACTTAACGTTTCGCTATCGATTGACAGCTTCGAAACGTTAAGTGATAGTGCGTATTTTCAGTGTCCGTTATAAAAATTTGTGATATAAAAAATAATTACCAAAACGAAAGAGCTTGGACGAGTCGTAATGACTTTTAGAATTTGAATTTCGCGCTTGAAAGTTTAAAGCGATATTCACAGATGGCAGTGTGATCATTTAATACAATTTATTATTTATTAACCTGTTGGTAAACTTAATAAACAGTAGCTAATCACCAAGAGTGATAGAAAGTGACAAATTCAATGACTTAAGATTTAAATTTCGCGCTCAAAAATTCAAAATTGTATTCACAGAGGGCATTGCGATAATTTTTTTTTATTAATTATTAATCTATCTGCAAGCCTAACAAAAATAATTCCATAATTAAAGTAGGTTCTTGTCCGATGAAAATTGTATCGCAAATTTTTATAACAGGCACTGAAAATGCGCACTATTACTTAACGTTTCGCTATCGATTGACAGCTTCGAAGCGTTAAGTGATAATGCGTATTTTCAGTGTCCGTTATAAGAATTTGTGATATAAAAAATAATTACCAAAACGAAAGAGCATGGACGAGTCGTAATGACTTTTAGAATTTGAATTTCGCGCTTAAAAGTTCAAAGCGATATTCACAGATGGCAGTGTGATCATTTTATACAATTTATTATTTATTAACCTGTTGATAAACTTAATAAACAGTACCTAATCACCAAGAGTGATAGAAAGTGAGAAGTTTCAATGACTTAAGATTTTAAATTTCGCGCTCAAAAGTTCAAAATTGTATTCACAGATGGCATTGCGATAATTTTTTATAATTAATTATTAATCTGTCTGCAAGCCTAACAAAAATAATTCCATAATTAAAGTAGGTTCTTTTCCGATGAAAATTGTATCACAAATTTTTATAACGGACACTGTAAATGCGCACTATTACTTAACGTTTCGCTATCGGTTGACTGCTTCGAAACGTCAAGTGATGGTGCGTATTTTCAGTGTCCGTTATAAGAATTTGTGATATAAAAAATAATTACCAAAGCGAAAGAGCATGGACGAGTCGTAATGACTTTTAGAATTTGAATTTCGCACTTAAAAGTTCAAAGAGATATTCACAGATTTATATAATTTATTATTAACCTGCCACGTGATCATTTTTTACAATAAATTACGTATTTAATCTATTGACAAACCTAACAATTTATTACCAAAAATGAAGGTGCATGACGCGTCTTAATGGCGTCTAGTATTTTATTTTTACGCTTAAAAATTCACAACAATAATCACGGATGGCATTTTGATCACTTTGTAAAATTAACTATTAATCTGTTGTCAAAAATAAAAGAACGTGACGAGTCTATTGACTTTTAAAATTCGAATTTCGCGCTTCAAAGTTCGGAACAAAATTCAGAGATGGCATTGCGATCATACTTATTAATACCTACTTGGAATTCAATCTAATTCTACAATCATAATTCTTACACGTGTATTTAACTCTAACAAGATAACAATTGGAGTGTACCACACCTCTCTGGCGTCTGTTAAACATCATGTGATTAAACATAAAAATTCTCCTAAAGAGTTACAGTTTGTTAAATGGCTCTTTTTACGCACGTCATTGATATTTTTCGTAAGAAACACATTAATATTCACAAGCCAACTAATAAATCGTAAGTTTTACTTTACAAACATTCGTATAAAGACGTTCTTTTTTCAATCCTAACGAGTGAGGTACTTAGATACAATAGTTGCTTGCATATAGTATATAAAAATTGGTTTTAATAGTGCCGGTTGTCAATGACGTGCGTAAAAAGATCCATTTAACAAACTGTACATGATTCATGCAAAACACTAGCTTGAAAATTGTAGTTAAAGAAAATTAAAACAGATGACGTAAGTAAAATTAGTTGAGTTAGTTTAGACAAATTACTTTCAAACATTGTGGTCGAAATATACTGTGATTAACTATGATTGAATGTGCCGCGCCACAACAATTTGTTATTGTCCGCACGGGGGCGTTGTGTAGAAATTATTATTGATATCTTTATAGATAGGAAATAACTGCGCAGAATGAAAAATTGATAATATTTCAATGATTGTTGACCTCAGTGTATTTTGGGAAAATCTAGTCTAAATTTGGCGCTTAGAGGAAGTTCACATAGATGGCGTCAATGAAATTTTGAGCGCCAAGTTTAAATTTAATAGTCACAATTTGTTGTTAAAGAAAGTTCACTTATTAGATACTTGCAATCTATTCACATAAAAGACGTCTGTAATTATTCGAGACGTTTTCTTTCTGACCATGTATGAGTGATTTTTTCAGTTCGACTGATAAGGTGCCATTTTACCGCTTTTTAAAGTATTTAAATTTGGCACTCAATTTGAAAACCAAATAAATTTGTTTTGTCTTCCACTTCCCAGCTATTTATGTTTAAATAGAAGTATCTCGTAGAGATACTTGTGGATTTTTTTTTTAGATATTTAAGGGTCTTCAATCTCCAAAGCAGGAAATGTACGCCAAGACGTATCTAAGCATATCTTTCTTGCTTTAGTTTTTGAAGAACAATAATCGATTGGGTTGTAAAGTCCTTCGAGCATCACCACAAGCACATTTACTTGCGTGTTTTCGGCCTTAAGCTTCTAATTCCGACTGCAATATGTAAGTCGACACCGCACGTTTCTCTCTGGCGAGGAAAAGAATCTAATTTAATTTTTGATGAAAATCAAATAAATCCCCCTGTTTATTCGTTTTGCCCTCGCCTTCCGAATCTTTCACGCTGTTTACAAATAGAAGTCTTCATCTCCTTTTTTTTCCTCGCACGCCAAACGACGCGTCCGGATGACGTGAGCTATGCGCTTATAAAATGCCAGCGGTTGACATTTTTATGCAGCAATTCACGCCAGCTTAATTTACGCAATGACGCGATTAGATAATACCTCGCTCGAATAATAAAAAAAAAAAACGAAAACAATGAGCGTAAATTAGGAGCATTTGCTTAAGCTTCAAATGTGCCGTAAAAAAAAGGAAACGTCAAGATCAGGTGTCAATGACCGTAGGTGTTGTGTGTATGTAGATTTGAAAGCGGAAATCAAAATCACAAGAATAAATTGAACGAAAAAAAAAATTAAATGAAAAGACGAAATTATTCTTATTACATATTTTGTCGACCATGTTCGACTTTGAATGGAATTAATTCAGTTTCATTTATTAACTTATTTTTTTAAGTAATTATAAGCGGTTACTAATTGATGCGGCTTTTACTTATTTCCAGAATACATAGTTTATTTATTTTCGCGATTTGCAACTCTGCCATTTAGCGCGTTTTATTTTCGTTGTGATTAATACGTTTGTTTACTAATTAATTAGACTCACATATTTGTCCGACATGTATTAATTAGCGACGTGAATATATTGAAATGCAAGTCGCGATTTTATTTTAACAGCTACTACGTATGTATGTACACAGGACCGGAGTTGAGATGATAACATTTCCTTGGATCGAGAATTTAAATAAAAATTAAGTTCCCACGTAAAGAATTTAAACGCAGGAGATTGTACCTTTTATATTTCATTTATATTGTAGAGATAAGATTCAAAACGCGACTTAAGACGTGTGAAACTCTGTCCCAGACATAAAATTACGCGGGAAAATTTTCGTTCTTATCACAGGCTGACGCCGTAAGCGTCCGATAATTCAACCAATTCGTACTTTTTTTTATGGAGAAGTTTACTTATTTTCAAAATAGAATATTTTCTTAAATAATAATAAAATATAGACTAAAAGTATCTGACTGGCAAAAGAAATAGTAAACAAATTATACCCAGGTCCTGTGATATTTGAAAAGACTTGAAAGGATGAAGAAAACGTAAGAAAATTGTAAAAGAAACCAGGAGGGGCACATTAATAAACAAACAAAATCAAAATCAATTTTAATTGCGCTATAATCTCGTCTACCTTCAAATAATGAGCCGGACTTAAAATAAATTCGACTGCATAAATCACGCGTACGATTCAATCAAGAAAACAATGGGGTTCCACCGGGTCCCCCCCATAAATCTCCCTCCACACAGATGCCCCATAATTACGTATTCCGGCCATTATCCGTCCTAATCGTGTTTTGATCGGCCGCATTGTTTCGTTCTGGCTTTTCTTTCTGGAACAAGTCGGATTTACATGAGGTGCACAATGACGACTTTTCAAATGGTAATTGTTTCGTTTGCTCCAACAAAATGTAAATGACTTCGTGCGGTTGTAAGATATTGAACTTCAAAATTGAACTTATTCTAAGTAAACGAATGGGCGTCTCTTTTTTATGGAAAAAGCTGAAAGCTAATATCCGACTATTTTAGGAAAATGTTCCAAATATAAATTACTCATAAAGTGGGGGCACTACTGCTGCTATTTAAACAATGCAAAATGTGATACTTTGTCTAAAAAAATTAAAATACGGGGAGGCTCTTTTCAGTAAAAGTATAGTTTTGTTAGAGCTAGGAAAAAAATGACCAAATTTTGGCCAGTCTAAAATGTATGCAGGATAAAATTTCATTCTTTTTTTAATGTTTCTGCCCTGGAAGATCTAATATTCCATCCATCTGCCTTGGATGTCATAAACATTTATGTATAAATAGTCACTACTAGGGAGTAGATAGAGAGCGGATTTGAACAGCAAAATTCCCACTGCTGGTTTTAATTAATTAACTTCAACTGAAAAGCGATTAGCAATTTTCTTATTACTCTGTAAACTCTTGTCCGATGGAAACTTGTATAACGAAGACTTTTTAATCTTCACCGAAGCTCCTAGACGAAGATATCAACCGATAGTGAAACGTTGAGCGATTGCGAGATTTTTAGTGTCGTTAAAGATTAAAAATAATTTGTTATGCAAATGCTTAAAGGATTCATAAACCTACAAAATATATATTTAGCCTCAGATTACAAAATGTACGGATGTGGTGAGCGAATTTAAAATAATCTCGTATGAATGAATTTAATTTTGTTTATTACTTTCCTTATGTTTTACTTTCACGTAACATTGTATGCTTACAAGTGGCTTAACTGCTTCACACCATAAACATTTTTTATGTTGTAAGGACCCGGAAATGCTATACGGAAAATTCATTTTGTTTTTAAAGCAATCAGGTGGTATCTTAGAAACGGAAATCTCAAGTTGCAGAGATAAAAATTCCGACGTGATTTACAGATGTGTCGAGTATAGAGTTATGCGGGAAAAAGCTTCGCTCTTATCACCACCGACGCCGGCAGAAATTGATGAATCAACAGTTCTGTACTTTTGTTGCCGAATCATCAAATGGAGAAGAGAACAGCTTAGCTTGCTTGCGTCGCACGAAAAAAATAATAATAAAACTGTCATCTCGCGGAAGCTACTTTTCAATTAGAAACTTCGCGCGGGACAGAAATTTCAAATTTAATTGGCTTACGTGACGTTAGCTATCTCTTCAAAAATTGATAAGGAAAGCTTTAAAAGCCGTCTCGGGGGAGAAAAAGGAGAGTTCCGTTCCACTAGACCAATTCTGTAATTTAATCAACCAACAACAATTAACTATTCCCCGCATCTACCTGGGAATTCTATACAGTGTACTTTTAGGAAACATTCTACTCGTGGGGATTTTCTCCAGCAAATTGGAAACACTAAGGGCTGTTTTTCGATTTATACAGGGAAGTCGCCAATCTCAGTCACTGGCGTGAGGCAAGTTATATCTGCCGCCTAAATCACGTGTGCCAGCACAATTTAGCTCAGAAATCAAGACAATTAATTGTCATTACGAATTTCGTGGAATCACGAAACCAAACCATTTGCACTACATATTCCTAGCCATTTTCTTAACAAAGTTTCTTTCACACCCTGTATACGTGTGTGGGTCAAACTGTGGTCTTTGCCGAGAGATTTGTCGGTTAATTAGAAGCGATTGCCTAGAGACTGCAAAGCCAAAACCACCCATAGTGGAATGCAAAACACAGTCAAACTAATTTCTTGCGCTATAAATTAATTATCTAGGTTACACGGCGAAAGAGCAACAGACAGAGGGTCCTGGAAAACAGGCAAGTGAGTAGAGAGTACTGTCCTCAAAGCAATATTAATTAACGCTCTGGTGGCGTAGTAGAAGAAGTTCGGCTCACTACACGCCACCGTTATTAATCAGGTTAGCTAGAGATAGGTATCCAACACCTCCCACGGGAGTCCCCGAAAAACAGGTGATTGCTACTGATTTACTTACAAATTGACCGCTGAAGGCGGCATTTGTATCACATACTTCTCCATAATATCTGATTAATTCACTAATTAACTCCATTAATTAAGTACACTGTGGTCCCACTGTGACATATTGTGCGTTGGTTTATTAAACAGAATAAGTCTGAGTACGATCAGAAGTGACGAACACTTGTACTAAGACTCGAGTTAATTTGAAATTCAATTAATTACTAACCTAATTAAGGAGCAGAGCTCTCCAACAAATATCTGGGTAGACATTAAACCACCAACGGTGTGAATCGAAATAAAATCGATCGCGCCGATATTCGAAGGTGAAAGTTGTTAAACGAGTTATACTGTACTTTCTGAAAATCGTAATTTTTGTTTATTTGTATTGATTCAAACGCAAGGGTTTTTTGCTCACGATATCAGATCCCACAGAGGCTGATACCAGGAGTTTTTCCCATTTTTTTTTTGCAATAAATAAGTAATTAAAGTTAATTGTTGCGTTTTATTTAAAGTGTCAAATTCCTTGTTCTAAAGAGTTATTTACTGCTTTAATGCAATAGTTTGATAAGAATGGGCCAAAATTCATACAAGTATAACGTTTGAAGGGCGCTGAGGGCGGTTCCTGGCCAATTCCAGATACGCTAAAACAAAGGCATTTGCTAATTGCACCTCTTTTGATTTGTCAAAATTTTGGGTAAAAGAAGTGAGAAATTTAGTAAAAGATAATTGTTGTCGGTTATGGCGTAGAATTTAGTTTCTAGCCAGAGATTTAGAACTTATATCTCTTGAACTCCCGTTTTTGATCTTCTCTTTACAACCCAGATCTTACAATGTATACTCACTGACATGGAAATTGCAAAACCAAGAAGGGGTTGAAATGTTTTCAAGAAATTTTACAGAACCGTTTGACTATCGAAAAGTAACAATTGATTAAAATATGAATCAGATAAATCAAGTGGTAACGATGAATCAACGGTTTTCTCAGATAAATTAGCAGGTGTATTTCATGTTTTTTTGTGGGTTTCGATTGTTTTTGTTATTGTTTCCGTTCTTGTTAATTGTTCTGAGAGTTTGATAATGCCTAGAGTAAGACAGCGTACCATTTATCACCAGCTGAGGGAATTCGAGAGAGGTCGGATTGTTGTCTTACGGGAAGGTGGTTTCTCATTTTGAGAAATTGCTAACCGTCTCAACCGAAACCAATCTACCATCATGAGATGTTACCAGGCATGGGTTGGAGAAGGCCAAGAACGTCGCAGAAGAGGAACCGGGGACCGAAGACGAACAAATGAAGTGCAGGATCGCCTCCTCAGAATTTGGCTTTAAGAGACGGATTCTCTTCCATCATATTAATTGCTGATCAATGGTTTGACGAAGAAGGTCGTCCGATAACAATCCGGATGATCTATCGTCGTATCATAGCTATTGGCTTGCATTCTTATCAGCCACATCTCGTTTTAACTTTGGCTACTTAACATCGTCAGCAACGTTTGGACCGGTGAAAGGAAAGACTCCGCTGGAACATCGAATGGAAAAGGGTTTTGTTCAGCGATGAATCCCAATTCTGTTTGGGGATGCATGACGGCAGGTATAGAGAGTCCGACGAAGACGTGGTGAACGGCGGAATGTTGAATTCATCAAACGATCGGTGTTATGGTGTGAGGTGCTATCGCTTATGGAAGCAGATCTTTTTTGGTGTTTATCCGAGACAACATGAATGTTCAATGTTAAGTTAATGAAGTGGTAGAACCCCAAATTCTTTTCGCTATTTTCCAGCAAGATAACGTTCGTCCACACATTGCAATGACCTTCTTTAAGCAAGCCCATGTTAATCTTTTACCATGGCCGCGTATATCTCCCGACCTTTCGCCAATACACATCTGGGATGTGATAGAAAGAAGTTTGTGGAACTAGGTGAATCCTCCACAGATGCTAGAAGCCCATCGAAACGAATTGCAGGTCGCCTGAGATGTAATACCTCAGGAAGACATAAACAACCTCTTGGAATCGATGCCACATAAATAACAGAAGCAAATCAACACATTATTCTAAAAAAATTGATAAATCCTTTATCCTTTTTCTTTGAAATTTTAATCATTTTAATCAATTTAATTAAATTTTGATAGTCAAACGGTTCTGTAAAATTTCATGAAAAAATTACCATCCCTTTTTGGTGTTGCGCTCGTTGAGCGCAAGAAAACTTTTTTTGGTCTGTTTGTACGCAAAATTATTATTTATAACGTTTATTAAAATTTTCTATTTTTGGCGCATTACTTACATGAAGCCTAGAAAACAGGTATACATAAATAAAATCTTGCATTGGAAAGAAACACACCGTAATCGCTTTTACCTGCACATCGTCGTGACGGTGCAAGTGCTCACTCATGTGAATAATGTAACACGTTTATTAAATGTGCTCCATTTTCTTCTTTGAATAGCAACGGCGCTTTCATTAAATTAAATTGTTATAACTGTGTCCTATTAAAAACAACTGAATAATATTAATATGAATCTACAGTTTCAAGACTGTACAGGTGACTTTAAAATAGAACGACAGCGTCGCGTCGCGTCGGTGTGAAGGGTAGAACTGAATGCTGTTACTTGTATGTCCACATTCTGTAGGGGCAAAAACCCTTATTTCCATCCGAACACCGACACTAGTGTAATGAATACGGCTCGCGATAACTCAGCTGATATCATAAAAAAACTAAATTAAAAAAGAAATCATCAGCAAAATATGTGTTTCATCATTATAAAAACCTTATAAAACCTTAAAACCTTATAAAAAGAACTTGACTTTAATTATATCGGTCTCAATACAGCTGATAAATTTATGCAAATTGCAAAAATTCGAGGGCTCTTGAGGACTCATTTGGTGTGATGTTACCCAAATTATTTTAATTTGTCAAAGAGCTTAATCACATACATTAAGATTATCAGCACATGAAACTGCCATTTAAAGATATTAAAAGAGCACAGCTTTTATCTTTTAATAGTTTAATGTTCGATACACGAGCTCGTCTGGTCATAGTCCTGCAAGCTGAAATTTCCCGTAATCCCGCAGATATTGGTCAACGGAAGTAAACGTTGTAAAATGTGGGACTTGACGCAAGGGAAATCTTTCCATTCTTACTTGCACAAATTCTGTTTAAAGGTCAAGCTTAAATGCTGTAAAGGGGCCCATTGAAGTGTCGACTTTCTGGCAATCCTACCGAACGACAGGATTGCTTCAATATCGCTGCGGGAATGGACAGTAGCGATTTAATTGCGAGCGGTCCCATAATTTTTGTTCGTAAGCACTTGAGGGCCCCGTTTAATCCGGCGATTTGCGTGCAATTTTCGAGCGATCAGATTGTAGCAACCATATCGACACGTCAATAGCCACCTTTACAATCATAAAACTATAAAAAAAACTTTTATAGCTGTATTTATTTCGTCCTTTCTTAATCAGAGGCGTATAGTGATTTTCGGTACAGTTTTTGATTAATTATTTCTGGAAAACTAAAGTGCATAGAATTTTTTTAACATTTTTCCTATAATCTCAGATATCGATTGATATCATTTTGTCGGCCTACTTCACAATCACGCTGTATGTTGCTAAGACTTTGTTGTTGTACATGCCAAATGGTTCTTGCACTGTAAGCTACAAATAACTTTGAAAAGTCTGCTCCACTGAGAATTTTCACCGGTCAATTGCGCTTTGTTTTCTTTATCTTCTCCTTTGTTTATTTTCACTGTAAATATTACAAATGCCAGTTTTAATAATAATATATTTCGTTCCATAAATATACAATACAATACAGTATGTAGAACATGTCAAAAACATCATCAATCAAATAAAGTGCTTAAGTAAGTAGGTACATGTCGTTAAATTACAATATATAACAAAACTTTTTACTTAATTGTAGTTTTAAAAAAATCATCAAGCGAACAGAATGCATTATGATAAAGATGTTGTTCAAGTTTATGCTTAAACTGTATGCAAGGTAAGTCTCTAATTTCATACGGAATGAAGTTGTATATGTTAATTAATTGAAACACAACATTTTTTTGAATTTTTGTGAGCTTCGTTTGAGGTGTGCTAAGGTAACTGTGTACAGTGCCACGTGTGTTGTAACAACGTTTTAGTTCGTATTTTTTTTAAATTCTGTGTAATGTTTTTTTTTTACGAAAATAGCGCATTCAAGAATATACAGTCCATAAAGTGTGTGTATTTTCTTGTTTTTGAACACTTCACGACACGATTGTCTTGATTTTAAATTAAACACACTTCTGACACATCGCTTTTGAAGTTTAAGGGTGGATTTACAGAAGGGAAATCAAATATTTAATTACGATTAACTGTTTGATTGAGATTAGAATTAGTATTGCCTTAGTTTAACAATTTGATTTCTATGGCAACACGAATTTTAAGCTCAATCAAATAGTTAATCGTAATTAAATATTTGACTTCCTTTCTGTAAACCCACCCTTAATATTCTATCTTCATCTGTAGAGTCACCCCAATACACCATACCTTAGTCTTGAATTCACATAAGCGTGATAGGCACAGACAGCAGCTTCTTCGTTTACGAAGTTGGACAACATTCGAAGTGTATAGTTGACTGGTCCTAATCTCGACGCTAGGTAGTCCACATTCACGGTGAATTGAATACTAACTGTGAAAAGGACTTCATCTGACGTGGTAAGTACATTATTTTTATACCGCAATACTATGTTGTTACCCCTTGTAGTTGAAAATTGTACTATGTTAGTTTTTTCTATATTTAATTTCAGATTATTGGCAGTAAACCATTCTTCTAAGATACTAAGCGACTGGCTTCTATTTTGTTGAAGTAACGTCATGTCAGAAGATTTAATAATAATCGAAGTATCATCAGCAAAGAGAGCTGTATAATTGTTTTAAACCTATGGTACACATATGTATCAAGAAGAGAAGGGGACCCAATATGGAACCTTGTGGGACACCTTTATTTATGTATCCCCAGGATGATAGTAAAGTTCGCCCATTACTTTTCGTGGCAACACACTGTTTTCTTGTTTGAAAGTAGGATTTTAAAAGCTGCCATGCTGTTCCTCTAAAACTCATTCTTTCTGGCTTCAGTGTCAAATTCGATTGGTCTACACTGTTAAATATATATATTGCCTTCACAGGTCCTGTAGGCCCATGGCATTGAGAGTTATTAAACTTCTCCACTTTTCCCTGTCCTTGGCTGCCGTCTTCCAATTTCTTATCTTACTTTTTTGCAGATCCTCGTCCACCGCTTCCATCCACTTTCTTCTCGGCCTTCCCGCTCTCCATTTCCTACCATTTTTTTATACAACGCCTGCTGTGTTATCCGTTCCGGGTTCAGTCTTGCCACATGCCCCAACCACCTCAGTCTTTGTGTTTTTACTACTGATGTTATATTCGGTTCATCGAACAGCTGCATTACTTCTTTGTTTGTTCTTCGTAACCACATTCCTTCTTCCTTTCTGCCACCAAAAATTCTTCGTAATATCTTCCTTTCCCATATCTCAATTCTATGTTGCTCTCGCCTGTTCAGAGTCCACGTTTCACACGCGTAAGTCACGGTGGGTCGTATCACTGTTTTATATACCCTTACTTTTGTTCTTCGCGACACCACTTTTGATCTTAATATAGAGTTCATTGTCCCCGCACACCTGTCTCCCTTTAAAAGTCTTGCGCTGATCTCCTCGCTTTCCTCTCCGTTTGCTGATATTACCGTTCCCAAAAACACAGTGCTATTTACTTTTCCCACACTCAGTTCCCGATTGTGTCTTAGCTTGATCTTTACCGTTTCGTTCCTTTGCCCTCTATTCATGCCTTCTATTGTGTTCAATTCCATGTACTTTGTCTTTTGATTGTTTATAATTAATCCCACCTTCCTTGCTTCATTATCCAGCTCGCTTACAATATTCCATAATTCTTCCTGTGATCTTGACAGTATTGTTACATCATCTGCGTATGCTAGTATTTGATGACTTTTATTATGTAATGTGCCTTTTCAGTTTATACCCGACTTCCTGATCACCCTTTCTAACACTAAGTTGAACAATGATGTTGATAAAGGATCTCCTTGCCTTAAACCTTTTACAACTCCGAATGTTTCTGATTTCATTCCATGCACTGAGACTGTATTTTGCGTGTTTGTCATCGTCATTTTTATTAGATTAACTAATTTCGTTGGTATCCCTAATTCCATCAATGCATTGTATAACTGTCTACCTGTCTATCGAATCGTATGCCTGTCGGAAATCTATAAATAGTGCGTAAATGGTTTGTTTATGTTCATAGCATGCTTCGCGTATTAACTTTAAGGTGAAAATTTGATCCATCACTGATCTGTGTTTTCTGAAGCCGCATTGATAATCTCCTAATATTTCTTCACTGTATTTTGTTAATTTTTCTTTGACTAGCGTCGCTAAAATTTTATATGTCGTATCCAAAAGTGCTATTCCTCTATAGTTTGCGCATTCCGTAACGTCTCCTTTTTTATATATAGGTCTTAAAATGGCTCTAGCCCAGCTTTCCGGCATGCTTTCCTTTTCCCATATCTCTTGAATTAGTTCACCTATCTCCTCCGATGTTTCGTTCCCTCCATATTTCAGCAGTTCAGCTCTTATATCGTTTTCTCCTGGACTTTTGTTATTCTTCAGCTTTTTGATAGCCTCTTCTATTTCTTTTTTTGTGGGCGTTTCCACTTCTATTGTCCCCTTGTTTGTCGGTATATGTATTTGTTCTCCTCTTTCTGTTTGTTCGTTTGTGCCATTTAACAGCTCTTCAAAATATTGTTTCCATCTTTCAATCACTTTCCTTTCCTCTCCCACTAAGTTTCCCTCTTTATCTTTACACATCATTGTCTTTGGTTTGAAACCTTTTTTATGTGTTTCGCTTCTTGATAGAAATTTTTTATTTCCTTATTTTTATACATCGCTTCCATCCGTTGTATTTTGTTTTCGTTATACGCTCTCTTTGCCGCTCTGCAAATGCCCTTCGCTTTTCTTCTCAATTCTTGATATCTCTTTCTGTTTTTCTCCGAATTAACTTTCAGCATATTTTCTCTGGCTATTTTTCGCTCTCGTAAGGCCTCCCTACACTCTCGGTTGAACCATTCCATTTCTTTTGTTTTCCTTTCCTCCGGAATTGCTATTCTCTCTGCTACTTTTATTGCCTCTTGTAAATTTTCCCACTTTTCCTCCAAGTTGTCAAATGCTTTGGATAATTCCACAAACATTCCCACTACAACGTCACCATTATTCATTGCTTCTAGTCTTTTATTATCATTCTATTGCTTTCTCTCTTCTTTGATTATAAACAAAAGAACGACATTTTTCTTCAATTTTCTAATAGTTGGTTATATCTTTTACATCTATTATCTATTGTCTTTCGATCAATTTTCCCATGTATTTCGTTTTTATTTGTCTTTGATTGAATTATATTTGTTAACGGTCTTTCGATTTGTTTCATACATTCGTGCTTTTTACACTTTCTTCATTTTTCCATTATAGTGGATTATCTATTGCTCTTTTTCATTTAGTTTTATTTCATTATATTCGACAAAATTCGTTTTCGTTTGTCGTTAATTGCATTATTGTTGTTAACTATATTTTGATTCGCTTTCATGTATTTTTACCTTTTCTATTTTAATTAATTTTTCTATTAGTGGAGATTGTCTATTGCTTCTTTTGGATGAAGGATCGATTCGACTTCTTTTATTTAGTTTCGATCATTTATTTCATGTATTTCGTTATATTCGACAAAAATTCGTTTTAATTTGTCATTAATTGAAATATTTTTGTTAATTGTATGTATATTCTTGCCTTTTACATTTTTTCATTGTTTTTAATTTTTCCATTAGTGGATTGCTGTTACTCCTTTTCGACGATGGACTATCTGTTTTTTTATTTAGTTGCGATCAATTTAATCATTTATTTTGTTGCATTCAAGAAGAATTCATTTTATTTATGATTAATTGAATTATTTTTCTTAATCCTTTCTTGATTCGTTTCGTAATTATATTCCTGCCTGCGAGACGACAAAAAAAACAGATGTTTCTTGTTTCTTTCGGTTTCTTTACGAGCCGAGTGCTTCTTCTTTTTTCGTCACTTTTTTCTTCACTGATTGGCTGTATTTTTTTTATTTTCAGTAAACTTTCTAGTTTATTTGTATTCGTCATAACTTATCATTTCTCTAATTTTTTCTTTCCTAATCAAACTATAATCATTTTTTATGCATTGATTTTTCTTCGTCATATATCTTGCATGCATTCTGCATTGTTTGAAATGAAACGTCCTGAGCTTTTGCAAAGAAAAATCGTCAAGCAATGATGTAAGTTCTAGGGTTACATCCGGAAATAATTTGCATGCAATTATAAGACGAGGCTTCGCGCTTCCTGCTTCCTGGACTTATTAGGAACGGCCGAGCTGCCGATAATGCAATACGTTCACAAGACAAATACACATAAGTATTTATTGTTCCTGGCAGGAATCTCCAACCTGTTTCGTCCGCTCTGGAACCCATCACAAGGTCCTTCTTTCAACATCTCACCTGCAGAATTGGCACACGCAAGGCGGCGATCGCTTTTCCGAGCCGCTCCGATCGCCCGCCTGAAGACTTGCAGTCTGTAACATTCATAAAAAGCATTCGGTTTAGTCGCACGTCGTGGTAGTTTGAGGACGGTTGGAAGGTTCGCGGTTTCCTCGACAGTTAATCGTGTGCCTTCACGTGAGTTGAATGAGTTGGACGAGTCGGCCCTTTTGGTTCAGACAGTGAAGAATTGGTAAATATTAAATAGTTTTCAAGAAGTACACTTCAGCAGGATTCCTACTGAAAATTTTTTATTTTGATTTTTTTCAACTTTACGTATTTTGTTTCAACATTTTCATTTCGTTTATTAAACCCTTGATGAAGTTATTACATTTTTTTCGTTTTATTTTAATAACGTGTGGGTGGCGTTTAATATATGCTTGAAAAGTCCTGAATTTTTCTTCAGGTTGTTGTCTTCAGTCGTGGTCGCGTTATTTTAATTTTAGTCCGCGATTATCCTCAATGACATCATGTTGTAGTTTGTGCAACGATTTACATATAAAGTCATGTTTGCTACTTAGGTATTTATTTATTGATATTCTAGAAATGTGTGCTCGTAAATAGGTTTTGTTATTTGTATTGTAGTAAAAGCAAAACCATGCTTTCTTCACTCATTTATAACTTTCTCTGAATTTCTTCAAATTCTGAAGAAGTAACGAAAAAAAAAAAAACAGCAACATTAAATACTTAGAGAAGTATTTTAGGCAACTTTCTATGTTTTTTTTTTGTTAAATTCTTTTAGAAGATACGAAACTAATTGTCTCGCAAACCTCAGCAACACAATTTTAAAATTTTATTAAAATTTGAATTCGGTAACATAAATTTTACTGCATTAATTAAAACTGTTAATGAAATAGCGTAAAAATTTAAGTATTTTATTTTATAATACGTATTGAAATTGGTCTACTTTTTGGAATACAAAAAAAAAATATATTAATTGTTTCTTCAGTTTAGAAGTATTGTATTCCAAATTCAATTTCTTGGAATAAAATTAATCTGTGACTTTTATTTTTACAATCTAAGCGGAACAAAATTAATTAGCTGTTCTCTGGCAATGGGCTTGGGTTCTTGGCTGGGCCAAGTATAAATGTGAGTTTCTGGATATGGTGGTTTTATGTGCGAGAATGACCCGAATCACATTCGGATTCGTATCGGCTCCTTTGAACCCAGTTTGTAAGGCGAATGCTAAGAAAAAAAACATCCAGTAAGTCAGTCACAGTCATAACCGGCAATGACGACAGTAAAGCAAATATCTTGGAGACAAGAGTGCTCGCAATTTTAACTTTTTTAATAATGTTTCTAACGGTAAAGATAAAACAAATGAGCATTTTTAAATAAGCTTTGACGAAACTAATACATATTAAATGCTTAATTTTCTACTGATTGATTCTGCAGGATGGTCAAGTGTAAAGTTCTTGGAACTGAGTGGAGTTAAGAACAAAGGGAGGTAAAATATATTTGGTGTAGAAACACTAAATGAAATTTTCTGCGTTTTGTTTAATTTATATATTATATGTTATCAAACAAAAATAAACTGGTAGATTTTGCTTAAATGAACAGAGAATTAATAGAATTGCAATATTTAATTGGATTTATAAACTAAGTATGAACATCTTATGATTTTTGGGGTAAACTCTTTTAGGTAAGGTGAAAGATACGTCTGGCTACAATTGTTGAAATTCTTTATTGAACACGACCGGGGTTTCGTCGTTACGACGACATTTTCAAGTGTTAAATCAAAAGAATGTGCTCCAAAGCACGTGGTTTGAAGACCTGTGGTCTCGGTGTATATAAACATTAATAGTTCATTAGTTAAGCAATCCTGATAATAATATTTGATTTGAATTTGCGTTAATAAAGATTACTTACACTTTATTGTATTGTTACTTTCCATAATAGAGTGCCTTGAAAATTTATAACGCCCTAAGGCATGATATTTTAAAATACAGTGTAGTCTCTATAACGTGAACGTCACCTAACGTGAACACCCTTAAACGTGAACACCTGGCTTGGGTACTCTGCATGTTCTAAAACGTGAACCACATTGGTGTCTAACATTCTAAAACGTGAACACTTGTATAAATGCATTTAGATTTATCAAGTTTCAACAATCGAGTAAATTAGTTCTCAGACAACCATGGGGATCTCAGTTATTTGAAGAGATATGAAGTCGGTTAAATTGGGGCAACGTTACGCATTCTTATGCTGGTTAATAAGCTGAAAAGAAAATTCACATATATTTTACGGTTTTCAAGATATTCGAAGAAAACGAAAAATCGCGATTTTTGTTTTTAATTTTTTTAACAAAAACCGTTAAAGATATGTATCTCTAAGTTCGACATTATTAAGGCACTTTTTTAAAAGGAATTTAATTTTACCATCACCTTTATCATCACAACAAAAATAAAACAGATATACATACATGCGTAGGTTTATAAAAATTTGTTTAGTTTAAACATTTTGCAAGGAATGAGTTTTTGTTTATATCTTTATATTCCAAATATGTATAATAAAAATATGCATATATACGAATATGTAATTAAATAGCATTCCAAAACGTGAACTTTTCGAAAACGTGAACATCACTGTCCTTAATTAGTTCACGTTTTCGCGACTACACTGTAATGCTCTTGGTCATTATTTTAATGCTAACGCGTCTTAAAGTTAAGCAATTATTAGGTTATAATAGTTTAGTCTCTAGTCGGACGTCGGACATTAAAAAGTTTGAGATTGTTCTTTTTCTGTGTCAAGTCAAATTTTATCCCCTTGTCCTTAACTCCACCCACCTTAAAAGATTGTACAAATGGCTAATCTAAGGACAACTCCAAAAATTAGATAGATCTGAAAGTTTCCGCTGCCATTTTCTGTCTTCTTCATGACTTCCGCTGGAACCGCGTGTTGCTGTTTGTGTTCTTCTGCTGACGTTTCGTTCTTCGTTATAGAAGAACTTCTTCAGGCCTGCTAATCTTCTGCCTGTTGTCGCTGTTGTTATTCTTGTTGTTGCCATTTCGTAGAAATTTTCTCTAGGTAGTGACAGTGGCAGCAGCGACAACAGAAAGATCAAGACCAACAGCTCAGAACAAGTTCTTCTGTAACGAAGAACGAAACATTGATAGAAGACACGCAGTTCAATCGGAAATCGTGGAGAAAACTCAAAAAAATTGTTGCGTTCTCAGTAAAAATTACTCCTACCGAGAATTCACTCAAGAAATGGTATTTGTGGTTCTACACCAAATATTACTCCACCTACCCCCAACTCATATCCAAAAGTTTGACGCTTGCCTGTCCTGTTGAATCAATCAATAAAAATGTGCCTTATTAAACATTTGAAAGAAGTTACTTTCATCAATACCTATCAGAACTACTTATTCTAAAAATGTTAAAAACATTTCGTATTGGAAAATATTTAACCCCCTTACCTTCTACCCATCTCCGGTTGACCAATTTATTGCCGCCCTACACAGAAAAATTTAGAGACTTATCAAAAATAATAAATTTAAAGAGAAAATTACTTTAATCTTCAAAACAAGCGATTTTTTATTTTTGTTTAATTTTTTTAAATTTAACTCCACATATTGATTACTATCAGTAATGAGCTCATTCCACATTTTTTAGAAATATTTTTTTTTAATAACCAAGGATACGAATTCAGTCCACTGTTTCGGTACAAAATGTCAAAATTTACTATTCATAGTGTACACATCACCGATACATATAAAATATGTAAATCGAAGAGTTGGAGGAGGGTATGCAAAAAGTCGTCGGTGGTGATAAAAGTATCATGCCTCTTGTCATATTTAGCAACAGATAAAAACATAATTGGCACTGTACATATTAAGATGACCAACCGTGGGTATAGATGTTTTCTCAAGAATTATAAAAAGATTATTCTTGCTCTATTTCCAATAATATTTTTTTTATTAATAAGGTATAGTTGTAAAGAATTGGAAAATTGCACTATATTCCAAATGTCTAAACGTCATGTCACCGACTGATAACGAAAAATGATGTAAATAACTAAATAGTCGTAAGATACTGTAACGAAATCGTAAGACCGGCGAGACAGAATAAGGCCGGGTGTCCACCGGATCGGGCCGACCACAGTCGGCTCGATTGGGATCGTGCGATAAAGATCGTGCAAATGTATTTGTATTGTAGCCTGTCCACTGAAACGATTTCAGTCGCGTCTAATTACACGCGACTGAAATCGTTTCAGTGGACAGGCTACAATACAAATACATTTGCACGATCTTTATCGCACGATCCCAATCGGGCCGACCACAGTCCGGTGGACACCCGGCCTAAGTCATCACCACGACGGTGTCGCACGGCCCACGACACGGACATCTTCGAAGGCGTTCCGCGACGTGCGTAGTCTAGAGAATTCTAGAAAGTCTACGGAGAGATATAAAACTCGCCCCGTCGAACGGTGGTTAGTCACAACTTCCCGCGAACAAGGCTAACGCCGCCACCGTATAAATAAATAAAAATTGCGCGACATCAATTATTTTTAGACATATAAATTAGTTATAGGAAGCGTTAGTGTTTATTTAATAATCTTTAAGATTAACACTTTTGTGAAATTCATTATTGTATATACTTTTATTTAAATCGAATGTGTTTTTAATTTATACTTTTTAATAAAAACGTTACAATACGATCAACGATCGCCGATTGGAAAAGTGGTCTGAATTCGCATCTCTGTTAATAACTATAAACCGAAAAATAAATTAATAAAGTGAGGCTTGCATGACGTCATTCCATCCGTCTTCCATTGTAATTTTTTTTAACCAAAATTGGTCAAAAAATGTATTTTTGACATTTAGAATATTTTTTTTTAATCTAGTGAATTTCATTGATATGTAAGAAGCGCTACAAATTTTAATCTAGTTTTTTTTTTTTATATCCACGGTTGTACAGGGTGTCCCAAACCTCCGGAATAGTACGAAACTGCCCTTTTATCAAAAAATATTCTTAATAAAAGTTGTGTAGGTTTCTATTCCGCATAATTTAAAATTATTTTCAACTATACAGGATTATTCGTTTAAAAGTTACAGACCTAACTTTTGATTTTTTAAACGGTACACTATACATATATTATATTGCAGTTCTTGGAGAATCGATGAAAATGACATGACATTATGTTTGTTTATTTGAGTATTCAGCGAGTTATTTTTAGTTCTATGCAAAAGTGAGTCGTCTGCCAAATTATAATTTTTAATGATACGATGTTCAATTTAGGACCAAATATTTCTACACACCTATAGCTTTAAAATATTCCAATTTTTTATCAATAACAGAACCATTCAGTTTGCGTATTGTAAAATTCGTTAATTGGAACACCCTGTACGTTACAACAAATATGGATTAGTGCTTTTTTAACAAAAAGATTATCATCATTTGTTTTAAGATATGTTTTACAGATGAGAGAGTGTGAAAAATTCTGCTGTTGCTAAAACAGAGTGTTTTTTTAAATTATTTAAACAATGATGAATTTTAGGATAAAAAAATAGGAGTTTGCTGTTGTTTTAACTAGAAGAAACGGGGTGGGATGCACCAAATTACGTAAGAATTTCTTGTCTACTAAAGGTTGTCGCACACTTAGCCGCCACGTTCCAGCACGTTATACGTCCCGTCGGAATACGGTCAGGACGACTCATATTTTATGGAACGTCTCAAAGTCATCGTCGTGTCACCGACCGACAACGTTACATGATTTTTGCCGTCCATTCACATTGCACGTCTAGTTTTGAAGTCAGCAAGTTGTACTTTGTCGATTTTGTTTCTAAGTACAAAATTTAATGAAAAGACAATTAACGATGATCGCACTTATTTTGGACGAGGAAGAAGCGAATAGCAATCCAGTCAAAATATATGTTTATTAAAATAAAACAAGAAGGGGAATACCGTACAGTATAAAGGAAAGTATAGAGAATGATGAAATATGCTTCTATTATACAAATATTGTAAAATTTCTCAAAGGCAGTTTTCACTTACCTGTTCGGCAAAGACACAGGACGTTACATCAAAATAACGTTGGAAATAAAACTTAGACGGTCCGTTACGTTATCTGTAATATGAATTTTACTATACAAAATCCATAGAAGAATCTTTTGACAGACGTTGCCGGTCATTGACGTGACGTTGTGATGTGAATCGACCTTAAAACACATGAAAATAAATGAGTGACCGCCCACTTGTCCGGACAGCGCTCTGACGGGAATATGCCGGATAAGGCTTGATTTTACAATCGTCGAATAAGCATTATTCTTAGAATAACGTGACGTAGGTGCGACGTAGATATGGAAGAACGTTAAAGGATATTCGGCGAACAGTTATTCCGTCCTTGTTCCACGATTGTAAAACTGGGCCTAAAGGCTTGTCTAGAGTCTAGACGCAACGGCAAATCATACGATGCAAATCGGTCGACAAAATGTACGGTTTACAGCGTGTCCACACAGTTCCATCTTATCGTCCAAATACCATTATACAACTTTCAGTTCCGCGACGATCGTCATGGAAGAAGTACTCCTGTTTTCAATTTATGCTGTTTGCATTGCAAGAAAAACTCTAAATAAACGAAGAACTCGACGATTAAGATGGTCCAGGGAATGGCTTTTGGAAAACTACGATGTAGGTCTATAAATTCACTTAAAAATTGGCGAGAACACTGTCGAAGATCCGACATTCTTGGTATTTGCAAATATACAAATTGAAATAAAGGTAATAAATACAAGATTAAGAAGAAACTAGTGCACTCTGACCGCGTGCCATAACAAACGCAAAGAACCTTGAAATAAAACTGACCGATAAGATGTCAGACTTGTCCACATGTTCCGTCTTGTCGCATCAGTTCTCAGAAAATGATGCCTCCGAGCTCAGTTCTTCGATTTGTCGTACAACCTCATTCCGTTCATGCAAGACGTACGTTTTGCGGTCTACAAGCTCCATCTTACTTGATACGATTTGTCTGATTCGACAAATCGTTTCGTAAGTCGTTGCGTCTGGACCAGTCTTAAGTGTGCGACAACCTTAATATGACCATGCCGAAAAAGAAAAAAAAATGAATCTACTTTTAATTTGAATGGAGGACTGACTTGTTCTCCAAACTATAAATAAAATACTAAATTACTAGTATGAATAAATAAACAACTAGATTATGGAAAAAATAAACAAATTTATTGACAACTTTATTAAGTTCGGACTTTTTGAAAAGTCCCCCAAAATTCAACAAAACTAATCGTAATAAAATAAATATTACTTTAAATGTAACTGCCCTACAAAATTACGAATAGCTTTCGAATCGTAATATATTATGTAATTGAAATTCACTTGTTTACGCATTTTGAAGTTGCACCTGCCTTATAAATTATAATGCACCGCTTTCATTTTAAATTTTGTTTTCTTGCGCGTCCGTACTTTAATCTTTGCCCTCTACAAATTACTTACTTATTAGTAAAACACAAACGAGCACATCGGGCGTAAAAACTCCTGAACCAGGGATTACGAATAAGAATAAAAATAGTCGAATTTTCTGTCTATATTCCCGTTATTTTCTTCGAGTCAGGTGTTTATCACATCATATTATTATATAGTCGATTTCGATAGCACATTCCATTAAGACTAATTCAATCAGGCGAGCAAATCGAGAATAACTGGCCGTTGCGTAAGCTATAATTAAATATATGCCCGTAAACGTGTACTGTTACGCGCCTCGAAGGTGCGAAGTGTTTATGATAATTCAATTTTATGTAGGTATAAAGGTGAGAAGAAGCCGTTCGAGGAACTCACGCCGGCAAAGATTCAATTCAATTTCGTCTTTCACTTATTAATATCGAAAGGAAACTGCAACATTTCAGGCCATCTTCAGGCCGTCTTGTAGAGAACTTGGGATTTTTGCAACAGGATCTTGAAAACTTGAAAAAACGCAAACATTTTGATGTTACGTTACTTAAAGGAGCGAGAGCGTAGATAACAAAGAACAAAGGGCCAATAGTAGAATCTTGAGGCATACCCGAATGAAAAATCTGTTAAGGTTGATGCATATAAGAACTTAGAATGTCTTCTATTAAAAAATAAATAAAATTGATTGCTCTCTACTGCAACGACTAAAATAAACAATGCTGACCTTCCAGAGGATAATCACACTAGTGACGAAAACTGTATTCCAAGAAATGGTCAAACAGAAGCAGTTTTCGAAATAGATATTAGAAGTACTGGAGAACCACTATCTAAGTAGATGTAAGCAACGCCAGAAGGAGAAGCGGAGAAGGAAATGTTTAAAAATCAAAAAGAAAGTTAAATTAACTCCCTGGCTGATCAAGATAAAACTGAAGCAACGAATGAAAAAACAGGAACGAAACAAGAAATAAAAAAGAAAATAGCAGACGAGCTATAAAATGGAAATTTAAATACGGAACTAGTGCAAGAACAAGTGAAACAAACGAAAGCCCTACTTAAATCAAATTTCCTTCAAAACCACTAGAGTATTTAGTAAAGATTCTGGTGTATTTTTGCTAAAAAGTGGAAAAGCAAGGATTGATTTAGATGGTATGATGTAGCTTCAGTTTTAATTCTTAAGAAAAAAGATGTCAGACTGAGATGAATTTAAAAAGAAAAATCCCAAAGGCAAAGAAAGGAAAGGAGATAAGATTTCTTCAACAGACGGATATCAATAGGCATTCTTGTTAGGTCGTAGGGCTTTTTGTGTTGTTTTTAATAAATGAAGCAATGAAAATACGCAGTGGCGTAGCTAGGTAGCCAAGGGCCCCGGTGCAAAAAGAAATCGGGGCCCCTAACCATGTTAACTTAACTTAAATCTCTATAATAAGTAAGTGCTTTGTGGCCTACATCTTTCGACACAGTACACGGCAAGAAATATTGCAACTTATAATATTTCATTAAGTAAATTTTTCAACAAAAGTAAAATTATGGTAGAATGTAGTAGCAGATCGATTTGAATAATTACCATTATTACTTCTCAGTGCAGCTGTTGCAGTGTGTCAATAAAACTGTCCTTTGAATTTAATCCTTACAACTTCTTCGTATCCTAATCAAATTAATATGAACCTAAAAATCTTTAAAAATTGTAATATCATTTTTGAGCGTTATCTCCACATTTTCATAAATTACTGCCACTTAGAATACTAATGTTCTTCACTGTTATTGTATCGATTCAATAACAATAATAAATAATTGATTATAATTGAGAAGTATTCATTATATTATAATTTGTTTAAAATAATTTAGCTGCACAGTAACACATTTAGCTTCGGAGCTTCAGGGTTGGTCAAAGGCCCCCTGAGCTTTGGGGTACCGCTTTGCCCTATGGTAGCTACGCCACTGAAAATACGGAGCATTATCAATACGTTAAGACAACGAAGTGTTACGATTTGTGATTAATGGGTGAATGAAATCGAAGACAACATACTGAGAAGACTTCTGTATGTCTTTAAGGAAGCTTCGGAAATGCTCCTAGTAGTCAAGGGTGGACTTCAAAAATATTTCGAAAGATTAGGGATGTATTGGGAAAAACTTCGAAAAGTCATTGAGGTTTTCAAAAGATTTCAAAAATGTTAGAACCGCAAGATGGAAGGAGAGGATATAGAAAAGCAAGGACAGGAAAAAAGAAGGAGTAATCAGGAGGGGTATTAAATAACAATCAAAACCAACAAGTTCACAAACGCACAGCAGAAATAAATGAACTCATTTTACCAAAGAGAAACTTTGGAAAATTGGGAAAGCACAAGATGGATGACGGAGAAAATTCTAACAGAAACCAAACAAAAAAAGCAACAGTAAAAGAAACTAGGTGGGCCATTAATAAACAATCAAGACCAACACGTTCACATTGGCACAGCAAAAAAGAATAAATAAGAAGGAGGAATGAATAATTAAGAACCATTTCTCCGCAAAGAAATATTGATACTATGGAAAATTGGAAAAAACTTCAGAAAAATCTATGAGGAGGCTTTGAAGATAAAGAAAAACGAAGGCGCAAGATGATATATGTAGAACAGCAAGGACAAGAAACAATTGTAAAAGAAATGAGGATATTGGAGAGTAATCAAAACTAACTCGTTCACAAGAAATAAGAAAAAGACAGGAACAACGACTAGCTAATAAACCATAATGGAAAATTGATAATCCGAAAAATTTCGGAAACCTTGAGGAATTCTCTAAAAGGGCTTTGAAAAGATTTCAAAAATGTTGAAGGCGCAAGATGGAAGAAGAGGACATAAAACTGCAAGTATGGAAAGAAATTGTAACAGAAACCAGTAGGGAAATTAATAAACAAGAAAAGAAAAGGAACCAGGGGGGGCATCAATAAACAAGAAAACTAACAGTAAAAGAAACTAGGTGAGGCATTAATAATACGTTCCCATTGGCACTGCAAAAAAGAATATAAGAAGGAAAGAATAATTAAGAGCCCCGTAGAGAACTTTGTGCTTTGCAAAATTGGAAGAAACTTCAAAAAATCAATGATGTGGTTTTGAAGACACAACGTCAAAACATTGAAGGAGTAAAATGGAAGGAGAGATGACATAGAACCGCAAGGTCAAGAAAAAATTGTAAAAGAAATGAGGGTAATAGAGAATAATCAAGACCAACACGTTCACAAGAAATAAAAAGAAAACAGAAACAATGACTAGCCAATGCACCGTAATTTGCAAAATTTTGGAAACCTTGAGGAATTCTCTGAAGGGACTTTGAAAAGACTTCAAAAATGTTGAAGGCACAAGATGGAAGAAGTGAATATAAATTATAACTGCAAAGACGAGAGAAAATTGTAAAAGAAACCAAAAGGAGTATTGATAAACAAGAAAATGAAAAGGAGCCAAAACGATTAAAACCAACACGTTCACAATGTGACAATAAAAAAATAAGAAGGAGGCAGGAATAATTAAAAGCCATTTCACCGAATAGGTACTGGAAGATCGAAATTGATTGTTCTGATCCTACACTACTTTTCGTGAGCTTGATTTCAATAGTTACATCTATCACATGAAGATTATAACGAAAAGTAGTGCGTGCATAGAACAATCATGAAACTTACATCCAAACCTAACCTAATTAATAAAGAACATAATTATTGTTTGATCAGATTACTATTACCATGAAATAAACCATTTTACATGAATGAACGGTAATGAATTGTCAAGAAAATCTTGGGATATCTAGTAACTTCCTCAGATCTCACTATGTTGCTAATTTGTTTTTTAATAATTTGATGTAAATATCGACATCATGGCTCGTGGAAAGCATCGTAGGATCAGGACAATCAATCTTGATCGCCCAGTACTTTGATAATCTGAAAAAATAGAAAAAAAATCATAAAATCTTTGAGGAGGCTTTGAGGAGACTTTGAAGAGATAAAAATATTAAAAAGGCGCAAGATGGAAGGAAAGGAATACAAAACATTTCTGATGGTATGACAAAAAATAAGAAAAATGAAGGAAGCTCTTCACCTTAGAGAGGTCTTTGATACTCTGGGAAAAAAAATTAAATTCTTCGGAAGGACTCCAAAAATACCGAAGACACAAGGTGGAAGAAGAAGATACAGAAGCATAAAGAATGGGAGAAAATTGAATAAGAAATTAGAAAGAGTAAAATTCGTTCCATCACTGGAATTATAGTGTACGAATCCAAGGGCTCTACGACCCTTTCATCATGAACATGATATAGATTTTCCAGGGAATTTAAATTAACTTTAGAATCCCGTGACGCCTTCTGGCTATTGACCCACAGAGATCACATTATTTCGAGCGAAATATAAATTAGATTTGCGGAAGCGATTTAATCCGGGTCGATTTAGCGCATCGCCCAGTCCAAACAAACAGAAATCAACCACATTATGAATGAAACGCGCTATTTTTAAAGTCAATTAGGGCCGATGTTTTAAAACCCCGACGGGTGGCGCTTGAAATTTTTGTTTTATAATCGGCGGGGGCTATTTTTAGCCTCCATTTCCTTATATCAAAATCATTTCGATATTCTGCGTGGGTCCATCAACTAATTGGAAATTTCTGTTCTTATAATCGATCGGACGTTTGGGCCCACCGACGCGACGGTCTAAATTTAGAAATTATTTAACACATTCCGACGTACGATAATCAATTTCAAGGCTCAGGGTCACGGAAGCGCTAAAGTTTTTTTTCCCAAGGCGAAAAAACAAATTCTACTCGCAATTCATTCATAAAAACAGACGAGAACTCATTTGAATTATTTTTTATTTAAATTGGTAAGTACTTCTGTTGTTTTGTTTATCATTTCAATAAATTAAAGCGTCAGGCCTCGACCTTTGTTGGTGTGCTGTTTAATTTGTGGATGGAAGATGCGAGCAAAAAATTAAATATTTTCGATCGGAATGTATAATTAATGCATGCATATACTTGCTGCTTTGCATATAATTTTGTTTTGATGTAAAATTTTAAACAAGTAATAAATTTTCTCCTGTTTTTATTTTAATAAATTCTGTATTTTCAAAATTTAATTTAAGCAAGCAACGCAGCTAAAGTCCCCAGTCTTCCGGCTTCCGCTTGGATACCTCGAGTTCGAATTCCATTAAGTTTTTTTTTTTTAATTATTAATACAATTTTTAATCATCTATAGGATTGTCGTTATTCTATTATAGAAATTATGAATAAATGTGCTTATTCTTCGACGATATTGTGTTAACTGACACAATTTTAGTATAATATTGATTACTTGTCTGGTTTGGCAATGGAAAACCAATATTTTATCGATTATCTGTGACTTCCAAGGAAGAAGCACCCCCTAGAATATACCCATGTAACACACCAGGTATAGAATATGTCTAAAACACGTTTTGAATTTAGTCTAAATGTAGAATATTATACAGGGTGTTCGTAAAATTAGTGCAAAAATTTTAACCACATTACCGTGAGAGCACATAGAACACGGAAAAATTTTTAAAAAATTCATAACGGGGGGAAAATTATTTTATCCGCCCCTTATACGACGGTCATGAAACAACAAAAAACTTACGGAACCTGCTTCGCTGATCGTAGGCAATAAACATCGCAGGCGTGACTAATATGCAAAGGCACAGCACACTCACTCACCGAATAATATCTGTGTGGAAGAACATATTCAAACGTTCACTACGATAATTTAGAAATATTTATAACAACTGTTCAAAGTGACATTAGCTGTAAATGCATGTGTTTCCATAAATCCGCCGTGCTTCTTTTACTCGAGCTTCGCCGCTGTACTCTCTGTACTCTTCCCGTTCGTGAATTGCGGCATTTTAATAACTAATACCATTGTATTTAAACCTAACATAGAACGGCAATGCAATGCTTAAAACTGGCAGCCAGAAATTGGAGGTTTACGCGATTAACTGATGCATTATTTAGTAAATAATCTGGTTGTAGGATAATTTGCAAAGGTGTAGAGTCTCTATATTACTATACCTACACCTACACCTTTGCAAATTATCCTACAACAAAAAACAGAACTGCAATCGAGCAGTGATACAGTGACCTTTGCCGAAGTCGGGCGGCCAATAAAAGCATTCTTTTTTCACGTCGCAGTATAAGTCGTATCGTAGCCAAGGAATTTGCTTCATGTTTTTATGATTCTGTACTTAGTATTACCATTGAATTTAAACCTAACATAGAACGGCAACGCAATGCTTAAAACTGGCAGCCAGAAATTGTAGGTTTACGCGATTAACTGATGCATTAGTTAGTAAATAATCTGGTTGTAGGATAATTTGCAAAGGTGTAGGTATAGGTATAGTAATACAGAGACTCTAAATTTTATGAACATTTTTGTGATCGGAAAGATCAAGTTTGAATTTTATGCAATTAAAAAAAATGACCCCAGGGGAATTAATGGAAATCGACGACATTACGTCATCTGCCATAACAATAATAAATTGGAGAAAAAATACGAATGCATACGAATTCAACATTGTACGAATTAAGGCACGTTTCCACGAGGCCAGTAGCCTGGAGTACTGTGACTGGACTCCAGTGGCTGGCTCCGTGTAAACACCACTGGACGGTGGACGCTAACTGGCTCCAGTGAACTAGCCAGGTTAAAATAGTAATTCACTGTACTGGCAAGGTCCAATCACTGGAGTCCGGTCACAGGACTCCAGCTACTGGCCTCGTGGAAACGCGCCATTGCTCACGACTTTACGCCACAACTGTTAAGATTAAACAATTTGCAATAAATTAAATCAGAAATTTGACAATTTTCAAGTGATGGTGACGAAAGCACCTTATGTGCGAGCTTTTGTGGACAACCGTATCTTGCCTGAAAGACATTCGTTTTAGAAACATAGAGAAAATAACATTAAATATCTACAATACAAAAATACGGGGAAAATGAATCACAGTAGGTCATGATGTGATACATTTTCATGACTGGCGCCACTGAAATCACAACATTAGAACCAAAGCCAGGTTATACCGGGTGATTCGTGAGGAACCCTCCATATTTAAATAATGTGTTTAGGAGGCCACAACAAACAAAAAAAAGTCTAGTAAACATATGGTCAAATGTCAACCCTTACTGGTATTGTTCAAAATTGTATTTAATCAATTGAAAACATAAAAAACATCTTTACAACAGAAATTACGTTTTCACTAAATTTAGCAATATTTTAAGAGAATTTAACTAGAAAATAATTGTTTTAACTAATGAACGCTAAAATAAATGTGACAGTTACAATTATTTTCTAGTTAAATTCTCTTAAAATATTGCTAAATTTAGTGAAAACGTAATTTCTGTTGTAAAGATGTTTTTTATGTTTTCAATTGATTAAATACAATTTTGAACAATACCTCAGTAAGGGTTGACATTTGACTATATTTTTACTAGACTTTTTCTGTTTGTTGTGGTCTCCTAAACACATTATTTAAATATGGAGGGTTCCTCACGAATCACCCTGTATTACAATACAATTTGATAGTGGCCAGATGTTTAAGCATAACGAGCAAATAATTTGAATAAAAATGAAAATAATACTTGTTGAAGCTAATTCTCAAGAAGCTATCATTAAGTATACGAATGGAATATTTAACTCAATGCAAACTTGAATGTAACAGAACTCTGTTAGTAATGCCATTGTCATATCAGTGCTGCCAATTCCGAAGCTGTAAACATACGTGTTCCTCTGTTTCTCATCAAATCTTTTTTAATTGATCACGCGATGCTTTCCAAGGATGAGGGAATATTGTTTGTGTTTAATTTGAAAAATTTAAGGACATAGTCCGCAATGTACGAGCCCAGAATTATATAATCTGGCCCATTTTGGATTGCACAGACAACTTTTTTTAATAATTTAATACGCCCTTTGACCCATATGTGGTTCATGACGCTCTTGAGCCACAAGTCCGTGACCCAATTGTGGGTCAGAAACGTAGTTCTTATTTACGAAAACGTTTTCGTTGGACGAGAGAGTAATAAAGTAATAACTGTCTGTTTGTCAAGAACCCAAGAAGAACATTTGAGAAAAAAATCATTGAGGTATCTGGTACCGTTTTCTTTCAAATAATTTGAAAGGAGTCGAATAACCCATATATGGGATTTGGAAATCTTTATGGCGGATGTATAGCGATCTATTTGAAATTACTGTATGGACAGTGAAAGTGTTAATTTAATTTATTGACATTTATTATTGCTAAAACTATTTGAAATATTGTTGAAGACCTTGAAAATTACGATTAAGGGACAATAATACGAAATACTTCTTTGGATTTGTAAAACAAAGTTATTTAAAAAAAACGTAAAATCCTAACTGGGCCAAATGATAAGATTCTGGACTCGTAGACGTGTATTAAATCCTTTCACAACGTAATGAGGAGCGGCTACAAATATTAAAAAAATTATGAAAGTTAAGAAAATAGAGTTTCTTAAAAAAAGGAAAAAACGGTTCTTTTTTTGGGGGGAGAAATTACAGTGTCTGTCCAAGTTAGAGAATATATTAATTCTTTTATAGGTGAGTAGTCTGAAAAATGCGAAAAGAAGTGAAATTATCTTTTACAAAAATAAAAATGTTTGAACTATCGGAAAATGTACAATAGAAAGATGCATATATATTTGTTTTTGGTAATAATAATAATAATAATCTCTATTTACAGTTATTAGATTGTATACATTTTAAAATCTATTATGTGCGTATGGTGCAGTATGTATCGTCAGCCTATTCTCACCATTTTCTAAAAGTACAACAGGAGAGGATACAAAACGCTGCCTTGAGGTACTCCATTACTGATTATTGCATACTCGGATCGGTAAAGTGCTCGAAAGTGCTCGTTTTATAATAATAATAATCTTTATTGATCACCTTTCAAATAACATAGTATACATAAAACGAAATGTTGTCCGGATCAAACTTCTACAAATTGATGACGACTTTATAATGTGGCGTTAAACCACTTCAACGTTATCAATGGGCTCTTGAGAGGTCATAAAAATTCATGCTGTTGAATCTTCATTATCAAGACTCGTGATTATATGGTCAATAAAGGACAACTACCATATTTAAATGATGACGATGATTCATTTTCTGATAATATATTATTTCTCATAAACAGTTTGGGACTCTGTTGTATAAAGGTGCCTATATTTTTAACGGACGATTAAATTAAATTAATGTTTGTGAAATCCATCATGGATGTAGTAGTAACGTAACGTTTTCTGCGAGTATGTCTCATTTCTCGCTGGACAAAATTAATATCTATTTCGCGAGTCTTCTGAAATACTCTTCTCCGCAACTGGTGTTCGTTTTAGGCTTCTCAACCATTATCATAAACTTAAACAAAATTCTTGAATAGGTCTCGCCTGAGGGCCTGAGGAACATTTGGGGGATTGTTTTTTTTGGGTACAAAATTAATGTTACTTTTGTTTAAAAAATTCTTGGTTATTCTGGCGTAATGACATGAAGCAAGATCGGGCAAAAATATTGTTTCATCATTTTGATGAGGCGTATTAACAAAATCATTACGTCAGAATAACCAAGTATTTTTTAAACGAAAGTAACATTCATTTTGTACCCAGAGAAAACTATCCCCCAAATGTTCCTCAGGCGGAACTTGTTAAAGAATTAAGACAATGGTTGAGAAGCCCAAAACGAACACCAGTTGCGGAGAAGAATATTTCAGAAGATTCGGGAATTAGATGTTACGTTGACTTCTTCTATTGCCGACGACGTTTCGTTCTCCACTGTGGAAGAACTCCCTCAAGGCTGCTGCTGCCGCTTCTCGTTAGTCGTTGAGACTGAAAGATGTTACTTTTGTCCAGCGAAAAATGAGACATGCGCGGCATTGAAGATAATGGTCCTCTGGCAGTTATGTAAAATTAGTTGAGGATGAGCCCTAATACTCATGGATCAATAAAAAATTTGCTACTGTTTGCTTAAGAGCTTTAATTTTTTTCCCAAAACTTATCTTACATACGTTAGTTAGTAGATATAAAAAAAAACAGCTACGATCTCAAATGTGCCATGTATTGTCTTAAACACTTCCGGTCGAATTTTCTGCCCATATATTTCAATGAGAAAGAAAGAGAGGGAAGAGGGCTAGGGCAGTTGTAGCTGTAACGAAAATCGCAATTCGTGCGTGAGAGGGCGTGTTTACTACCTACGTTCATGGCTTACTAATATTAAATTTTACACGTTATGGCAATGGGCAGGTCAATCAACGCCACTATGAAATACTTTTAACTACACTGACCGGCAAAAAAAACCGGCCACCATAAAATGTTTTAAAAAATCGAATCTAAAGACATATTTCAAATCGACATGGAAAGTTAATTTGATTACAAGTCATTTTTTATTTATTATTAAAGGATAAAATCCGTTTTTAACGAGATTAAGAAATTTTTGTTGTTTACGCATCAGCAGTGCATGTATTGCCTTTTAGGATTTATTTGTCTAAAATTAAGGAGGCTTCTTTGCATTGTTTTTAAAATGGAGTGTGACAGCTACGCAATTAAAAAAAATTCCGTTAACTGTTGAGATTGTTGCTCGTACTGTTGGCTTAATTGAAGATGGTCGTAGCCAACGTTACGTGTCTCGCGCATTGGGAGTACCCCGCACCCACCGTCCAGGATATCTGGAACCGGTATTTGGAGACTGGCAGCTGCACTAGGAGAGCAGGATCCGGAAGAAGAAGAAGAGCAACAACTGTAGTTGATGACCGTTTTGTTGTGCTCAACGCACTAAGGGAGCTGTTCAACTTCAACATCGCCTCCAAACAGCTCGTGGAGTTGAAGTAAGTGAGAGGACAATAAGGAGAAGGCTTGTTGAAAGAGACGGAGATCTGCAACAGGCCCAGAATTGTTACCAAGACATCGTCGAGCACGACTTCATTCAAACTGGACTCCTCACCAATTGAGTAAAGTTCTCTTCACTGATGAATCGCGCTTTTGTCTACGCGGTCGCGAAAGGGTGTGGAGAAGACCAAATGAACGGTACACAGACTGCACCATTTCCGAAAGGCGATCTTTTAATGGTGGCTCTCTTATGGTGAGGGCATGCATTTCGTCTGAGGCACCGAACTTATTTTTGTGGAAAATGGGGCTTTAAATGCCAAACGATATGTGGAAGACATTCTGCATGAAGCTGTCGTGCCCTACTCTCACTTTATTGGAGATGGATTCACGCTAATGCACGACAATGCCAGACCACACGTGGCACGAGTAGTGACTGACTTCGTAGACGAGGTCGGAATTCAGAAACTTAACTGGCCAGCATGCAGCTCTGATCTCAATCCCATTAAGCACTTATGGGATCAACTTCAAAGAGGCATTCGTCGCCGCCCGGCTTTGCCAGAAACACTGCGAGAAGATTTAAGAGCAGTGCTTTACGAAGAATTTGAGACAATACCTCAAATTTCGTTGACACATTTGATTGATTCGATGCCTCGACGTTTAAATGATGTCATTCGAGCAAGAGCAGGTCATACGCGTTATTAACTGTCACCAGTAACTGCCGTTTTTGTTAGTTTTTTCACATTAAACTTAATTTTGTTTAATCTGGTCGTTTTCTTGAGTAATTTTTATGTTTTTTGTCAATAATGAATGATCCTTAGATATAAAGTACATCTCAAATTAAATAAACCAGTATGTTTGTTATGTTGTTGTATGGTTTTGTTACATATTTTAGGGTGGCCGTTTTTTTTGCCGGTCAGTGTATTTTGATTCGTTTCTCCGCTTAAATACATTTCAAAGGATCATAGCCGACCGTTTCGCACTTTTTCATTGTTGAAATTGTTTCTGAAAATTTACAGATTCATACGGCGATTAGTGACCTCTGTTGCAAAAGTTATAATTAATATGTCATTCAATGAGGAATTGTATCCGTCAAAGTATCAAATAAAATTTATTCTTTAAAGATTGTGCTTGTCTCTTGCGTAATTCTATAGAAAATGTATGAATTAATTACGACAGAATTTTCATAAAATATTTGATGACTGTGGCAAGCTTTATGGGAGCAAGTTTACAAGCAAATTGAAACGGTCATATAAGCGTTAGCTTATTCGTAGAATCGACCATGAAAATAATACTCGTATATCATCTACAAATTTATTGCAACAGATGGCACCAAGAGAGGAAAGGCCAAGACCCAGTTTTAGAGCTTAACTTGAAGCTGAAGCTTAAGCCTACAACGACGATTACTTCAACAATAATTGTTAAGGGTTTAAGTTTTAGCTTAAATTTGAGCTCGCAAAGTCAAAACCTTTTTATCAAAGAATTAAAACTATATCTTCTAAAACATCGTTTCTATAGCTTTAATGAATAGGTACATTACAAAACAAAATGCTTAGTTTGTAATTAATCACTTCTGTATTCTGTTTGTATTGTGTCAGAGCCCTTTACACTCTGCAAGTGTACTGTCATTTATTACTGTTCGGTTACGCCTGTCTATTTATATATATTTGACAATGTCCACGTCTTTATGGCTGTAACACGCCGATGTGCTACGCTTGTTTGTTGACTTTTACAGACAACTAAATAATAATAAAAAATGTCCAAACAAATAAACAAATTTAATTATGGACGAATTAATTGACTGGTAACTGAAAATTGGCTGTCTGCAAGAATTTAACGCGTATTTACCTTAAGGGGTACGGCTCTGTCAGTATTTCTGAAAAAGGTCAGGTTTTATTGCCTCATGCCCTACATCTAGACTGCGCCTCTACCTGCCGTTCTAAATGAAATCCTATTGACCTACAATACTACTACGCTCTGCGTCGACCTATTCTCAGAAATACCCCGATGTATCCCTTTCAATATTTCAAAACAACTTCCAATAATTATTGCCTCATGATCGCTAATTAGTGAAGGACTCTACTTATGTCTGTGCATCCTGGTTCGAATCCCGGTGAGACGGTAATAACTGAGATAGCGGGAATTGGCTACGTGTAAATAAAATACGGACTTATATTTAATTAATTATTTATTGCAAAGAGCAAGGTAAAAACTCCGATTTCTAGCCGCACTGCAGTCTAGAAAAATGAGCGGAAAAACCTTGTCGTTTTAAAATCCAGTACAGAAGAACACAAGAAAAGATTACGATTTTGTAAGAAATACAGTAGAATTCGTTTAATGGCTTTCTCGTTCGAATATCTTGACGAACTAACTGTTTTCAATTACACAGCTGGTGGTTTTATGCTTGTCCCAAACAATAGTTGTGGACCTTGTTATTCAATTTACATTAACAATTAAGTTGTTTTCAAAATTAGATTGGTCTTGGTACTCGTGTTTACCACTTTCAATAGTACTCGAAGACGCTCTGTATAATCAACCAGCGTACAGTGTGGCCGTGTGCCTACAGTGTACTTACTTAATGAACGTAATTAATTAATTAATTAATCAGATATTTGGGGAAGTATGTGATACACAATGTCGCCCAGGCGATCAATCTGCGAGAGGATTAATAGTAATCGCAAGTTTTTCAAGGAAGCCCTCCTGTGGAGGCGCGTGAGCCGATTTGTTTCTAACCTAATAACGCGGCGAAGGGGGAGATTCTTAACCGCGCCTATCGCCAAGAGGTGGAGGTGCAGTGACTCTCACTTCATTTGCTAACCTCTGATTGCGTTGTTTTCGACGATTATCTAACCCTATGCGCAATGGTAAGAATTGACCGTTTTATTTGATACTCTACTATGGGTAGTTATGACCTTTCGGTCTCTCAGCGAATTACTTCTAATTAACCCGCAAATCTCCCGACAAGGACTACACTTCGGTCCACACACACAGGGTGTGAGGGAAGCTCGGTTAAGAAGATGGCTATGAATGTGATTCAGAATTGTTTGGCCTCGTAATTTTACGAGACTCGTAACGGCAACTAATTGGCCTTGATTTCGGGAATTAACTTGTGCTGGTCACACTTGATTTTGGCGGCAGATCTAGACTTGCCTTAGACCAGTGGTACAAAACAGTCGACTTCACTGCGCAAATCGAAAACCCCTTGCTTGAGTGTTTCCAACTTGACAGAGAAAATCGCCAAAGGGATTAACTAATTTTACAAGAGTACACTGTATATGGATTGCACTATAGCTTGAAAGCGTCGTTTGACTGCCTCTGGTCGATTTACTTACAGTACGCCAAGCAACTAGTCTAATAATTTATACAACAAATGGTCAGCTAACTTCACTAATGTGGATGCAACTTATTTACCTTTAAGCTCGGTTAGAATGCAAATGAAAATACTTAGTAAAAAAAAATGGCACAAGCCAAGCAAGTACTGAAATTTACAGATTATCTGGCCACAAAGGGCTGAGGGAATTAAAATGATTTTTAAAAAATTTATGCCACCAAGTATGTAATGAATAGAATACAAATTAAGTCAGATTACCTAAATTCGCGTCCGCGAAATTAAAATCCAATACACTCACTGCACTCAGTTAAATACACCCGCGATTAATTTACCGTGCGCGACACCGACTTGTTTAGTTTTTATTTAATTGCCTCTCAAACACGGGAATTTTTAGGCGTACCGATATAAAATGATTTAGCTCTACTGTGAAAACTAAATCAGAGAAACAAGTACACAAAGCAATTTCGTCAAGCCCAAATAATACGACTGATCGTTTTAAAAGCTCGGAGCTATCTCTCTGTAATTTTAATTTTCATTTTTCGGCTGAACAAAATTAATCCCCTTCCTCCTATCAGAAAACCAAAGTCAAACACCCCTTGACCAATAGAGCCGTGTTTTGCGTTCAGAAAGATAACCGCCCCCCGATTCCTGGAATGTCTTTTTTCTACGCTTTTAAAACGACCACCCGGGCAGACCACGTGTGCTGTCTTTTCAAAGTTCACAACAAACTTCTTAATTACAAGTACCCTCTGACATCTTTATGTTTTCCGCTTACTGAGGAACTCGGCGCCCGACTGCAGATTTTTGTTTAGAAGCAATTAAAAATCAGCATGTTATTGCCCGTTACGCCCTGCAACCGATAGTTTTCAATAGCAGTATCCTTTTACAGAAATTTAAACGTGTCAAATTGTACAATTTCTAAAGAACACCAGATGACCATTAGAAACTCGCATGACAGATTTATATGATATTCAATCGAGAAAAATTTAAAGTCCCTCAGTGTTACAAGAATTTATGGCCCACCCCTGTTATATTGCCTATTGAAAACTATCGTAACGGCCTACCGATATTGCTTCCGCTGTGGCAGTTACAATTCCTAGCATGTGTACATTTATTTGTTATTTAAAATTAAAGTTACAACAAGAACATGCAATTTGTTTTATACACAAATTCGCGGCCGTTTCATGACAAGTCGACAATAAAAATTATTATTATTATTATTGTAAAACTGGACCTAAACAGAGCTTTGAGTGCCACATAATTACATAAATCACTACTAGGGGTGCTTAGGGTCATTTTCGTTAATCGTTCAAAAGTAATATGGTTTCAATTTTTGTAATGAGTTAAAGAAGTTGAATGTTGAAAGAATTCTATCTATGTGACGAAGAGAACGAAACCAAGAAGTGAACTTAGTTTCTTTCTTTTTGCAGAAAGTGTCGAAAAATCAATCGTCTTTCGTTTTTGTTTTTCGTCTTGCTATGAAATAAGTAGTTGGAACGATCGTCTTTTGCCTTATTTGAGTTTCTTTCTCATTGCGTAATTCTATAGGAATTGTATGAATTAATTACGATGGAATTTTCATAAAATAATAGGAATAAAAATTTGATGATTATGACAAGCTTTGTGGGAGCAAGTTTACAAGCAAACTGAAACGGCCATATAAGCGTAGTTTATTGGTAGAATCGACCATATCATCTACAATAAGGCTAAGACCCAGTTAGCTTAACTTTAAGCTGAAGCTTACGCCCACAACAGGGATTACTTCAACAATTATATGGTCAATAAAGGGCAACTAAGTTACCATTTCTAAATGATGACGATGATCCATTTTCTGATAATAAATTATATCTTCCTAAATAGTTTGGGACTATGTTGTATAAGAGTTCCTGGTTCACTTTTGCAAAAACAGACAAGTTGGGCGATAGCTCTATAATTTTCGACGTTATTCTTTCGATCCTTTTGGGCATAATGGCTATCTTCGATTCTTCTGGATGAAAGACTGTTTTAAATGAGCAATGTACTATATCTGTTAAAGGAGCCGACCACGGTTATTCATTACGATGCTTATTTTGCGGTAAGTTAAATGCAAGTACTTAGAAATTGGACTGTTGCTTTGCAAGCGTAATAAAAGATGATAAAAAAATTCACGTCGGATTATGGCAACTTCAAATGTTAATAACAACAAGAAATTTAGACTATTGCTTTGCAAGCTTAATAAAAAGAATCCGTCATGTTAACAACAACCTTTTTCAAAAACTGTTGGTGAAAAAGTTTTTTTTTTAAATCGGCAACATTTTCAGTATATTTTGATTGACGCAGAGTTAAACCGAAATTACTTTCATCGAGTATGTGCAAATTTATAAATATGAAATCCAGTCCCGGATCTGTATATTTTCGTGATTATTTTAGCCGCTCTCGAAACATCGACTCCTCTTGCTTTAACTACCGAACGGTAAATCAATTCGGGAGCAGAGGACCCTCTGAAAGACCGAAACCGAAAGGAGCAAATAGATAAATAATCGTGGGGGCAACGCCGCCGCCGTGTAGAATAAATCAATCGCGAGGTGAACCGAACCGGTTTATTTATTTATTGTTTAAACAACGTGGGTGCGGATTGTGTAACGAGCGCTATCAACAAAAGAAAGTGTGTAACGACACCGAAAATAAGAGTAAAAGTGAAACCGAAAAAAAATCGTTTGTTTATTTACGACGTACTTGCGTTAATGTTCGTGTAAGCTTCGAAACGATGTTACATTGGCGTTTGCTGCGAAGTAATTAATCCGCTCACATTTTCAATTTTTTTTTCTTAAAGTAAATGTTGCATGTGTGACTCGTTTGTATGCGGAATAAATACAACTTGCAATTATTGTTGGCGGTTTATTGTTGGCGATTAATTACGCCTTCGACGTTTACATAAAGAGTTTAATTGCGGTTTGTGTTGTTGTGTGCACAACACACACAGCTTCATGTTTGTTTCCCATAAAATGGAATGAAAAGGTGTGAAGGCAAAAATTAATTTACCAAAGCCAAAAATGTACATATATATGAACTGATCAATACGTCACCAGTATTGTTTACTTAGATTTAATTTTTGATTGCTTTAATTATGCATTGTTAATTCAAGGTTGAATTTAGAAGCAGCGTTCTTAATTTCTGTTATGTTTAAATAGTTAATAAAAAAATTAATTGGGTTGTTTTTCGTTAACAAACGTACACTTTCGAATTTCTCTCTTATAGCAAAAGAAGAAAAAAGAAATTGGTCAGTAAATAGGTAAAATCGCAGGCACTTATTTAATTTTTCAATTAAAAATGATGTACGTCATTTCGGACTTAAAACATCCAATTAACGACTGTGTGCTTCTGGCGAGGAATTAAATAAAAATTTAATGTGATTTAGGAATGTCGAGGCGCGTTTTCGGCATCATAATTCATCGCGAACCTGAAAGACACGGTTATATAACGGCCAAGACAAAAAGAATTCGAAGAGTTTCTTTTTTTTACAAATACGAAGAGAAATCCCAAGTATTTGCACCGATTCTTCCATCGATTGTAGTAACTCTCTCGAAATGACGGCGTAAAAATTTATGGGTCGGTTTAATGGGAGGCTGTTGCATTGAAAGTATCACCGTCGACGGTGATTAGGTTTAACGGTTATTATTTTGCTTGTTATTTACTAAGGACGAGATTATTTTCGTTTTTTTAATTGTTGAGGAGAAGGTCAAAACGAACATAAGTTTGACAAGTCGGAAGACATGTAAATTAGTTTTTTTTCCCAGAATTATTACCTAAAACTGCAACAAAATTATTTTTGAAAGTATGGGGGGTTTTCTAAATTTATCTTCGATTGAAAGGTCACCACATTAAATATTTAGTTATATTTCTCTTTATTATACAGGTTAATTGTTTGAAAGTGAGAACGTAGGCAATGTAAAAGACAGAAAGCAGTATAGGCACGTAAAAGAGTCTTTGTACGTTCTAGTCCCTTGCGGAGGATTGGTGTTTCCCCTACTTAGAACCTAAGGCTGCACACTTCATAAGTTCCAATCTACAATTTTCTGCGCTATTTGTTCTTATTGAATCTCTATGACCTCATCGATATTTCAGAGAACAATCACAACAAACAAAAAAGCAGATCAAATAAAAAATCACAGTAGAATTAGAAATTTAAAACTGTTCCAGCGGCGAAAATTGAAATAATAGTTAGTGAGTGATGCCTGTGTTTTAAAAACTTGAAAATTGTAGCTAAATTGCATCAATATAATTAAAAATTACGATACTATACTTCAGACTATGAAATGCAAAACTTCTAAACTATTAAAACCTGTCATAAAAAATTACTGTGTTGTTTAAGAACTTGAAGAAATCTTGACCGATTTGAAATAATTGAAAGTATGATTTCACGAAATTGTAGCCCTTAACTTCACTGCAACTTTTATCTAAGGTATTTTACTCTATCTATAGTAATAAGAAACTAACCGAAAAAATATCTGTAGAACCTCAAATCACCCTGTCTGTATAAAACTAATAACTTTATAGCTATAGAAAAGATTACAAATATTTTAATGAACGAAAAGCTGAGCTTATTGAGGCAAGGCGAAAGATACAGACTATTCAAAAGATTCAAAAAAAAATAAGTCTGGTGCTGGGCTTCACAAAAGTCAATTCAATTCAATCATTGGTTAAGAATAAATATCCTTTCCTTACTTTCGGCACGTATAACCAGAGCAACGTTTACTTTTAACGGATGATTAAATTTAAATTTGTGAAATCGACCATGGATGTAGTAGTAGTAGATATAAAAAAACAGCTACAACCTCAAATGTGCCATGTATTTTCTTAAGTACTTCCGGTCGAGTTTTCTGCCCATATACTTCAATGAGAAAGAAAGAGAGGTCATCCCAACCTCACGGTGCAGTACACAATCAAATGGAGCATATGCCTTTCTTACTATCTTTAGTATTCGTACATCAACCCCATCTCTTTCTAACGGTGCTGTGGTGCGAATTTTGCGTATGACATAACCTTATATTATTTTGCATTGTTTGAGCTGGTTTAATGTTTTTACATTTTGACAGTATTTTACTTTCAATCATATGTCAAAGCTACCAGCTTCTTGTAATCAATGATTATTCTTTTGTATGCAGTCTGGCAACTATGTCACCCATAAGGTTGGGATGACTTATAGGACAGTTGCGGCTGGACTGAAGTTCGTAATTCGTCCGTGAGAGGGCGGCTCTTGTTGCTACGTTTACGGCCTACTAATGCTAGCGAGTTATCGCAACCATCACGTTAACTTACCGTAAACGTTAAAATTACGTGGCCCCATTCATTTTCCATTGGATCACATGATCTTAACGTTTACGGTAAGTTAACGTGATGGTTGCGATAACTCGCTATTAAATTTTACACGTTACGATCTAATCAATGGGCAAGTCTATCAACGCCACTATGAGATACTTTTAACTATTTTGATTCGTTTCTCTGCTTAATAATAGGACGTCCAGGCATCTGTCCTGCTGGAAGGAGCTTCCAGAAGGACATCTGGACAAACCCGTCACTGTCTGCCGGCAGTACGCTATTTTTAAATAAGAGCTGTCCTGCCAGAAGTACGTGTGCGGCTTCCGGCAGTCATATGCAGGTTAGATGCTTTTGTGCTGACTCTACTGTGAAGACGATAATAATTATGCAGAAGCATATTTATATACTTCGTACGCCACTGGAACTGCATATACTGATGAAGAAAATACGCTTTACCTCGTATCTTTGTTACCACTAGTCCTAACAAGTTGAGACTTGCACATTAAGCCGCGTACAGACTTGAATGTTCATGCGTTGAGCCGAGACGCATACGCATGCATGCGTCGGTGTGGACTGTATATTCGCAACGACTCAACACATGCTTAGCGTCTTCCGAGACCCTGCGAACGTACATGATGCGAGCCAGAGGGTGTCGGTCTTCTGGCACCGCTCAAAGGAAATATATTGTGCATGCGTGCTCAGTTTGGACGTGTTTGAACACGCACAATCCATGTATGTCATGATATGACTGCATGTTCTGCAGTCTGAATAGAGTTTTAGGACCTGCCGGTTGTTTACTTGTTAATAAAGGTTTATTGTTGCTACGATGGAATGGTCAAATGACGACTGCCTTCAATTAATTGATTATTATGAACAATATCCAGTTTTGTGGGAGGCCAAGCATCCTTTCCATTAAAACAAAACAAAAAAAAACAGACGCTTGGAACGAGATAGTAGAAAAAATTAATAGAGATGTAAATGGCGTTAAGCAAAAAATGACAAGTTTGCTGGGATCTTTTCGTGCCCAAAAAAGCAAAGGCAGGAAGACGATTGGAACTGGAAAAGGTAAGTAGGTATACTACATAAATCTGTAACAGCTTTTCAATAAGTTAAGACACTGAGCACACTGAGACAACATGCATACATTTATATGAAAATTTTTCAACGCACGCCAATCGGGTGTACAACTCGAGTCAACACGCATATGCATGTGCATTCGTCTCGACTCACCACATGCACATTCAAGTCTGTACACGGCTTTAGATAGGCAATATTTTACGACGCAATCAATGGTGAATATTTCATCCTCCAGGGAGGAGGGGATTCCATTTAAAAAACGTATACAAATTAGATCCTACTGGCAGGACAGCGCATACTGCCGGTAGGACGCTTGGACACTCTATCATTAAACACATTTCGAATAATCATAGTCGACCGTTTCGATTGGCATTTTTCATTGTTGAAATTGTTTCTGAAAATTTACAGATTCATACGGCGATCGGTGACCTCTGTTGCGAAAGTTATAATTAATATGTCATTCAATGAACCGTCAAGAGTGTACAGAGTATAAAAATTTCTTATATTTTGGCGCGCCTAGAGTAATTTTCATAGATGACTCTGTCACCGTACGATCAAGGCATGCTATATACAGATTCGGTAAATATTCAACTGGACATCCTGTTACAATGCGTGCGACATGGAATGCACTAGAAAAATAAAGAGAAAAGTTTAACTAATCGTGCCCGCTTGTTTCCGATGCCGGCCACCGTCCGTCCCGCCCGGCCCTAGGCAATTAGTCGTCCGCGAACCGAATGGAAGCAAACTTACTATGTCCCGTACCCAAATTTCCGATTCTGTAATATAAAATAATTGTTGCGTTCGAAAATTATACGTCGGATGCATCTGGAGCGTATGATCTCATCTTACTCAATCACGATTTTTAACTTATTTTGTATCTCGCTCATCCGTTTTAAAAAATCTTGTGTTTATAGTATTTCCGTGACAACAGGCGATCTTTCACGTCCCACATTTAAGTAGAGTGTGAAAAGATCGCCTACTGTCATGGAAATAATATAAACACATGATTTTTTAAAACGGATGAGCGAGATACAAAATAGATTAGAAATCGTGAGTGAGAAAGATGAGATCATACGTTCCTTGATCATACAGCAAATATATTATCTACGAATACAGATGGCGCCGCCAGAAGAGGAAAGGCTAAAAAGACCTTCGAGTACCACATAATTAGGTATGTACATTAACTAGGGGTGCTCATAGTCAGTTTCGTTAAGCGTTCAAAAATAATATGGTTTCAATTTTTTCGACGAGCCCAAGAAGTTGAATGTTGAAAGAATTGTGACGAAGAGAACGAAACCAACTTATTGTTAGTTCGAAGGATTTTTACAGAAAGGATTTTAAATCGATTCTTATCTGATCTGAAAGAATTCCAAACAAATTTTATCAAAGACCACGAGAGGATGAAACCGATTTCGTCGTGAAATTGATCGCCTTTCGTTTCTGTTTTCCTCTGCATTTTCTTAATTATTTTTGTTTTCGATGAAGAAATGAACGGTTGATCGTCTTTTAGTTTTCTTATCTTTGGATAAGCGAAAGCATAAAAAATGAAATATTTGTCGTTATAAAATTGTTCGTTTTTTGTTTTGGATCGCCTTTCGTTAGTTTATCTGCAAAATAATAATCATTAAGGGCCGGTACTTTCATCACTGATTAACTTTAAACTTTGGTTTATTCCTATAGAAACAATTGTCTTTACAATTATAGGCATGGGAATAAACCAAAGATTAAAGTTATACAATGAAGAAAATATCGGCCCTAAGGCTGAGTTGCACCAACGTCGTTGTTAACTAATCCTACACTGAGAAAAATAAACTGTTCAGTCAACCAAAAACACGTTCAGTTAACAGTATTTTTCGTTTACCTATTAGCAATCACGCGTGGTCATTGAACCAACAGTCAAAAAATGATAAATATTTTAGATTGAATCAACTCAATATTTTGTTTGAGGCAAGCATACAATGAAGACATCTTTCTAGTTGCTTTAATGCCCAAGAAGATTGATACAAGAACTTTAGATTGTTAAAATTGCTAAATATTTTATTTGTCTGAACGCTGTTAGGGAATTAAAATTATATTTTTGATATATTTAAAGTAATATTTCACTATGGCTAATAAAAGCGTAGAGTCAATTCAATCTAGACTATCGTTTAGGGAAACATCAATTAAATGTTCACTTCTTTGCGATACTGCCAAAGTAAGATAACCCTTCAACCTTTGTTGAGGTGAGAAGAGGAGCTGAATAAACCTCAACGAACTTTATAATGTCGGACGCATTCGAAATATGAATGACTTATCCGTTTAAGAAACGATGTCGAACAACAAGGTTATGCTGGGACAGGCAGTAAAAATACGTGAAGTTTTAGCAGGCGCCATCTGGAACTCGATAGCTTATTAATATGGGAATTAACCCTCGCTTTTACTTGACTTAACATTTATTACGTTAAATAAAAAATCAAAACAGACACATAAAAGCAACAACACTTTACGATCATTTTGAAATTTCAACTTTTTGATTTAACATATTAAGCACTTTCGTTTTAAGGAAAACATTTACATCGTTCAGTCAAACGTAATAGTTTAACATTTTTTTAGTGTTACTTCAACAATTTCCAAGATGTTCAGTTAAGAATATTATCGTTGAAACAAGTACATTTTATTTAAGTCAATGCACAAAAAGTTGACATTCAAAAAGTTGTTGACTTAACTATTTCATTTTTCTCAGTGTAGATTAAACACGGGACTTTATTCGTTTTAATTCGAGATTAACTTTAATCATTGTCGGTGCAACTCAGCTTAAGTATTACAACCAAATTCGTGGTAATTTTGATGGGCTCTTGTTTTTTGTTTTATGAACTGTTTAGATTTTTGTTCGATTTCGACGAAGGAATTATAAAATCAAAAGTTCTCCACTGTCTTTTGTTTTCTACATTTTTTCATTTTACTCGAAGGGACTGAAAGAACAAATGAAAAGGTATCGTTCAATAATCGAGTGTATTTTATTCATTTTTTTAAATATTTTTGTTTAAGAAAGAAAAAATATCAAACACAAGTTTAAGAGAATGACTATTCCCAATAATTTGTTTTTTCCTGTCTCTCTTTCTCTTTTTAACACTTGAAGAACCACATAAAAAATTAGTAATTACACTAAAATAGAAAGAAGTGCATTATGAATACGTATAATGTTATTCTTACGTAAAAAAAACCTTTTTTTTTTCTTTTCAAAGCAAGAACTACTGAACCTAAACCTTTAAAAAAGAAAACAAAACAATTGCAGTTTTATTCGACCGAGAAGAACATTTTCAGCCTAACTTGAAATTCAAAAAGCAAACGAAGAAGAAAATACTGCTTTTTAAACTTTAAATAACAAATTAAATATTAACCACATTAAGGCCCGGTTTCATAAACGCAAGATAAATTTACTCTACGGTTTAGTGCCATTCATACTTCACTTTAATACTTTAATACTTCAGTCACAGATGATATTTATTATTATTTTAATTTATTGTGTCCCAAGGAACAGAATCTACCTATGTATGTATGTCGTTTGCAGAGGCATAGAGTTTTTTTGTCATCTCGCGCTTCCAATGCAATTTTATTTATGTTGATGGATAATAAATTATGATTGATAGGTCTAATGCTGTTACATGTTGACATTAATGATTTATAACGGAATAAACCTAATCCCTTTAACTTTTTCAATTTTTCTTCGTCTCCTACCCTAACTATTTTGATTGTCCATTATTGACCTGTCTCATGTCATTTGTATGATTTTAGAAGAACAATAAAATTATTATTATTATTTATTATTATTAATTTCATAAACTTTTGCCCTTACACCAATAAATTCGGTTATAATTTGACCAAAAATTCATCCATAAATTTCCTTATATTTTTTTATCTACTAGAAATCCACAAATAATAAGAGATCTTCAATACAACTGCTAATAATATGGCAAAAATTAATTAGATAACTTATAAGACCGAATGAGACACTTTGGGCATATGAAATGACGCCGAAGAAAGACAAAATAAAGATTGTGATACATAGTACAAAGTCAGCAAAAATTAAAAATATTCGATTTAAATTTTCAAAATATGTAACTTTCGAATACAGGGTGAATGACAACTGTTCCTACAAGAAAAGAAAACGCATAACAAAATCCATGTCACAGATTACGGGGAAAATGTTTAAAAAATTCTTTTGAACAGTTTTAATTAATTAAAAAAAAACTACCCCAAAATCAAGCTGCGGCACTGCGTACGAAATATGACGCCACGTTTTATAAACGGAGCACGGAGCAATATAGTAGGACTATAAAAAATTTTATTGTCTACTCGCTTGCACACAATGCGACCTTGACGCACATCTCAATTCGTTTTATTACACGTTTAACAGATGGGAACGGAAGTATAAGTTGTTTCTTTTAGGCCCGGTTTTTCAATCGCATGTTAACTTTAACCTTCAGTTTACTCCCATAAGAACACAATTGTTGCTATGGAAATAAACCGAAAGTTACAGTTTAACTTGATATTGAAAAACCGGGCCTTACGCGACGTAATTATTATTAATTTCTAAAATTGCGTATGAAATAAGAGTAACTAATTCGCAAATAATTGTTTGTTAATTCGTGCAGATTATTTACTATAGGTCATCCCGACCTTACGGTGCAGTACCGCGCTTATGGGTGACATAGTTGCCAGATTGCATACAAAAGAATAATAATTGATTACAAGAAGCTGGTAGCTTTGACATATGATTGAAAGTAAAATACTGTGAAAATGTAAAAACATTGCGTTGTTAAACCAGCTCAAACAATGCAAGATAATATAAGGTTATGGCATACGCAAAATGTAAACATTAACTTGGCACCGTTAGAAAGAGATGGGGTTAATGCACGAATACTAAAGATATTTGAAACATTTGATTTTGTACCGTAAGGTTGGGATGACCTATAGAGCGAAATGTACCAGTTACTTCGTCCACAAAAAAAATCGCAAGGATTTAAATCTGGTGATCGCAACGATCAATGCACGGCCCGACAGGCAGCTGATAGTAAAATCTCTCGTCTCGTTATCGCAGGGAGACAATAAAACTATTAGGATACAGTTGTTTTAAACGTCGCCAGTATATTTCTATTTTCAGATTTTTGTGTCCCTGGATGATTTTCGAAAAGACGCTTTGTTTCGAAGATGCAGGGCGATAAAAGCTTTTCGAAAAGAAACAGTATTTTATTACTTTCATGATTCTTGCTGAAAATGATGCCACCATCTATGATACATGCATCCAATCTTGACTCCTCATTGACTGCCGAACTCGTTCAAAAACACGAGGGGTGTTTCTGATTGCATTAAACCCATCCTATTTCTCAAATCTTCTTCATTTTCCACTGGAATAGTGTACACTAATGTCTTCAAATGGCACTAGCGTTTTACTTAGGCTACATTATTTTTTTTTTAATATCCAAACATGTGTCGTCCTGTATCTTCCAAACAAAGCGTCTTTCCGAAAATCGTCTAAGGACATAAAAATCTTAAAATAGCCCAAGAAATAACCCCCCTAATTTTTGCCGCGTGTTTAATAAACAGGCTGTATAAAAAATTCTGTGGAACAGGTTCTAATTAATTAATTAATTTACCCAAAAATGTAGGTACGTTTAGACTAAAACGTTAAATTTACAGCGTACCTTTGTCATAAATGTTTTACGATATTTACTCAGAATAAAGTTTGTAAAACTTTGTCTTTCATAGCAGACCTGTTAAACTGCATACAGACAGCATGCCTCGGGATGCGCGGATCGATTCGAATGCTGTCGGTGCTCAATGTGGACGTAATATTTTATATCCAAATTTGTTTACTTACGACTTTGAACAACTGAATTAGCGGTGAATGCTCTCGTACGTCATCATGTGGAATTTTTACGAGAGCGCGATGAAGTAATTCGCGTCCTTGCTCAAGTCTGTACACAGCTTTAACCAGCTGACGAAATAATGCGAATGAGCGCGCTAAAAACACAGGATAGGGAGTCTTGAATTTGTTAAACTTTCATAAATTTGTGTTAATAATTCGTCAGCTCTGCAAACTCGCTGCAAACTCAGCAAACTCGCTGCAAACTCTGCAAACTCAGCAAACTCGCTGCGAACTCAGCAAACTCGCTGCGAACTCAGCAAACTCGATGACACATAAAACGAAATTATGATAATTTAATTATCGAAACAGATTACGAATGAGTTTACTGATATAATGTTTTAAATTCTAGTAATGAAGGACACGTTTCTTGTGGAAATGAATTTTATTTACAATTCAATTTAAATTAAAATTAAAGAAAAATACGTACTAGGAATTTTTAATGGTGGTTTGTTTTCGTTTTTGTGATTTATTTGTTTACCTGTCAAGGCAGGTGTTCAAAGTGAAGCCGTTGTTATCCTTTGTACTTCATGTGATATGCATGCATTTTCAAGTAAATATTTTGTAGTTTTGTTTCACCGCGTCGGGCGTTGACTTAAAAACGGAGTTGACGTGAAATATCACTTAAATGTCAAGTTCACGATCGATGCTATGCCGCCGTGCCTACCATAAAACTTTTATGAGGGCATTTATTTAGTTCATCTGCTCCTCTATTTTTAACCAGAGCCACATCGTCGTTTTAGGGCTAATTCTTGATTAATTATTTCTCGAGAACTAAAGCAGAAAGAATTTTTTTAGCATTTTTCTCATATTCTCGGGCATAGCTTCTTATCGCGGTTTCATTTTGTCGGATTAATTAACAAGCGAGCAAGTCTCAATTTGTGGCAGCTTTAAAAGGAAAAATCAAAGATAGAAAGTCGCTTATTCCATGATCATAAATATTAATAGCCTGAAGGTACCTGGTGAGCGCAACAAAAACCCAAATGCCATTTTAATCTCACTTAATAGCACCATAAATGCAGGATTTATAGCGCAACAACAACAACTGTGCAGCTTAAATACACTCGTATTTAATCCTCTTTAGATTGAGGTTCATTGTAAACAAATTTCATCTCGACTATCTCATTATTTCATTAAACAAGTTGTCGTGCAAACAAAATTAAATAAATACTAGTACAACTTCGTCAACTCTATAAGATATGATATTGCCGGAGAAAAAAATAATGGGTAAAATAATGAGGGGGAAAGAAGAGAAAATTTGAATGTATAATGAAGAGCACCGGCCGGATTAAATAAATTATGCCGTGTAATTTTCGTCGAATAAATTACACGCTTCGGTCCTGTTAACTGTTACCATCGAGTGTTTAACGTGACGATGAACGGCGATAAATCCGAAGAAGCGAGAACACTTTCAGACCGTACGTAATTAGAAGTCTTTTACTTATCTAGATGATTTGGATCGATGCCGATGGAAGAAACCGTTCGTTTTAAATAGTCACGTCGCAGTTGAAATATTTTTTGATAATTCAGAATGCTTCTCACACCTCTATCCGCCAATTATCACAACGGATTGAGCTTTCTGTGGGAACGTGCCACAAATTGTTACGTAAAGATGTTCAGCTCTATCCTTATCGCATGATATTGGCGCAAGAATTGCTGCTCATACAGAGATTGTCTTTGTGTGAATCTTATATAATAAATTATTTAATTTGTGAGTGAGTAATAATCGTTATTTTATGTTTTAAGTCATCCTGACATTTAAAAATTACATTATGTTCAATTTTAATACTACGACAAACGTTTTCCATAGGTAACGCTACCGGATTATTAAATGAACACATGTTTACATGAACATAAAATAAATAAATAATTGACGTTCCGCTGCGCATTTGTATTGACAGCTTTTCCGAATTAATTAAATTGATTTTTTTTAAATATAATATATCATCTTGTCACTAAAAATATGAATAGAATAAAAGGGGGAAAACTGCTTTATGTTACATTCATAAAACTGTTTTATGTTTACATTCACAGTCGTATCAAGTGTTTACATGCATGACATATGAGGACAAGAAGTTTGTTTATGTCTTCGCGTGCTCTTGTAATCATTTGCTCGACGCATACACGTTTATTTCCGAAGATATTATTAACGTCAGCGTAACTATATCCTCCAAAGGAAATTGAGATGTCACTTATCTATCGTGAAATTCGAGACGTTTTCTTGGAAATGTATGTGTATATTCGGTGGCACACGCTGTTTTATGTCTGTGGCACACAGAGACACAACGATTTTCTTTGCCAAACACTCGCGAAGTAAATTCGCTTTTTTTATGTTCGGACACTCGACAGGAACGATGATAAATTTATTATTATTGCTGCTGCTGTGTGTTGTCCGCCGAAGTTGTAAATTCATCGCTTTTTACGACTCCTACTAAAAGATTTCGTTCGGGCTTTGTGGGGCGCGACGTATTAATAGATCGTGATGGAACGTCTTCGGTATACGAGAATTTTACGGTTTTCCTGATTATTTTGCAAATTGAAGAAAAAAATGCTCACCTTGATTTGGTAATAAAGACCCACGCAAAAATTTGCAAATATTTACATGGCCGAGCTGTGAATGAGTTGAATCGGACATAATAAATCATTCTTTCACTTTTTTATGTTTATTAAGTTTGTATGTATATGTACAACATCGGTTGTTGAAAATAGCTGGTCGTAAAAGTTAAAAATATACTCGGAATTTAATTTTCGGACACTTGTTCGAGATTTATACATAGTAGAAGAAATATGCGAGTTGAGTAAAGGCTCGATCCAACTCAACCGAAAGCTCTAAGCTTAATCGGGCCAGACTTTTTATAGCGCTTGCAGTATACAGGGTGCTATTAAACTGGTGTCATTTTTAACACTAAAGATTTCTCATCGAGTATAATTTATTTTACAGATCTTCCAAGTTACAATACTGTAGCTAGAGCACAAACCAGAAGTCGATCTACTTCAAAAGATAAATGATCTGGTTTTGATACCACTGCTTTAGTTTTCTTTAAAAGTATAATTAAGTATGACTGTGCCCTGAATGTACTTATCGTATTAGTTTTATTTGCCTTCAGTTTCAGTCAAAGCTGTTTTTTTAATACATGGGCAATTTACAGACGTAATCCGAAAAAAATTGGACATTACATAAAGAACGCATGAAAATTATTTAAGGAAATAGATAATAAGAATTTTTTTAGATGTCTAAATAGTTCTTGATTTTCAATGTAAAGGCGGCCACACATTACATGGCAAACTAGGCGAATGTCGAACGTTGGTGATGTCAAGTGACGTTTGTCGAGTGGTCCAAACAAATAATATGTCGAATGAGCTGACATTTGAATAGTTTGACATTCGTAGTGGGAAAAGCACACACGTTTGGACATGCATTTAAAAAATGATAATTAAAGTAGTGTGTGAAGACGGAGAACAGATATGATGATACAGTAATTATTGCTGCAAGTGCTTTAATAATGTGTGCTGGATTGGCGCTATCATGGGTTCCAAATTTTTTGTTTTGGGTTCCAAATCACGGGATATTTTTCATAAAGAGTCAAAAACTCTATAATCAAATTATTGGACCACTCCATATTGGATGTATAATGACAGCAAATCGTCAAAACTGAACAAAACGATGAAGATATGAAAAAAATATGAATACGTTTTCCAAACGTTTGTCAAATAATGTGTACGGTGTTGCCGGATCGCATTTAAGTATATACTGGTATGAACAAGCAACAAATATTTCTTTGACTCGGGTCTCGTTTACCGACTTCTATCGGAACGCAGACGAATGCAAATGTTGGAAGGAGTTTGGCAAATGCTCTACCATACACACTATTCGGCGAACTTCACACATCACAAATGTTCGGCTAGTTTGCCATGTAATGTGTGGTCGCCTTAAGAGAGGTGAAAGTGCATAGTCTACAGTTAATGGCAAACAAAAGTTGTTTATTTATATTAATGTTCGATTAGCCTATTGCAATAATGACTCAACTTTAAGACGCGTTAGCATTGAAATAATGGCCAAGGGAGTTATTTTAAAATTTAATGCGCTAGAGCCTTATAAATTTTCAAGGCACTCTATCGTGGAAAACAACAGGGTAAAAATGGGATAAATTACAGGGTAAAAATAGGTAGCAGTTTGTACATACATAATGGGTAATTAACAGCGCATATTCTCTTTCGTTTTTTGTTCACGTAATTCTGTCTTCCGTTCTGGTTTTCTCACTGCTGTTTCTCTTTTTTTTATTGAATTAACTTATTATATTATCTGTTTCATGTTTAGCTTTTTTTTGTTTAATTTTAGTGATTTTTACTCACCGCAAGAAAAGTATTCGTCTAATTCTGTATTTACTTGTTGATTGTTTCAGTTCTCTTTTATTTTTTCGTATGCAGTTACTTTTCGTATAACGTTCGTGCTTTCTGCATTTAGTTTTTTGTCTCCGTCTCGGTGTCTTTAATGCTTATATCTTATGGGCCTTCTTGGCTCATGAACCCGTGTCCATCGGCCTCGCTGTACCTCCACTTGTTACGCCAATGTTTAGACGTGTTTGTTCGAGTTACTTGGACTTTTTGGGACTCTTCTTTTCAAACGAATTTGTTTCAATTAAAGATTAAGAAATTAAGAATATCTAGGGACGTTTCAGGACCTCCTGCTGTTCACATTTTATTAAAGATTAACTAACTAAAAATTATGCCTAGATTATACGAACGCATGACATCTTGCATCCTGAACGTCATTGTCAATGTCCAACTTAAGTCTCTACACAAATAAATTAAATAAATTTCCTAACTTAAGCTTCAGTTTAAATTAAATCGTTGAAACCTGTATGAGTCTGCGTAATAAATTTTGCATTTGCAGAACAGAAAAGCGATTCGCTATGTAAAGTATTTTATAGTGCTGGCAAAAACCGGAAAAAATTGAAACCGGTTAATCGATTTCTTTAAAATATTTCTATTTTATAAAAGATTATCCAAATAATGGTATTAGAAGATCTTTGTCAAACCGATCTTCCATATGTTATCGGTTTTATTCAAAAGATTAACTAAATATCCGTTATAATATACCGGTTGTTCGAATATCCAATTGTAAGATTGTCGGGATATCCGGTTAAACTAAACAAATGAATATTAAAAACCGATTATACGGATAACTTAAGCTTCAGCTTAAATTAAATCGTTGAAACCTGTATGAGTCTGCGTAATAATTTTTGCATTTGCAGAACAGAAAAGCGATTCGCTTTGTAAAGCGTTTTATAGAAGAATAAGTGGCAGTTCGTAGATATCAGGCAGCAGTTTACAAATAGCAGGTTACAACGGATACCAGATTTTAAATAACAGATAAAACGAATTGTATTCTTATGGCAAACAAACAACAACAAACAAACTCAGCTTAACTGTAAGCGTCACTTATGGCCATATGCACTACACACTTAAGCTGAGTTTAAATTGAAGTGACGTTTATAATATGACATTTCAAGTTTCACAACTTTATGGCTGGGTTTCTCAGTCCTAGTTTAACTTTAAACTCCCGTCTCCTGTTTATTTCCATAGGAACAATTGTTTTTATAATTGCTACCATGAGAATAAACAGGAGTTTAAAGTTAAACTAATACTGAAAAACCCAGCCTATGTAAGTGACATTCTAAGTGACGCTTAAAGTTAAGCTGAGTTTATTTGTTCGGTGCATATGGCACAATATTGTGAAACTTCAAATGTCATATTATAAACGTCACTAAAATTTAAGCTCAGCTTAAGTGTTTGGCCATAATTAATTGTTCTTTATCTGTAATAGAAAGAAAACGCTATTATGTTGTGCGATATTTCTCTCGAAAATTCCAGACGCATGAATAGCGTCAAATAGAGAAACAAAATAATAGTAATAAGTTCAAAATTAAAAAAAGCAAACAATGATTCACTGAAATTAGATGATAAGCTTTCCATAAAATTTTTCTGTGAAAAACCAACAAGAAAATCTAAAACAACTATTGACTATTGTTAGTTCCCAAAAATTCGTCAATAGAATAGAAGGCTCTAGATATTAGCGTCAAATTAAGTTTATGTTTAAAAAGACTCCTGGAATTTGACACACAGTTGTAACTTTCATTTTGTTCTTTACAACTATGTTTACAACTTCCAGTTGTAATCCTCCAAACTGACATACTTCCTAATTGACAGTTAGCAGTTTACAGCTGAATTCAAAAAAAACGGGAAATGATTTTTTTCCAGTTGTAAATTTGGTTCCATTTGTCAGTTAATTGTCTACTTGACAGTACATACACATCTTTAAAAAAAATTAACCTATTTACCTATGAACTGACATACCGTCAAATAATTCTAACCTATTTTCAATAAATCCATTTTCACACTATGAAAATATTGAAAAAAACGTGTCGATTTATTTTGACATTTCCCGATTTTTTTGAATTCAGCTGTACATCGATAACTCTAGCACATCTTACCGGCTGAATCTTATAAGGTACCTTACACGATCAATACTTTACACGATCAATACCTTATCGTATTGACAGTTGTAAGGTCGTTTAACGTATTGATGGATTGAACTAACGCAGATTCGAATTTCCAAAACGGTTCGTGACAAGATGAGTATTGAAGGAGATATTGATCGTGCAAGGTTTAAAAATATTAATGCAAAGGTTAAAGTAACAGCATCAATAATATTGACGGCAACAGTATTGATCGTGTAAGGTGCCTATTATACCTTCACACCAACCAATCTATTGGTGCTGACTACCCGCTACCGACACTTTATTTTACAATAACATAATGCCAGTATTTTTGGATTCTGAGACCCATACGCTATTTCTTATGGGTAATTGGTTCGGAATACCCACAGATAAACTACTATTTTATACCAATTAATACAAAAGTGTATAACATACAAATTACATACAAACAACTCACTGAAGTGGTAAGTACATTTGAAGAGTGTCGGGTGAAAACAGGGGAAGTCCATTACATAAAATTTCTGAAAACTAAAACGTCTCGATTCTTCTTGTCAATGTACTTTTTGAAAGTATTATTTTTCCTACCACTAACTTCGAATAAAAGTGGATTCACCCTGTTCTCTCACGACATCCTTAATTTGTTAAAGACACAAGTTTGTAATCTAAAACTTATAATTAAGTATTTACGACGTATTATTGTGCCCCTGCTGTTTTATGAATTCATGAACACCTAGTGCATGTATATTTCAAAAAACAAACTGTATTTATGTGCAGCAATTAAGAATTAAAAAAATATATTATTTTTATTCATATTCATAAAAAAGAAGAATAGCAATAAAGTACACTGTGATTCTTAATAATTGAGGATGCTTTGAATTTGGCGCCATAGTTTTTAGTGTATTTCACGTTTTAAATGTGACTACGATGAACCAATATTGTTTATTCAGTGTTCAATTTCAGAGTCGACAAGTTATAATTTTGTTTGGTTTTTTACAGGCGCATACTTCTTTTTATTTTACTATTACTGATTTTATATCAGAAGAAAAACGATAAAAGTGAGTGACAGAACGGGGCGTTGCCAACCTAATAACAATTTAGTGCGGCGGTAAATTCAAATCATCCTCAATCATTAGAAATCACTCTACATTATAAATATGCGAAATGTAAAGAAGTTATTATACACGATGTCCCAAAAGTTGCTAAAAATTCCAAAAAAGCAAATAAGTTTTGCGAACACTATTTATTATCATAATACAGCCAACATAATTATCGAAATTGTTCAAAGTGTCAATATACAATTGAAAACGTCGAGGATCATTGAATACAATATCAGAACACAGTTCCTTGGCTGCATTAATCACCTCAAATTTCTTTTCTGCCTTTAATTCTTCCACAGTTATAGATTTGCTCTTGAAACCTAATGCTTCATGATGCCTCACGTGTGACATCACACGAACGCATGGAGACCAGTCAATTGACAATGATATGATAATAAATAGTGTTCGTAAAACTTATATACTTTCTTGGGAATTTTTAGCGACTTTTGGGACATCCTGTATATAATAGAAAAGCAAGTAAACATTTTTCAGTAATCTGGATTCAATTGAACAATCGAATCGAATCAATACTCATCCAATAGTTTTGCTAGAATTTGGCCATAGAATTGGAGACTTTAGTGTTTATAAAAAATGTGACGCAATTTAATAATAACCGTTGTAGGTCTTGTGTTTCCATTTCACTTTATCTGGGATGACTGTTTGGATCCTCCACTTTTCTTGGTTTCTATCTATCGATTCTGAAGAATGAACTGCTGAGTTGGCTGCGAGCCGGTTGTTCTCCGAGCTTGAACCTTAGAGCCAACCTATCACACTAACGCCAATGAGAGCTTAATTATAATAAAAATGATAATCAGTGTTTCTTTGCAAGTTACGACCAGAATAACCCCCTTATTCTGTAAGTCATAACGACATCGTTAGGTACCGATATTCGTTAGGTGGCACATTTGGACCAATCAGTGCTTAGATACAAAGCATTTTTATGTACTGATTGGTCAAAATTTGTTACTTAACGATTATCGGTATTTAACGATGTCGTTATGAGTTACAGAATAGGGGGGTTAGGCAGGAAGAAGTAAGAAATTTAATGGGATGTGGTCTCAGTGGACATTAAATAAAAGAAATGCACCTTTGTTTGAGCACTTCTTTTATTTAATGTCCACTGAGACCACAACTCATTAAATCTTTTATTTCTTTCTCTTTTTTTTAATTTATTGTATTTATCAATTTTTAGGTACGTTTTATTAATTGAATGTCCCACTAACAAATAATAAATCAATTTTAAGTCACGTTAGCATTGAAATAATGCCCTAGGGCGTTATTTTAAAATAAAGCCCTGCAGCTTCATAAGGCCCTTGATATCTTAATAGGTATAATCGAGTTTTTAAATATTGTGTACCATATCGACCTATACTTAAAGAAATTGGTGTTTTTTCTGATTTTCATGTTTTCGTAAGAACATACAATTTAGAACACTTTTTGTGTTAAAAATAATTTCCTTGCACTTGCTTTCTCTTGGGTATATTTCCGCCAACTGATTACATAGTTATTTAGTTGCAACATAACAATCGGGCCAAGCCGTCATAAAACCGAACATAAATTTTGTAAAATATGTAGTAATAATCATGGCTGGACTGAAAATAGAAATGAACGCACACCGACGTAAATGTCGCGTTGATTTCATTATGTTTAAAAATTAAAAAATATATGTATTTATATAACCGTGAAGGAAATGACTCTTTCCTTTTTGGGACTTTCAATTTCCATCACGGTATTACAATTTAATAAAAAATACAAGTGATCATTAAGTAAACTATTTAAACTCGCACAGTTTTTTCACCTTTCTAAATTTAGACGTTTCCGTGGCAGTAGGCGCAAGGCGAAAAAAAAAAAGAAATTTTTTGGCAGACTGCTAACAAATAAAAGGCGAATTTTTGGCGCGCCGACGGCAGATGTTCCCCATCGAAATGTGATGATGTAAGTCGCGCGTTTCGGCTCAAATTTTCGAAGGCGAGGACACAACGTAATTTTCGGCAAACGAGCTGCTAATAACCGAAACGCCCACACTTTTTTTTTCGGCCAGCGTAAAACTACTCGCGGTTGTACGCGAGCCATGAATGAAGCTCATTGTGATTATTTCATTATTTCCGGGAATTAATTAGAGAAGCTCGACGAGATGTGAAAACTAGAACTCAACCAATTATTTTTTACGTCATGCATCCTCATCTAGGATGTATTTTCATCTGTTGCGGGTACAAGTAAAAATCAAACTTTCTACCACGTCATCACGCCGCAATTAAGGCCGAATTGATCGATAATAATGCGTTAATCGATTCTCAAAGGAGCTGTTCCTCTCGTCGCTGATCGCTGTTGAATAAAGTCATTAAGGCATCACTGTCTTTGTTCCCGGTTCGCATTCTGCATTCTGCTGCGCGTTTTTAACATAAACCGGTATGCAAATGGCGGGGTAATTTTCATGTAACTCGCCAGGGACGCAGGACGAGATTAAGAAACGTGATATGCAAGTGTATTTGTTCAGACTGTTCATTTAGGAATCGGGTGGGGCACGGGCGAAAAGAAGCGCTTGCAGACTTGTGCCCCCACATACAAGTTTACATGTTGAATCACTTGCTCGAATAAGTTTGAAAATAATTCATTTTATGATATTTATGATGGGGGTAAAGTAGACTTGGATGGGACAGCTAACATTTGGTATAGTCGTCCAAGTTTTGTATCGGTTTTACGATCTTGCTATAAAAATTCTTCAAAGAGACCGGCACTGCGGTGTCTGTCTCCTCTCTGTCGCTTTTTTTATAGCAAGACCATAAAACCGGTACCAAACTAGGACGACTATATATCTAGAAAATCTAGCATGACGTGAAAATGATAACCATGTAGATGTAACTACTTGTACAATAACTTTTCAAAACATAGCAAAATAGATGAATCCTATAGATCAAAATGACCACAACAAAATGTATCGAACTTTGCAAAATATTTCATATGAGAAGCAACAGGAAATAAATCCTGGAAATGAATTGTTACGTTAGCAAAATGAGCCACGCATTACTGTATTGTTATGTTTCACTCACTTCTCTGCAAAATTCTGCTCTCTCTCTCTTAACAACTCCCTTTGCAGTGTTTATACGTCAAACCCCACTCGTGAAACTACCACGGCGTCCCATCTCAATGTTGTTGCTGCTCGTTTGGCGTACATCTCCTGTTTTGGGCTTTTCCGCCTTGTTTGTGAAATTCACTAAACTGTGTTGTTTAAAGTGAAGATTGAACGGAGGGTTTTACTCCGGTTTTGAAAGGTGCGCTTCAAGCAACAGGAGGTTTTCTTCCAGGCCTTAACCAAGCCTGATCTTTGACTACAAGTCAGATATGATTCATAATCGTTGTACGCAGTTCAGGTCGTAACATGTATTTTCCGATCATTTATCTAGGCTTTGAAACGGTCGCGAAATTTGTTTTCAAACAAACTCGGTTATTGCGTGTTTCATTTCAAATAACAAACACGTGTTCGGACTGTACGCTGTAAAAATGCGACCGGAGGGCGCCGCACACTTCCTTTCAAGAGGATGAAACACCCAGCGAGTCTTTAGAATTCTATAACGTCGGACACCACGCAAATTGCACTACAGTCCCACAGGCAACGTAAACCTGTCATAGGATAACGTTTAGCTTTGTGTTTGTTTAGATTTTGTATGGTTTGGGTCGCGCTAAAATTGTAGAATCGTGTCAGTTATGGAAAAGAAGATCAAATTACGTCGCAAGTTAAAGTGTTTCGCTTTAGTCTGTTTTGTTTCAACAAGCACAGGATGTCACTTGTAACGTTAAATAGTTGCAGATGGTGAGAGACCACAGCGAGGCTGTCGGACGAGCTAATTGGGGTTGCTTAATTTATGAAGTGTACAAGAAAATGTGCAGGGGCGTGATTTGGAGCTAGAAGCAGCGATTATCATTGGCCGGTGGTTTCGAGAAAATTATCTTGCGAAGTCCGAGGGGATGGGTTAATTTTTACTTGGAAAGACACGAGCTACGAAAACAGACAGACAGGATTCGATCTCTCGAGCGAACGATCGAATTCAATTTTAATTTTGACTTAGCGGGTTCCTTTAGTGCTTACAGTCATTCCTCATTTTCTAACTAAATCATTTATTTCGGTACGGTTAAATACAGTGGGTTAATAGAAAGGGCAATTAAACAAAACCACGAATACGTTCGGAGTCGCGTCGCGAGTGTGTCTAAATCAGAGTGCGTGTGTGAGGATCGCGGATACGTGGAGAGGCAATTTCCATTTATTTGTATTCTTCGTCAGACATTTGGTAATATAAATTGATCACTATTGCATTTAGATAAGTTTAATCAAACTATCTTTATTTACATTTGAATCGAGTATTAAATCTCCACCAGTGGCATTCACCTTAGTATTTTACCATTTGTTTTGGTAAATTATTAGGCCAGTTCTGTGATTTAACCAACCAGGGTCAATTAACTCAAATCTATTTGGAAATTCAAATACAGTGTACTCTTAGGAAATAGTTCTACCTGTGGAGATATTCTCTGGCAAGTTGGAAGCACGTTAACGGTTGGTTTCGATTTGTACAGGGAAGTCGCCAATTTGAATCACTGGTTTGAGGCAAGTTATATCTGCCGCTGAAACCAAGTGTGCCAGCACCCAGAAATCAAGGCCAATTAATTGTTCGTTACGAATTTCGTAAAATTACGAAGCCGAACAATTTTAACCATCTATTCATAGCCATCTTCTTAACAAAGTTTCTCTCACACCCTGTAGTGTGTGAACCGAACTGTGGTCTTTGCCGAGAGATTTGCAGGTTGATTAGAAGCGACTGCCGAGAGACTGAAAGGCCATAACCACCCATAGTGGAGTGCCGCCGAAAACAGTCAATTTGGGTCCATTGCGCAATAAATTAGTTAGATAGGTTTAGCCGACGAAAAAATGACCTAGAAGGATTTGAAAAAAGGAGTACATAGTACCACACTCTTAAGGCGATTGGACGTAGCGAGAGAAGATCCTACCCATTCGACCTCAATTAATTAGTTTAGCTAGAGATAGGGTCTCCCATCACCTCCAAAAGGAGTCCCTGAAAAACTGGCGATTGCTATTGATTGTCTTGCAAATTGATCGCAGAGGGCGCCATTTTGTATCACGTACTTCCCCAGAACGTCTGATTAATTAATTAATTGATTCCATTAATTAAGTACACTGTAGACCCACTGTGTCACACTGTGCGTTGGTTAATTGAGCAGAACGAGTCTTACGACAGTAGTCACCATTCACAAATTAACAGTTAGTTTACTAAGCTATCGTTAAAATTTAAATATCTGTTAAGTCAAAAGTAAATTTAATTTAATTTAACTATATTTGTTGTGCTACACAAGTGTAATTACTTATAACAAAGCGTTAAATTCTGTTAACTACCAAATAATGCAGAATTAACTTAAAGGCGAGTTTGAAAGAGTTTAACAGTGGTTGGTGAATACAGTTTTTGTATTTAACAGTCTGTTAGCAGCTTAACAGACCTTTAAACATGTAACTGAGGAATGGTGAATACGGCCATTAGAGTACGATCTGAAGTGGCAAACACTCGTACCAAAACCAATCTAAGTTGAACTTAAATTAATTGTTAATCTAATTGAGGAGCAGAGTTCTCCAACAACTATTTGCGTGTGCACGAAACCACCAGCTGTGTGATTTGAAGTCAGTTAGGTCGCTCCGATAATCGAAAGTGAAATCAGTTAAGCGAATTCTACTGTACTTCCTGATAACCGTAATTTTGTTCTTTGTATTGTTTTAACGTAAGGGTTTTTTCGCTCATTATATCAGATCCCTCAGTGGCTGGTACAAGGAGTTCTTACCTTTGTATTTGCAATAAATAATTAATTAAATCTAACTTCCGTATTTTATTTAAACGTAATTAGTTCCTTTGATTTCTCGAGTTATTCGCCGACGCACCAAAAAGAGCTGAGTTACAACAACGTAAGTCCAGATTTTCAGCGATCACGAGCCGTATTAGAAGTATTATTATTTTATTGTGGATATCCCGCAAGGGTCGTTCAACCTTAACAAATAAGTAGGTTAACAGAATAGTCCTAGCGCCGGCCATAGATCTCAAGTAGTAAGCCTGTAGCCGGAGACAGATAGGGAGCGCATGCCCAATTGCAGTAATAAAATTTTGGGGGGGGGCTTCTTGGGAATTCAGGTAAACTGCCGGTTCCGTTCGGTCCAGTTATTTAATTTGTTTTTGTTTGGACAGTTTTATTGGTTATTTAGTTGTCCGCAAAAGGTCAACAAACAAGGTGACACGTCGGCGTGTTTCAGCTTTTCTTCCGTGTTTCATGTTTCTTGTGAACGAACAAATGGATCCATATTTCATGTTTTGACGTTTCTTGTCATTTGAATTTTAAAGTTCAACCGACAGAACGTTCGATTATTTATTATGAGTACTGACGTTTAATAAGTTAAGTTTTGAATATTTTGATTTACTTTTAAATTGCTCCAGTAAAGATAAGTGTGTAAATACTAGTGAATTTGATTTTATTTAAAATTCAGACCTTTGTTTTTGGGGTTACGTTATCACCTCGACCCATCCCATTGGGATAGCCGACTGTTGGGAACGTAACTTAATTTGCTCGCTCAACAATTTTTGCAACCAGGTAGGTGGCGGAATGAAGAAGAAAAATTTAATATATTTAATTCCTGTGACATTCGATACGGCCCTGAACCTCTTGTTAAACGGGCCACGCACGTTATTCATTAGCCGGCCCAACGAAAGGAACGAAAGGGAAGAGATTTGTCGAGTCACAAACGTGATGGATGTTTACATATCAATTGAACGCATTCAATGAAGATAAATCACTGAACAATGGCTTGGAGTCACAAAAGGCCTGCTGACAATGAAAAACGATACGTCGCACATACGTGTACTGTGCGTTTAAATGCACGCACACACATCCAAGTACGCTACACATTTTTAATTCCATTCATTGCGACGGACGCCCACGACATCATTCCGGTTCAATAAACAAATCTCCGCTGAGATTTTATTAATGTATGCATATTTGAGGTCTCACCTTGGCACTCAAGTCATTGAGACAAATTATCATGATTTTTTTTTTCTTGGGTTGTACGACAGTCTGTATGACTCACTATTTATTTAATTGTTTCGCGAATTTTTCTTTTGAAATCGGAATTAAAATCGAATACATTGTGACAGTGATAGTTTACTTTTGGCGCGTCTCGAAATAGAGAGTACGCGTCTGCCAGATGTTGTTCCGAACGGGCATACTTTCACTGTTTCGGTTATTCTAAAAAAAAAGACCACATCAGAGTTGGCTTAAGGCAAGAGATTGAATACCACATTCATTTTTAAGTGAAACACTTTTCTTTGCCTATCACATTATTCAATGGATTTCAATACCGTGGTGGAAAACTAAAAATTCTTCTTCTCCACGGTCTAAATTCTGTAATTTTCAGGGTCTCTAGAGAGTCTAGAGTGTCTAGAAGATGTTTAAATCTGAACCTGGTCGCTTCTTATTATCCGCCGAAAACTTGAATGAATTTCTAACTAATCGGGATCGGCGGAGAGCGGCGGCCTTATCTCCGAACTTAACGAGTCCGGCGATTAATTTATGAATAAACCCGATGGTGCAACGTCTAATTACCCGCTCGAAATTTTCACTTAATGAATTGTTATCAGCGCCAGTAAAACTCTCCTCAATGCACCGCAGTGTTCCCCAAAGGACGAGGAGGATTCGACCCGTGCATAAATACGGGCACGTGCAGTCTTCTTCGTGCTTACTTCGTGATTAAAATTGATTGCGGCGGACTGTGAGGCTCACTCGAAACGGGAGATAATCAGGAAGCTATTCACGTGCTTGGCATACTGCATGTCATAATTTGTTCGAAATTAATTTTACTGTTTGAAGAAAAATGAGACCTAATTTATCATTAATAGAAACGGATTTCGCTCTTTAAAGGTGCTCTTACACGAGCAATTAAAATTGCCCAATTGCCGGCAACTTCGGTCAATTTTTACGTCATGGCAATATCTAGCAACATCCGGCAACACATTTTACGAAATATGTGGAGCAATCGTTTGTCAATTAATTGCTCAATGCAATCGTCTTAAGCCGCTGTCTTCGGAATTTTCTACTGACTGAGGCGTCATCTAGCGAGTCCTACAGAAGCAACAGTGAAAAAAGGAGGGATGACTTCAGTTTCCAAACGAAAGCAAATCTTCGGTTGCAACAAGTGCACCTCAAAATTGTATCGATTTTTTTTTAATTCAGAATGAACATGTTCAAACACGTAACCAGTCAATTCAGCTGCCACCCGAGAAACCTTCCAGGCAGCGTAGACGTAGAGCTCCAATTGATTCCAATTATTAATTATTTTTTTGTTTGATTATGATTACGAAAAGATGAATGATGCTGGAAAGTACCTCTTCGTAGTGTAACACGCCGATGTGCTACGCTTGTTTGTTGTCTTTTGCAGACAACTAGATAGTGATAAAAATGTCCAAAGAAATAAACAACTTTAATTTATGGACGAATTAATTGACTGGTAACTGAAAATTGGCTGTCTGCAAGAATTTAACGCGTAATTCCCGGAAGGGTTACGGCTCGGTCGGAATTTCTGAAAAAGTCAGGTTCTATTGCCTCATGCCCTAACGTCTAGACTGCGCCTCTACCTGCCAAAATCCTATTGCTCTACAATACTACTACGCTCTGCCTATTCTCAGAAATACCCCGATGTATCCCTTTCAATATTTCAAAACAACTTCCAATAATTATTGTCGCGTGATCGCTAATTAGTGAAGGATTTACTTGTGTCTGAGCACCCTGATCCAAATCCTGGCGAGACGATAATGACTTTGAGATGCGGAATTGGTTACGTGTAAATAAAATACGGACTTATATTTAATTAATTATTTATTGCAAAGCAAGGTAAAAAACTCCGATTTCTAGCCGCACTGCAGTCTAGAAAAATGAGCGGAAAAACCTTGTCGTTTAAAATTTAATACAGAGGACCACAAGAAAAAATTACGATTTTGTAAGAAATACAGTAGAATTCGTTTAATGGCTTTCTCGTTCGAATCTCGTGACGAACTAACTGTTTTCAATTACACAGCTGGTGGTTTTTATGCTTGTCCCAAACAATGGTTGTGGACCTTGTTATTCAAATTACATTAACAATTAAGTTGGTTTCAAAATTAGATTGGTCTTGGTATTCGTGTTCACCACTTTCAATAGTACTCGAAGACGCTCTGCGTGATCAACCAGCGTACAGTGTGGGCCGTGTGCCTACAGTGTACTTACTTAATGATCGTAATTAATTAATTAATCAGATATTTGGGGAAGTATGTGATACAAAATGTCGCCCAGGCGATCAATTTGCGAGAGGATTAATAGTAATCGCTGGGTTTTTCAAGGAAAATGGCCGCCCTGTGGAGGCGCCGGACCCGATTTGTTTCTAACCTATTAACGCGGCGAAGGGGGAGATTCTCAACCGCTCCTATCGCCAAGAGGTGGAGGTGCAGTGACTCTCACTTCATTTGTTAACCTCTGATTGCGTTGTTTTCGACGAATGTCTAACCCTATACGCAATGACAAGAATTGACCGTTTTATTTGATACTCTACTGTGGGTAGTTATGATCTTTCGGTCTCTCAGCGAATTACTTCTAATTAACCCGCAAATCTCCTGACAAGGACTACACTTCGGTCCATACACAGGGTGTGAGAGAAGCTCGGCTAAGAAGGTGGCTATGAATGTGATTCAGAATTGTTTGGCCTCGTAATTTTACGAGACTCGTAACGGCAACTAATTGGCCTTGATTTCGGGAGTTAACTTGTGCTGGTCACACTTGATTTTAGCGGCAGATCTAGACTTGCCTTAGACCAGTGGTACAAAACAGTCGACTTCACTGCGCAAATCGAAAACCCCTTGCTTGAGTGTTTCCAACTTGACAGAGAAAATCGCCAAAGGGATTAACTAATTTTACTAGAGTACACTGTATATGGATCGCACTATAGCTTGAAGGTGTCGTTGGACTGCCTCTGGTCGATTTACTCACAGACCGCCAAGCAAACTAGTCTAATATTTATATAATACAACAATGTCAGCTAACTCCACTAATGTGGATGCAACTTATTTACCTTTAAGCTCGGTTCGGATGCAAATGAAAATACTTTAGTAAAAAAACAATGGCACGAGCCAAGCAAGTAATGAAGTTTACAGATTATATGACCACCAATGGCTGAGGGAATTAAAATGATTTTTAAACAATTTATACCACCAAGTATGTAATGAACAAAATACAAATTAAGTCAGATTACCTAACTCCGCGTCCGCGAAATTACAATCCAATACACTCGCTGCACTCGCGATTTATTTACCCTGCGCGACACCGACTTGTTTAGTTTTTTATTTAATTGCCTCTCAAACACTAGAATTTTAGGCGTACCGATATAAAATGATTTAACTCTACTGTGAAAACTAAATCAGAGAAACAAGTACAAAGCAATTCGCCAAGACCAAATAATACGACTGATCGTTTTAAAAGCTCGGAGCTATCTGTCCGTAATTTTAATTTTCATTTTTCCGCTGAACAAAATTAATTCCCCTTCCTCCTATTAGAAATCTAAATTCAAACACCCCTTGACCAATAGAGCTGCGTTTTGCGTTCAGAAGGATAAACGCCCTCCGATTCCTAGAATGTCTTGTTTTTTTCCTAGGCTTTTAGCGACCACCCTGGGGCCTACATGTGCTGTCTTTTCAAAGTTCACAACAACTTCTTAACTACAAGTACCCTATTGACATCTTTATGTTTTCCGTTTACTGGAGAAATTCGGCGCCCGACTGCTTTTTGTTTAGAAGCAATTTAAAATCAGCATGTTATTTCCCGTTACGCCCCGGCGATAGTTTAGTTTTCAATAGCAGTATTCTTTTACAGAAATTTAAACGTGTCAAATTGTACAATTTCTAAAGAACACCAGATGACCCTTAGAAACTCGTATGACAGATTTATATGATATTCAACTCAAGAAAAATTTTAAAGTCCCTCAGTGTTGCAAGAATTTATGGCCCACCCCTGTTATATTGCCTATTGACAAACCGTCGTAAGGACTGCGGAGGCCGTGGCGATATTGCTTCCGCTTATTTGTTATTTTTAAAATTAAAATTACAACAAGAACATGCTTTTTGTTTTATAAACAAATTCGCGACCGTTTCAGTAGTGTTGCCAGCCATGACAAAAATTCTTGTTTTTTCGGGAAATTATTTCTAAATTGAGGGAGAAGCTTTTAGGTTCCTCTATGTTATTTAAACAATCTTTGACAACACTGATTCTTCAATTAATTCTGCAGGAATTGTTGCATTTTCATTTTACGATACCAATTTTTTTATCAATCCTTATTCCTCATGTTGTCCGATTTCAAATCAGAAACAATTCTGATTGTGAGTGAATCCCAGCAAATGACTACCGCTAATCACTCAGTCCTCTCCAAGTTATCTTCTGTCGTAATTAGTCAAAAGGCAGCGGTCACGCAACTAAACTCCAACACTCACTTACTGGCCGAGATAAATAATGTTTGTTTTTCTTACGAAACACTTCGATAAACTCGACGAGGTCTATTAGAGTAATTGATATTCCGAGCGCAGCTGTTCCACCACACAGAAGCCACCAAAATCAATAATTACAGTAATAATAACAAATTCACTTAATTTCACCGCATTTCCGAATATCTAAAGTCCGTTGATTGAGAATGTAAGATACAAGGTCGGCTCGCGATGCTTCTTTACATGGAAAGGTGTGTTATGCAACGTCCTGCAAGTTATTTATGTTTACCTTTATAACCGTTGCGGAATGAGCGTTTCAGTTTTCTTAAGGCAATTATCAAATTCCTTCCGTTGAGTTTCGCAAGTAATTAGGTACACAAACGCTGACTGACGTGGAACGGTGAACTTGTCCCAAATTGAATTAGTTTAGAACGCGGATCGAATCTCGGCCAACACAATCGAGTTCAGGACTGACAAGTGTCTTCTGTTAAGTGACTGCGTGACATGTTAAAAAATTAACGCGCTCCGAAGCACGCATCCAGCCGTCGATCGTAATTTACCGTTCTTGTTAGATTCGGGTCGGAAATAAACTAATAAGAACGCCGAGCCGGTTTCTACATAAGTAGATCATTGGTGGTTTCCAAAATGGTGGAAGCGCCAGTAAAGCTTCATATCCTTAAAGCTACGAGAATTTAGTTTATAAAACATTTTCCCTTAATCTCTAAATTTACCCTAAAATCAAGTTACGACACTGCTTAAGAAATACAACGCGACGTTTTGTAAGTAAAGCAGCAAAATTGCAATAAAGTTTTACAATTACGGCGCACTGTGACCCTGACACAGCTGCGTGACGTAGGTATCAGCTGGTCCGGAAGAATAAAATGTATGTTGTTTAGGCAAATTAATATTTGCGAGAAGATCAAAGAGAATGGCAATATCAATATTTATAACCGATAGATGTGCGTTAAGGTGAGTGTAAATTAACTAAAGTAGTTATTTTATTAATGAACTTAAATTTGATGAACAAGAATTAAGATAAACTACTAATAGCACTGGAGACGATGGTGTTTAAATTGCTGGGGATATTTTGAAATCACATTTACAAGGATTCGCTTTCGAAAACGTAAAATGCTTCATTTTACCCGCAATCCATCGCTGAGACATGTTTTACGTTAATTAACGGGCTAGACACTTAAAGCCCGTTCACAATGACTTAACGTAACAAAATTAATCACTAAATACAGGTTTGAAGCATTTTTTTGTAATGTAAGTACTTAAAATTCTAAACTGAAACTAATTAATGTGTTTAATTATGAACTGTAAATCGTTTACGTTTAGAATTACTACGTTTACATTAACAAACAGTGCATTCAAATGATTAATTTACGTTACGTTAAGTGATTGTGAAAGGGGTGTTAAATCAATAAAACTTAACCGCATCGCGATTTTGGTTACAATTGTTTACTTTTAACGCTTGATTAAATTTAATTGGCTTTTATGAAACCCAGCGTTAGAATTGTTTTTATATTTTTCCTGCAATCTATAAAATGGATTTTCTTAGTGGTTTTGTTTTGTCGTGTTTTATTCTATAATGCTGGGTTTCATAAAAGCCAATTAAATTTAATCATGCGTTAAAAGTAAACGTTGCTATGGTCACCTTGTATACTTTCAAAAAATAAAAAATAATTTTGCAATCCATTTGCATGATTAATTAAAGTACACTGTGATCAATAATGATCGAAATCTTGCGACTGGAATATTTCCTATTATACTACAAACTGGAAGGAATATCAATAATGACTTCTACAATGCAGTGAAGACAATAAAAAAATGAGTGTAGATTGCCAAGTGCCATTGTTGATTACAGCGTAGTATAAATATAAACAGTGCCATCTATTAACGGCGTATTGAAAAAGTAATTTAATTCCTGTCTCTGTAATGTAGTTTAGTTCTTGTCGAAATTGCTCAATTTGAAATATTAAAAAATGAAATAAACCTAAACCAAATTTTATTAATTCTTAGGGGAAGATGATTTTTAAATATTTTTCACAAGAAGTACATACTTTAAAATCAGTGCCATCTGTTATCGAACTGAGAGAGCATGCCTGGCTGGTTATTTCAATTTTTTTAAATCTTCATATTTTTGTATTTCTTCGAATATTTGGTCGCGCGTTAAAATTTTTCGTCGAGTTAATTTTTATAGTCCACGTTGTTTCCATTTAATCTTTGTAATGAACAGGAAAAAAAATAGAAACAAACAGCGTAGAAATACGAAGAATAATAAGGTGAATGAAAGAAACAAAAGTTCTCTGGTGGAGTGGGAGATAATCAAATCGCCGACAGAAAAAGAAAACAAAAGGAATAATCCCTACGAAATGTCAATTGTAATAGAAAAATTAATTCTGTTATTTAAAAAAAGTAACAAAAATCGAAAAATGATTACACAGCTATGCAACTAAAAAACTTCTGTAATCGTGATAACGATTTCTTCTAGTTATTTGTTCACAGATACCAGGAAAAATAATATAAATAATCCATCATATCAGGTTTTTTTGTAATACATAATTAAAGGTCTTATTTCTAAAGGGTTATTCACGCAAAGGATTCCTTAAAAGTTTTCAAGGAAGAAATGTAGATAGAAATTTGAAATTTACGGAGCAGAGATATTTCATAAGGATCTTTTCAAATAAAACAAAACTGACTTCAAGATACTTCCGTTTATACCGGAAGTCGCTATCAAGTCGCTTATTTTAAATAGCATGCTACAGTTTTCGCTACGTTGTTGAATTGTGAGACCAAGGAAGCAATTTGTTAAGGCTTTACCGAAAGAAGGAGATTTTTTCAAGTATTTCAGGTCAAAATTCTCAAAGTTATCTGATGCTAAAGTAAAAGAAGGCATATTCACTGGGCCAGATACACGAAAATTGATATAAGATATAAACTTTGTGTCAACGATAACTGATACAAAAAAAACAAGCATGGAAAACTTTTACAAATGTGATTGAAATTTTTTGGGAATCAATAAAAGTGTGTAGAATTATGTAGAAATTGTTGAAAATATGCTAAGTAAATTTGAAAAACTTGAGTGTCGTATGAGTCTAAAGGTACATTTTTTTACATTCACACTTCGACAATTTCCCAGACAACTTGGGAACATTTAGTGAAGAGCAAGGTGAAAGATATCAAAGATATGGAAAAGAGGTTCCAATGGAAGTGGAATGTTAACATGCTAGCTGATTATTGTTGGATGCTAAAGAAAGATGATGATGGATATGAACATATGAGAAAAAGTTTGAAAAGATCATTGTAACACCGGAATTAACTAATTGCGGGGTAGTTAATTGTAATTTAGATTTAAGAGGTATTTCATATTTATATTTAAAGATAGGTTTCAACTTTTATCGCACCAATTTAATATGTATTTTTAATGTCAAAAAAGTGGCGTTTTTCTTTTAAATATTCAACCTTCTTTTGTGGAAAATCCTGATTTGATAGAGAAAAAAGTACAGCAAATTTGAAATCAGCGTATTAAAATTAACAAAATACAGGTAATGTAGTATCAGAAATTTTTCATGACTTTCAATATGCATAGTTGTGTTATTAATCGAAAATCAAGACTAAGAAAACAAAAAAAAAAAAATTCGACAAACAAACCTAAAACAAAGAATTTGTACATACGAAGCATAAGGTGAACAAAAAAATAAAAGAAGATCGACGATTGTAAAGAAAATCAAAGTGCCAAAGAACACCAGAAGAAACTGTATAAAGTGTCAATTATAAAAGGAAAAATTAATGAGACAAAAAAAAACTAAAAAAAAGCAAAGGAAAGCAAAGAACCAAATTCATCAAAAGCTTCCCAATGAAAATCGATGATTTTTCAATCGTTTTCAGCTTCTTTTTGCTTACTCAGAGCCAGAGCCTTTCGATTTTCAATCGTTCCCAACTGAATCGATGATCTTTTATTTTCTGTTCTTCCAATTCTGCATTTCGTTGATGATTGTTTCATTTCTCTTTTGCTTCTTTTTGTCGAATTAATTCTTGTATTGGCGTTTACATTTGTGCGATAAATTTCTTACATTATTTAATTTATTAATTGTTTAATTAACTGATTGTTTTCATTTCGTCTTTGTGAAACTCTTACTTCTAAAAAACCACAAGTTGTCACTGTTTTTATATAAAAAAGGATTCTTGAATTTCTTTAAATGTTTGTTTTTAAAGTAGTCGCCTCTCTGTCATCACTGAAATTCGAAAAAACCGCCGACATTCGCGCCTGCTCATTGTTCGCAGCCATTATTCTTTTTTTAAATTCTATTCTTTGACGTCAAGTTACAAACAAGCGAGCATCAATTTTTCTCTGGGAATTCTTCATTTTTTAAAATTTCCTTCAGAATTTTACGAAAACGGATAAGGCCATATTTAGTCTTCCAAAAGAGACATAAAGTCTTGAAAAGAAAACAATCGAGAGGTCTGAGAACCAGAAGAACACAAATACTTGGAAGGAGTGAACCAAGATGTACCAAAATTGGTGGTCACGGAAATAAAAGGAGACAGCAAAGAACCACATGAATTGCAAAATGAAACTAGTAAGAAAAAGGCAGAAAACTGGATGGGGATGAAGAAAAAATAGTACACAGAGATGCAGATTCGTGAACTAAGAAGAAGACACTTTTTTTCCATCAGATGTGAAAATGTATTTGAAGAGTAAACGGGTAAGGCCGCGATGCGGTCTTCCAAAAGTGCCAAGAGGACATGGCACAATGAAAAGGTCGGAGAATCAGGAAAACACAAATAATATTTGGAAGGAGTGAACCCAGATGTTACAAATATTGGTGGTCACAAAAATGAAACAATCACATAAAATGCAAGATGAAAATGGTAAGAAAAAAGCAGAAAACTGGAGGGGAATGAAGAATAAATGGAACACAGATGCAGATTCGTGAACTAAGAAGAAGAAACAATTCTTTCCAGAGGATGTGTAGAGGAAGTACACGTATTTGAAGAGCAAACGAGTAAGACCATGTTGCAGTTTTCCAAAAGTGCCAAGAAGGCGAGTAAAGGAAAACAATCGAAAGGTTGGAGCATCAGGAAAACATAAAGACTTAGGTGGTTGGTAGGAGCGAACCAAGATTGGAGGTCACGTTATGAAAGTAGACAGCAACGAACTACATAAATTGCCAAATGAAAATTGTAAGAGGAAGTAGGAAATTAGAGGGGAATAACGAACGAATAAAACCGACACGATGACAATGAGGACTCAAGAACTATGAAGAGGAAGCGATTCTTTCCAGAAGATGTCAATCTAGGGTTAAATATGAATTACTGTGCCTTGCAGAAAATGAAATCTACAAATCTGAAAAAGTAAATGGATAAGGTACGACGTCTTTTAAAAGAGCCAAGAAAATCTGAGAAGGAAAATAAATAAAAATCGAAGAATCAGAGAAACACAGGAACTTAGGGCCAGTTGCTCAAACATCGTTCAACTTTGAACTTGGTTCTATAATTACGGCAACATATGGCTTTACAAATGTTGCCATGGTAGTAGAACCAACTTCAAAGCTGAACCATGGCTCAAATGTTTGAACAACTGGCCCTTAGATGGTTGATAAAAGTGAACCAATTTTTTTTTTTTTAATTTTCCTTAAGGTGAGGGGGTATTGATGCTTGAGTAGAACTTCCTAATTTCCTAGAGGAATCCGGAAAAAGGACGGAATTGAACAATAAAGAAAAGAAAGGAAAAGAATATCGAAAACGTTGAATCAGTATAAAAACGAAGACCCAAGTGTAAAGGAAATGGGATGTTGATGATATTGATTTCAATTAAATAAAAATGATGGAAGAGATGGAAAAGAAGGAGAGAAATGGTCCCTACATTTTTTTGGAACATTAAGAAGAGTAAGAATAGCCTTGAAATACAACGGTAATGCAAAAATTTGCTTGTGCACTTTTTTTCTGCATTTATGAATCAACAACTAAAAGAAATAAAAAATATTCAACTATTTTCGTGAAGCCCTGCCTACAGCCAAAATCCTCCACGATAAAATCACGTCTTCAAAAAATCTCTAATTATCCACAAGACAATTCATAAAACAAAACATTTCGGGAAGGGATTTCTTTTTCTTCTTTCGTACCCCTTTTTTAACATTCAAAAAACCCCAAATTTATAACGGAAAGATCAAAATTTTTATTTTCATTCTTTTTAAATTTGTCTGAATCTAAATTTTCATTCATTTTACTTTTTTTGGATCGGCTCTAAAATTGCACTGGGAACGCAATTTTTGTTTTTTCTTTTCATTATCCTTAAAAATGAAAATAAATTCAGTTTTCAGCGAGAATCAAGTCGACCCCTTAATTGGAATTGGGGCATCAAAATTTTATGCCATCTTGGATCTAGAAATTCTAAATATGAATTTACTAGATCGTGAGACCACAGTCAAGATTTTGATTTCTCTTTGAGTTGAACCACAATAATCCCCCCAACAGGAGGTCGAGGAAGGATGACGAACTCTCGTTGTACGCGATGGTGTCTTTACTTACCAGTTGTTTAAGAAGCACTGGTTTAATATATGATAATTTTTTCGAAGCCATGAGAAAATTAAATTTCAAAATCCACTCATTCGATGCGACGGAGGAAATTAATGATTACCAAAAAACCAAAGAGGGCCACTTAACATTCCTGCCGGCTTAACCGGTCTCGGGGTTTCTGTCGGGGCTCGTTCATAATTAACTTCCGACTAAATTTGAATACCAATCAGGTTATCAAATGCTTCACTTATTTTACACAAGACCGAGGAATATTAAAAGAAAAAAACGGTCCTCTCAAAAAGGAAGTTTCAATCTCCTTTTTCTCCGATGATTTCTAAAATACGGGCAATTGGTTTTTAAATTTTCAGGCGTCTGATTTTCAATATAAAATAACGGTCGGTGTTGGTTCGGTGCATCCCCTCCGGTGTTGATATTTCGTAACGCGATACTCTATCGCCTCAAATAACACAGAAGAGATGTACGCCGTTTATTACTGACGTGAGTAATTCAATCGCCTGGCAAACAATGGAATTTCGTTTGTAAATACAGCGTGGGCGGTACGAAATTAGATAATTTGGACCACCCATTATTTGTTCCCCTCGAAAAAAATAATAACCATTTGGCTCGCCGAGCAAGTTTTAATAACGGCGAATGTAATTTAAAAATTTAATTAAAAAAAAAACGAATGGAATCGCGTGTCCCCGTCCCCGAATTATCGCCCCCTTATCTCAAAAAAATTAAATCGAAGTTAATAACACGAGTCCGTCCGGGTGATTTATGTGCACGCATCCGTGTGCATTTGGGTCTTAATTACGTTTCATAACGTCCGGCGTAATTAATCTCAGTGATTCGGGATCTCTTCCAGAATATGTCCTAAAATTTTCATTAATTTATAATTTATCATTGTCGAATTAATTAAGAGTAATCGCCTCGACGCGACGGTTTTAAGGTGGTAGAATTTAATAACGAAAATGTGAGAATTTCTAATATGTTGGCGCGATATGAAGGCGTTAATTTATTATAATTTACAAAAATCATTTATGTACTTCGAAATGCATTTTTCTTTTCAGCGTTTCAACACTAAATTTCAGATTAAGAAACCTATTTCGTGCCCCTTAGTGCAAACGAGGAATGGAGCCAAGCATCACCCTGTATTTACAAAACATGCATAACGAGTTTTAAATTTGTCTTCAGTTGAATTGTACCCAATTTCTTATTAAGAGCGCATTCTCATAGATGGCGTTGCATAAATTTCACTTTAGTAATAGCGTTTTGCAACGGCTGCACTAGGGCACATTCAGTGTGTCTTCGTCTATTATGAGATGAGAATACACTGAGTGTGTAATAGTGCAGTCATATAAATAAAATTACACGTCATTGATAGCAACGGCTAAAACCTCCAGGAGTGCGTTCAGAATCTTTACCTCCGACAGCATCTATTTTGCGTCTCGCTCATCCGTTTTAAAACGACTTTTGTTTACACTATTTCCATGACAACGAACGCACTTTTCACATCTCACTTGTAAGTAGAGCGATTATAGTGTGCCCGTTGCCATGGAAATAGTGTAAACACAAGACGTTTTAAAACGGATGAACGAAAAGTCGTGAGTGAGAAAGACGCGATTACACACCCACGACGCTCTCGGAGGTAAAGATCCTGAACGCACTCCAAGAGGCTTCAAATAATACCCAGGCGTGAGTGTTGGCGGTTCTTCCAAATTTCAGTGTTGAAAGAAAAATAATTAATTCAAAAACAAAAAATAAATAAATTAACTAAAATCAATTGAATATACTGCGTAAATAAACTACATGCAAATTGAACAATTTTTTTATTCAGGGTACAGAAATAGGCATAGGGAATGCTAATATTAATCGATGCGGAATTTATTCTGTATCTCATGATGTAAAAATATACAGGGTGTTCCATTTACGAAAACCGAGTTTTGAGCAGTTGAACATAATGAGCTTCGACACCATATTGTGACCAACCTGTGATTTTCTCAGGGATAATTAGGATACGATTTGAAAGTCTGAACATTATATTTTCAAACGACATGCCACTTGAATCTTGAAACTGGAAAGTATCGTAAATACATTCTCTTAAATGAAAAACCACTAAAACGATTTTACGTGTGTAGAAAATAGAGTTTGTTCTATTTAAGAGCGAAGCAGGCATATTTAATAATTCTAATGTATTGTCATAGATGGCGCTACATAAATTTCAATTTAATTAAATTTTACTAAATTTAATCAGGTCTAGATCTATGTACTATACAGCGTGTAATCGAATAAGTTTCACATATTGTAACCACAACTAATACAAGAGAAAAGAAGCGAAGTTACGACATACGTTTGAAAAAAAATTCAATAATAACTCCGGAAAAATATATGTTTAGTTTTTACAAAAAACGCTTTGATTTAAAGCCCCGGACGGTCCGAACGGCTGAGCGAAATTTACTATTATACGCAATAAATCATAGAGCAGTAAACCCGTAATAAACGTTGAGGCAGGTCATTTATTACTTTCGTACGAAAGAATACGGAGATTCCCAGCTGTTTTTTAAATTAATATTTAAGTAATAGATATGCAGATTTTCCACAAAATAATTTTTGCATAAAAATGTTATTTCCTTAATTAAAAATAAAACTGTAATTATTAATCCTATCTAACAATAAGTAAAAAAATAGGTAACGATTAATTCAATAAAGGTAACATTCTAAAAGTATCATTGGAACAAAAAGCGCCGAACTTATCATCCCATAACTTATGATTCTTTATTACGTTCAGACTAAGCAAAAAAAAATCCGAAAGATCGCGGAGGTACTGCGTCTACGCCTGTTCACAGTGTCATCTGATTACGATAGTTGCAAGTGTTGTGTTGAAATTTGCCTTTTTAGACGTTCTTTATCATTTAATATTCTGAAAGTAAATAGTAATTTATATGTGAATTAAACAATAAACGATCGTACTGTTAAACTCGAACGATAAAATTGCACCTAATTATTTTATTGCCGTAAATGATTTAAGAATGTTCTCAAAACTTAGGGAAAGCGTTAAGCTACACATTTTTATTTCGTGCAGTCAATGCATTTATTTATTTGACGGAACCGAAAAAAATGTTCGCATCCGCAAAATTCTCCTATCACCAATTTGTTTCTTATCAATGTACTTATAACTTACATTCATTATTTTAACATAGGAAATTAACAAATTATATCACATAGTGTGTTATTTGTTTACAAAGTGTGAAATATCACGATGTAATTATTGTGGATTATTTAATGAAACAGATGTTCCGTTTCAAATTGTATTGCGGGCGACACTAACCCAGTGACCGTGACATTTGCGGAATGTATCGTTTTACGATGCTTCTATAAACATCGCAGACGCACTGACGAACGAGCAGAGGTTTTCAAACAAAAGGTGATGAGCTCTTGTGGTAGGTCAGTTTTTTTTATTTTCGAGCAAGAACATTGATATTTGCAGAATCAATTCCTTATGTGATGAAGAACTTACAGTATTAATATGTGAAACTTATTCGATTACACGCTGTATGTATTTCCAAATAAAACAGGGAGTTTTTTTTAATTAATACAGAAACTGTTTTGTGATCATTAAGCGTAGAACGCACAATTTCTTCTTAATTCGAGCGCAATCCCACAGAGGGCGTTGCGTAATTTTTATTTTAATTCAGATCAAATTTACTTCAATTTAACGTGTCAGTTTCAATTCAAAGTCTGAAGCAGAACACACGTCCTGTGTGTGAAATAAGAATAACGGATTGCCAAGTAATAACTGTGGTGACAGGGCAGTAATTTATGACCACCCTGCGAGACAAAGCGAGCACGTTTCTTCGCCAGTTGTTTTGCACGTGACCACCGTCTGCATCTTCAAATTAATTGTTCCGCGGACCGTCTGCGCGTCTGCGAAATGTAGGTCAAATGTGTTAAAGCGTGAGTCAACGGAACGAGGCAAAAAATACATTTAAGAATCGCGACTTTAAACTCGATTTTGCTGCTTTTGTAACTTCTTCAATTGTCACGTCGCGTCGTTTAATCAAATTTCAGTACCGGTGAGAAGTTAGTAACAAACTTCCAGCAACAAAATTTTAAAATTCAAATTGGCTCCCAAAGCCGTCCTAATTACTTAACTATAATTTTAACAACATTGTGAAGATCATTAACTATAGTTTGCCCCTGGTGTATCACAGTTGAGAAAAAACCAAAATCCAAATTATTGGCAGTAATGCCCAGGATCTAATTATATAAATAACTTTTTAAAGAAACTATTTACGATGAAAACTTTCACGTAATCGGATAGCAAATGATCAAATATATCGAAAGATGCCACCAGTAAGTTTTGGCCCATCGATTTCATTGATTACTGATCGATTGAAAATAGTTAATGTCACGCACTTAAAAGACGCCAAATACAATAGCACATAACTTTTCGTATAAATGTTGCACAAACGAAATTCTGACAAAGTACGAAAGAGAACATTCAAATCTATCGATTTATGCTATTTTTGAGTTTACGCCGATTGATTTTATTGACTAATTATCGATTGAAAACGGGCGCTCCGACACTTCAGATATTCAAGACAGCGTCAACTATAAATGCACATAACTTTTTATGCAAATGTTGCACAAACGGATTTTTTGTAAAATATGAAAGAAAACATTCAAATCTATCCAATGAATTTTGATGAAGAGAAATATGGGCCGTCACTTCCGCTTGTGAGGAGAGCAATCGGATTTTATGTCTCACGCTTTTAATAAAACCGGCGATATTTGTTTTTGCATTTCGCTTTACGATGTGTTGAATCCCGATCAAAAAAAATTAGCGCAATCTCAAATTGCTTTGGTGTGAAATCGTAAAAATATTAAAAAAATTTAAGATCAATCCAAATATTTATTTTTATCGATGGAAGATGGAAGTGACACGTTTACTTCGAATTTATTTATTTTCTGCTATTTGCTAATCTTAACGCACAGTCAGGATTAAAAGTAATGTCTCCTCAATAAAATATAAATGCTTGATCTTATCACCGATGAGAAGTTAGCAATAAAATTCCAGCAATAAAGTTATAAAATTTCAAGACGCTGTCGCCGCTAAAATAACGATCACTGATCAATAATATTTAATTCATTGCAAAGAGTATAATATGTACATTCTCCTGGTATCAGGAAATTGAAAAAAATATTTGTAAGTAAGTTGATAATCACTATTTAAACTAGCATGAGTCATGATTCATGTAACATACTAAAAAAATTGTTTTCAAATTTAAAATTTTCACGCAGTCATAAAGTAAACATCCATATCTTTTCAATAATGCCTTTGGAAAGTTTTAGCCCTTCGATTTTAATTATTTACAAATTAATTAAAAGTACACTTTTACGGTCATATAACAATATTCACTCTAGACGCTTATATCTCATTAACCAGCATCTGCATAAACATTTTCTTTACAGAATATGAAAGTATACGTCGAGATCTTTCGTTTCAAGTGAACCCAGAGTTTTATCTTGTTGATTTCAAGTAATTAGAGATTAATTGAAAGTGATGTACACAGCAACAAAACAGTACTAACTTTAAACGCTCACATTTCATTAACCAGCATCTGCATAAACATTTTCTTTACAGAATATGAAAGTTCACGTCGAGATCTTTCGTTTCAAGTTAACCCTGAGTTTTAGCCGGTTGATTTAAAGTACAGTGGAGCTCAGAGATTTCAATTATACACAATGTGCAGGGACGTCAGTAAATTTCGACTTATAGAGAGTTTCGAGTTGTGGAGGTTCGAGTTATGGAGGTGCGACTGTAATTCGAAATTAATTAAAAGCGACGTTCACAGCAATAAAACAATACAAACTTTAAATGTTCATATCTTATTAACCAGCATCTGCATAAACACTTTTTACAGAATATGAAAATGCACATTGTGCCTTCTGAAACGATGCATATTTTCCAGAAAACCTGAAAAGATATGAACCTTGAGAGATTACATTGTTTTACGACGATAACTGCTTTTTTCTCGTCACGTTCAGTCTCCAAAAGTTGCCATTATTTTTGTTGCAAAATTCCAAACACTCTTCGCTAGTACAAAATGAAAGACCTCGACGTATACTTTCATATTCTGTAAAGAAAGTGTTTATGCAGATGCTGGTTAATGAGATATAAGCGTCTAAATTGACTATTGTTATATGACTGTGAAAGTGTACTTTTAATTAATTTATAATTAATTAAAATCGATGGCTAAAACTTTCCAAAGGCATTATTGAATAGATATGGATGTTTACTTTATGATTGCGTGAAAATTTTCATTGAAAACAAATTTTTTTAGTGTGTTACATGAATAATGTCATGCTGGTTTAAATAGTAGTTTTCAACTTAATATCAAATACAAGATACAAGGAGAATGTACACGTTGTACTCTTTGCAATGGATTAAATATTATTGATTATTTAGCGGCGACAGCGTTTTGAAATTTTACAACTTTATTGCTGGAATTTTATTGCTTATAACTTCTCATCGGTGATCTTATCCATTATGATCATCATAAATTTATAACAAATAGACGGACAAGCAAACATCGACAAGAATTCCCCGCCTCGTTTTAGCGGTGAGAAGTTGATTTTTATCGGGGAGACATTACTTTTAATTCTGACTGTACACCAGTACCAAGATATTTTTGGTGTAGTGGATTTAAAAAAAAATATTTACAATAAAAACATTAAAGTATAAAATACAAATAGAATATTCTTTAAACAAAAACATTTTTCATAAAGTTTTAGGCGAAAATTATAGCTACGAGTAGGTGGGGGCGCCAAATTGCAGATCAACAATTTTCCCATATTAAATTAATTCACAATGTCATTTTCATGAATTTTTCTTAAGGTAAGAGCGCTCCTGATAAGTAATAGGATACCATGCGGCCAAGTAAACTATATATATTAATAAGAGTAGAAAACAAAAACATCTGTCTAAGATTGCAGCATATTTCAAAATTTCTCATCGTCGAATGTCACTTCTATAATGTAGATAAAGTAAAGGGCTAATAGATGTGTTATACGAAAGAATTACGAACAAATTTCCTTGACGACATAATTATCAAAAGTTACGACATACGTTTTCATTTTTATGGCCGGACTGTTTTTATTAAAAATGTATACATATAGGTAATTGGTATTAGCATTTTTGTTACCTGTAGTCCTTAAGAACCTTGAAAAAGTATGTGCTGGACGTTCAAAAAGACCGCCGCGCCGTCCATGTAAATCTAAAATACAATCTCTCCTGTATAGAGGGTGATTCCTAAGACGACACTTTTGCTTAACTGATTACACAGTTTAAAAAGTGCACTTTACATTATTGGATTTTTGTATTTGATTTTTGTGTTTGATATTTCTGTCTGATCGAATCAAAAGAAACAAGCAGTTCTTTGTTTACATCTATTTGACGTTTTGTTTGGACTGAACTGTCATTTTCAGTTTGCATTTAATAATAATAATAATAATAAACATCTTTATTTAGGCGGGATTTCAGCCAATGGCTGTTTCTATCCTACTTTTACAAAGAAAATAAAAATACAGATAAAGTTATTACAAGGTTTTGCCAATAATAGGGAGTTTTTGCAACACATTACGATAAAAATATCGTTACGTTAAAGGATATTAGGGAGTTTTTGCAATAGGGACTTTTTTGGCAATAGGTTCCGTTAAAATTTACGTACGTTAAGCGTTAAAACTGTTTGTGATTGGTTAGATCCATAAGGTTGCTAAGTAACGTAGCCTTTAACGTAACGATATTTTTATATGTTGCTTAGCAACCTTATGGATCTAGCCAATCCCAAACAGAGTTTTAACGTTTAACGTACGTAAATTTTAACGGAACCTATTGCCAAGGACTCCCTATTTTGCTTAGCAACCTTATGGATCTAGCCAATCACAAATAGAGTTTTAACGTTTAGCGTACGTAAATTTTAACGTAACCTATTGCCAAAGACTCCCTATTAACTGGTGGTATATGATATGGGTACGTACCGAGAGAAAAAAAAAACATTCATCAAAAAATCAATTAGTAATGATTAGGCAGCGGACGGCCGTTGGGCAGGCGAGAGTGAGATCGCGTCGAACGGGCGAAAAATACATCGCCTCTACTAGTTATGTATTTTCCGCCCATTCGACACGTCCCCCACTCTCGCCTGCCCAACGGTCGTCCGCTGCCTAGTAATGATACTTAGTGCACAGAACTAATTCATTTCTAAGTGTATAACAAGGCTCAGAAACATACGATTCAGGATAATAAGTAATTCGTAAGTGTAAACATAACTTTAAAATAATGAAATTTCGAATAGTGTTGTTATCATGAAATATTGTAATTTATTGACCATGAAATACAATAAGATTTATTACAGCAACTATCTATCGCAATTTCTGCAACATTTCTGTTGTTGCTCTTACAAATGATAAACTGCGCATGCTCGAAACTCGAATCTCCAATGAAAAATCAAATGAAAATAGACACCGACCTATTTTCAAAAATCAAATCTAAACTCAAATGAAAAATAGAACATTTCACACCAAACGTAAAATCAAACAGTGTAAACGTTAAAGCCTATTAAAACAATGTAAATAAATCTAGTATGGGGATGGCGAACCTTTTTTTTACCAATGGGTCCAATTTAAGTTAAAAATTTTGTAATAATAGATCGCGAGTCAGATATCTTAAGTTATTAAAAAGTAAATCATTTTTCTTCTCTGATTCTGACGTGTTATACTTACACACGGGACGCGACAATTACATTTACAAAGGAATCGCTTAAACACGTCGATTTCTTTCGAATGTATAAAACGCTTCATTTTACCTGCAATCCATCGCTGAGAATTTTTTTACTTTAATTAGAGAGCTGTTATTTTATTTATCTATTTTATTCATTAGATGCAGCTGTGCAATGCATGAGTATTCATTTACATTTCATATACATTTTCATTTTTCACCGCGAAATTTGTTGTGGCTTTTCTGATTGTAATTTTTGTGTATCAGGAAAATAATTTGTTGATCTCCACAACATCAAAGATTTCGTGAATAAAAAAGACAAATGAAAAATCGGCGAAAACAAAAAAATTGAAACTCAAAGCTTGGTAGAAAGCAAAAAAAAAGAAAGTGCAAAAAGTTAGCGAAATACAAAATTTTTGATAAAAATAAACAAATGAGAAATGAAATTAACTACAAATAAGAAAAAATTAAATAATAAAAAAACAAGAGATGAAGTACCGTGCCTTCAAATGAATTCCTGATTAAAGTAAGCTGTGATTTTTTATAAAGTTGGCGGCACACGATACAAGAGTGAGAGGGTACGAGGGCAGTTGTCAATATCAATAACTGTCAGTGTCGTATTATCTGATCAAAACATCACATAAAAAATTTGCAAGGTAAACGCCAAACACTTAATTAATTCATTTCAAAACAACACTCAAGCTTAAAGCAGATAGGGAACGAGAAAAAGCCAAGTCGGACTACAACTTTATTTATTTGTCGGGCGACCGGTTTCGTCAATTACGACATCATCAAGCCCGTTTACAAAAAAGGTTCTTCCTAATAGTAAAAGATAAAACAAGTTAAAATAGGACAAATACCAAAGAATTTAACAATTAATACCTTACAATTCGGTCATCATGGGAGCTCCATTAACATTCACTGACGTGTATGTAGGGCCGTTTCAATTCGTTTAAAATTCAGTTCCGAGAAAGCATGCCATGGAGTACTCCCCTCAGCGCTCCCTATTAAAGTTACTCCTAGTAACGTAATGACAACTGCAATTACTTAAAAACTCACAAGAGGCGCTGAGTGGAGTACCTGTCAAAATTTTTAAAAGTCGAATTGAAACGGCCATACATACACGTCAGTGAATGTTAATGTAGCTGGCCATGGTTGTGCAAGAGTGGTAAAGAAGCACGCCGACAGATGGCGGTAGTCAAAAAACGGGGGCTAAAGAACGGGGGCTAAAGAACGGGGGCCGACGTGAAGTCACATGCAAGTCTTCCAAGAGATGGATTTAAAGAAATTGTCAGAATTGTCAAAAATAGTTTGTTCGTTTATAATGTTGCTGTTTAAAATATGTTTGTGTAGAAAAATTTCAGCAGTATTTAGTAAATTACCTTTTTGTAGGTTATGAAGCAGCTTAACATGACTAAAAGGGTTGAATTCGTGAAGAGTGTCCGATAATAAGTGTTTTGCAAAGGTGGAGTCCAATTTGCCGGTGCGTAGTGATCTAAGATGTTCATATATGCGGATTTTTAAGGATCTGCCAGTCTGGCCAACATATTTAGCCCAACAGGAACCGTACGTTAGACAGTATACCCCACTGTGGGTGAAGGGGTCAACAGCATCTTTGTTGTGACAAAGAAGGTTGTTTAAATTCTGTTGGTTTTCAAACGAAACTTTCAGACCTAAAGATTTTAAAGCAGATGCTGAAATTGCTGTCCTTCAGCTTGAATGCACAAACGTACCCTGCGCTTCACGTTTTCAAAGTTCAAATGCGTTTGTCAAGTGTTGGGGGAGCGGTATGTTAGCACGAAAAAATAATATAATAAATAAATAAAAAAAATAAAGTGCTACAAATCTTTAGGAGAAAAAACACTGAAATCAGAGCCTACTTTAATTTGGTACCTACATAATTGAAAATCACGACACTGACAAAAAAATATTAAAAAAAATTGAAATAAATAACAAGAACATAAATAAATTTTTGTTTGTTTTTCTTGATTTTATTTCTGTTTGTGCCATTTCTCATTCATTTTTATTTCACTGCATCCCGCTATAATATTAATTTGTGGCTTTAGCATTAGGAAGTAAAATTAATTTGACTTTTGAAATATGACATTTGACACTTTCCACCAATACCAATTCAAATTACATAGCCATAGTAAAAAAAAATGTAACACCTAATATTGAGGTGAAGAAAAGTTCTTGATGAAAATAATTTCTACAAAACCGAAATTTTTATACAATTTACAAATACCTACAAGGGTCACTCTAAATACATATTCTAACGGGCCACTTCGTGACCTGCGGGTCATGGGTTCGCCATCACTGCGAGGTTCTAGCATGCTTTTGTCTCACTCCCCTCATTCAGTGTTGAACTAAGAATGATTTTTATATCGGCTAATAAAAAATTCGTTTATTTAAAAAGGATCTTTTAATATTTTCCTTCTTTTTGAGTTATCAAAAAAAAATTATTTCAAATTGAAGCATTGATTTCTATTAACGAGTTCTATACACCGTTAAAAATGTAGGCAACACCCGGTAGAAACAGTACAGTAAAGTCATTCTACATTGGCATCTGTGATATTCGTTCCAGAAGCCAATGCACTATATGTATTATACAGTGTCTCCTTATCACTAAAGAATGTTGAACGAATCAATTTGATATACAAGGTTAACATAATGTTACGACTTCGGGGTTCATAAATTGTAATAGTTGTTGATTTTAAAAACATGTCTACAATCATTTAACACAATGAAAGCACAATAAAACCGAGCTGTACACTTGTCTAACAAAATAACACTTAATCGTTATATTAATTCGCTTGCTACACGCATCGCTTTCTAAATATAACTCATTTTAATATCCCGCTACCTCAGGGTTATACAGGGTGGCCCAACGTAAACGAAACATTTCGTTTTGACATCTGTGTCAGTAGTTGTCGTGACAACACTTTTGTTTCCCATAGGTACAATACAATCCCATTATTTTACCAATTAGATTTCAATAGTTCAGGTCGCGATACCGTGCGGCCGATTTTTTACCTCGTGTTATGTCACAATTGCAACAAATTTCCAATTAAATTTTGTTTGATTTTTCTTATTAGCTTTAAAAAGTTTATAAGAATTCAAAGTATTTCCCTAGCTTTATAATAACCCCATGTATATTTTATACAAGATTAGGCCAACTACTTTAATTAAAGGTACTTTATTTTAAATTGAAAAGGACGTGGTAAAATATGGAAGATGAAGGTACATTATTTATTCCACATTACATTATTTATTCCACATACTATAAAAAGAAAAAGTAGTGGCCTTTACATTTTGCCTCCACCTTTTTCGCATAGCTTGATGTCCTCCATATTTGTGAGCTATAAGTTATTTCAAGGAAGAGATATTCGGCAGAAAATATGTGAACACTGGACAATCCTCCGCTGGAAAATCCAAACACCAAAAAGCTTTTGGGTAACTGAAACACTGCCATCATATTTGATGATGATGATGACAAACGCAAATGGTATACATACATCTCTGTAAGCATGTGTGTTCATCTATGTTTGTTTGGTTTTAAAGGATCAGTGGTAATCTTCAATTGCATCTATGTACAAGATTAAAAATCTACAGTAGCCAAGTACAGTTAGGAGCAAAGAACAAACGGTTTCCTCGGCCCATATTCGGAAAATCGCGCTTCGTTATGAATGGTAATGCCCTTGCGGCGCGGCGCGCCATAATTCCACCATTGCATAACATTCCTCGTTTCTGCCTTAAGAAACCGGCTGGAACGTGCAATTCCGCGTTTTTCAAGGCGAACACGAGGCGATCGGAATAGAAATGCATTCACTGCGCTGAAAATCGGCTGTTACTCAGCTCGTTTGTAATTCTAGAGCAAATGTTAGAGGCTAAATTTAGAGGAAGAGGAGGCGGCGTTGCCTTTGTGCAGTGTATTTATCGACCGCGGACGCTTAAGTTTCAAAACAACGAGGACTGACTTCTTGGTTACAATTTACATATGTGCCACGAAAATCTTAGCACACCAAACTATGTATAGTTGGAGGTAACCCGAAGAAGAAGAAGAAAAAAGAAAACTTACCATTTCGTTGCATGCCATCCATCCAAGGAAGAACTTTTCATTACAGGTTTCTGCTGGCAATTGAAGTTATTGGCACAAACATTTTTGGCGTGAAACAAACGGTGTTAAATGCAAGAGCTTCGGATGTTTACTGACTATGAAACTGCGCGCCTCAAAAATTGCTGCTTTTTGTTTGAATTATTTCAGGGCCAAAGTTTTTGCTCCGTTTTGTCAGCTCCAGATAAAAACAGGAACTTTTTATTGGTTGCATAACGAAGGCATCTTACAAATAAAAAAAATGGATATGTTATTTCCATGTACAGTAGAACCTCGACTGTCCAAGGTAACATGGTCGGTTCTTCCTTGGATAAAGCAAAATAAAATAAATACCAGACTTGGAAAATAGTTCATTTTTTTGGAGCGATTCACCTTTAGTGTTTTAACACCTTTTTCACGTTTGGTGCTTACAAGTAGGTACTAAGCTATGTTAAAATAGACGAATACAAAATGTATGTACAAATTTTCTTCGTCATTAAAATGGAAATTTAAACTCAGGAATATTTGTATTTTAAAGCAAGAATCCTGACATGCTGAAGTGTACTGTTTATGTATATACAGCGATAGCCAATAATAATGCGACACACTATCAGTTAAATGGTTTTGTTGAATTTGTTTCATTGCATTAGTTTTGTCTGTCGCTGTATGTGTACATAAAATTCGTCTCCGACTGTTATATAGTAACAATAACACTTTAATTAGGAGACATCGCAGTGGTGATTCTCATCGACCCTGAATTACGAGGATGGCCCAGTTTTCTGCGCCGAGTCTTTAATTGTTGAACAGCGAGGACAGAGGATAACCGGAGATGTTGTGGTGGGTCGCGGTCTTGTCGGCGACGCTGGCACGTAAGCATACAACTTCTTTTTTTGTATTTGTATTTTCGAGCGTGATTGCACGCAATCAATACAAAATTACTAATGCAGTCGTCGTCGGTGAAAACTAATAATTAGTTGATTATACAGAAGGTGACGGTGCGAGGAGGAGTGGTCTGAGAAACAGGTGCGTTTTTAGGTAACGAAACGAGCTATGAATGTGTGCATGTATAAATAATATACCTCAATGAAATATGAATTTTAATTTCGTGTCTCGTGGAAAAACCGTTTGTGTTTCCCATGAATACATTTTAGCACTTTAGGCGTCGACGTTTCTCGTATTGTGTTGTCTTGGTAAAACCGCAGGAGAAAGTAGAATTTAATTAACCTGAAAGCCGTTTCTTTGTCGGTGTTTTGAATAATTCACTTAAAAACGAAGTATCTAATTAATTTTTGTCGCATTAATATATTTTGAAAAAGATAAAAACAGTTATTTACGTAGCAATGCCCGGAAAAGATTAAAATAATTATGAAAATAAGCATTTCGTTATGGAATGAACGACAGAACGGAACTGAAATCAGCTGTCCAAAAGTTTACTTCTCGAAGCGATAGCAGATAAATACAGAGTAATTCTTGAACCGACAAAAAAACAGTGACGAAAAAAGAGATTTCCCACAACATAGGAAGAATGTTAAAAAATCTACTACGCAATAATTTATAATCAATTAGAAGTTTACCCGAAGTGCACGGTTAAGCCCATGCATAAGACGAGAACCAAAAGGTTACATCTTGAAAAGCAAGCAATACACGTTTATGGTGTTACGCAGAGAATCAGAGTCGGTTGATCGTAAAACTTGACCGTAAACTAATAACACATATTGCACAGCTGACGATGAATGCGTCGTACAAGTGTATTAATTGCTGTGAGCTTAATTAAAATCAATTACGTTTTCAAAGGTGTACAGAAGTGAAACGGACGGTAATTTACTACAGTCGCTTAAAAAAATAACACATCGAACGCACGTATTGAATTTTGTTAGATTTTGTACATATTTGCGTAAATAATTCGACTTTTATAATAATAGAAACTAAACGGATTACGAATGAGTTTACTGATTATAATGGTTTAAGTTCTGGTTATCATGACCATTTCTTTGTTATTAGCAAAGGCTAATATTATTTAAACATCAGCGATAAACCAAATAAACGCCATAAAGAAAATCGACTGGGCCATAAGAAGATGCCTAAATGTTTGTGACGTTGGTTGGCATGTTGCTTGTGAGAAGAAACTTTATATACATATAATACAATTAAATTAAAATTAAAGAAAAATACTAGAAATTCCTAACGCGGAGATTTGAATTGTTTTCGTGTTGTAGTGATTTATTTGTTTACCTGTCTAGGCAGGTGTTCAAAGTGGTGCTGTTAGTATCTCTATTTTTTTAAATAATTTATAGAATGATTTGTAGGTGATTTGTATGCATTTTGTTCGCATTTTAGATGATCACGTCAATTCTGTTTGAAGGTCAAGTTCAAGCCCGACGCCACACCATAATAATCATCAAACTATAAAACACATTTACGACTGGTTATTATTTCGATCATTTGCCGCTCTTTATTAACCTGGAACGCATGAAAAACTAAAAAACATAACATTTTTCTTATGTTCTCTAATGTCCATTCTTTCACCATTTTTTTTGTCGGTCTATTTAAAATCGATACAAGTACTTACTCGATTTTTTCGATAACAAGTAATTTTAGCATCGATACTTTCAGCTTCAATAATTACTTGGTATCAGAAAAAAAATGCTCGTATCGAATAAGTATCGAATTCCGAAAGTTTGCCAAATGACAATTCACGGTATATTGAAACACAACTGCGGATAGGAAACAACTAAAAATGCAATCGACGTTTCCTGTCCGAAATTTTTAGGTATTTCAATAATTATACTTTTCAACGAATAAGATACGAATTTCATATTTCAATAATGACACGTTCAAATCGGAAGTCCAAATGGACAACGGCCGCGGAAGCCTTCAACATATTCTACTTCTGATTCGATACGAGTAAGTATCGATACTTTCGGTTCGATACTGAGTAATCATCGATATTATCTTTCGATAGAAGTAATGAGTAAAAGTATCGATACTTTGACGTATCGATTTATCCCTAATTCATAAATTACCTGTATAGTTGAAAAAAATTCAATTATCATTAAAATTCATACTTCCACCTGTTGTCAAAGTTTCTTACATTTCTTTAAGAATTATTTACTTTTTGATTAAAAGAGATATACAGCGTGTAATCGAATAAGTTTCACATATTGTAACCACAACTAATACAAAAGAAAAGAAGCGAAGTTACGACATACATATTATACGCAATAAATCATAGAGCAGTAAACTCGCAATAAACGTTGAGGCAGGTCATTTATTACTTTCGTACGAAAGAATACGGAGATTCCCGGCTGTTTTTTAAATTAATATCTAAGTAATAGATATGCAGATTTTTCACAAAATAATTTTTGCATAAAAATAGGTAACGATTAATTCAATAAAGGTAACATTCTAAAAGTATTATTGGAACAAAAAGCGCCGAACTTATCATCCCATAATTTATGATTCTTTATTACGTTCAGGCTAAGCAAAAAAAATCCGAAAGATCGCGGAAGTACTGCGTCTACGCCTGTTCACAGTGTCATCTGATTCCGATAGTTGCAAGTGTTGTGTTGAAATTTGCCTTTTTAGACGTTCTTTATCATTTAATATTCTGAAAGTAAATAGTAATTTATATGTGAATAAAACATTAAACGATCGTACTGTTAAACTCGAGCGATAAAATTGCACCTAATTATTTTATTACCGTAAATGATTTAAGAATGTTCTCAAAACTTAGGGAAAGCGTTAAACTACACATTTTTATTTAGTGCAGTCAATGCATTTATTTATTTGACGGAACCGAAAAAAATGTTCGCATCCGCAAAATTCTCCTATCACCAATTTGTTTCTTATCAATGTACTTATAACTTACATTCATTATTTTAACATAGGAAATTAACAAATTATATCACATAGTGTGTTATTTGTTTACAAAGTGTGAAATATCACGATGTAATTATTGTGGATTATTTAATGAAACAGATGTTCCGTTTCAAATTGTATTGCGGGCGACACTAACCCAGTGACCGTGACATTTGCGGAATTTATCGTTTTACGATGCGTCTATAAAAATCGCAGACGCACTGACGAACGAGCAGAGGTTTTCAAACAAAAGGTGATGCGCTCTTGTGGTAGGTCAGTTTTTTTTATTTTCGAGCAAGAACATTGATATTTGCAGAATCAATTCCTTATGTGATGAAGAACTTACAGTATTAATATGTGAAACTTATTCGATTACACGCTGTATACAATTTTTTTAATAACTATCTATTAATAAAATTCGCATTCTTGTACGAACAAATTTCGTTATTCAGTTCTTTACCTTTTTCAATTTGCATAGTCTCAATTATTCGTAACTGTGCAGTGACGGGTTAGGGTTGTTTGGAAGCAGAATTTTTTACCCATTAACAAATGGTAATAAAATTTATTTGAATTAGTTATTCAATTAATTTAACTTGAAGTTATAGTTGTTCAGTTGTATATTTCCAGATGCCGAAAAATTCTTATTTAGAATATTTGGGCAATGAATAAATATTTCAGAGGAAGATTACAAACTATTTTATTTTCTGAATGCGATTTTTAACTGATCCTGATTTTGATATATCGTATGTTTTGTTTTGATTTGGAAATGTACGCGCCTATCGTGCGCGCACTTGTTTTAAATCCGCCAATTTCATAGTACCCTAGTGCTCAGTTTTATTTCTTTTATTTTATAATATGGCCATCTCTGTCGTGTCTCCATCTTTTTTTCAAGTTTCAATGAAACAATGGATATAATATTACACCCAATTGTCAATTTATTTATTGGTCATCAATGAATTAAAAAGAAACGAAGAAACAGTAAATAAATTAAAACAAACTACATTTTGTAATACTACAACTGCTCTTCCATTGTACGAAAACTTTTTAAGTGTGTCAATTTACAATTCAAAAATAAAAAAAAGTAGATTTAAACTTTTCGTTCATAATCTTGTTTATTGGCATTCAATTACAAACATAATTCAGCCTTTATTGCTCAAGGGCTTTAAAGTAAACAAACCCGTAGTAACGTAAATAAACCCATAATAACGCAAGCAATCTACATAATTATTTTATGGAAGCAACGTGCACATCACTCGCATACGAGATAAAAATATTGAATCCATTAATTTTGGCCAAAATAAAATAAAACGTTGTATGTACCACGGGCATAATTGTAGATAATAGCCTTCGCGTCGTGCTTTAAACATACTCTCGGGTTATAATCTCCTAATTATTCCCTTGATACAACTTTTTTGTTCAAGATTTATAAATAAATAATGGAAGATAAAAAGATTAAATTTGAATTTGGCAGCACGTGGTATATACATTTGTATCGCTAAACAATAATTTATATCGTTTAAACATGAATTTATACAGAGTGTCCAACGATGATTGAAAGGTATTTTAATTTCCCGCTGGCTAGCTTATTTTTTAAAGTTGGTACTAAAGACTATAGTTTTTTACCATGGGCGGCACAAGGGGAAATTAACAAAAGGTAACTTAATGGGACAATTTATTTTAAAGAATGTTCAAAAGTTCATTATTTTTATGAATTACACCAATGTTTAGAACATTTTTTAATGTTAAGTTATGTTTTAATACTTTGGATGAAAATACTTCAGTGAAAGTTATTATGAACTCAACGAAAATGTGGAAATCACAACGTAGGCGACAGCACGCTACTGGTACACGGACGCGTGGCGGAAGTACCAACATTACGTTTATGTGCTCTGTATTTTTGTAACATATTTTTTTCTGAATTTTTTATTTATGTATATATGGTTGTTAAAAAAGTAATAACAATAATATCTTGGCATCCAGTTATTCTTTTCTTTTCAAAATCTTCCGAACACACGCCTTTGAAATTGCTTTTAAAAACATTTTTTTCATAAAATTAATGTTTCCCATTAAATATCTCTTATTCCAAAAAAAACAAAAACAAAGGAAATAAAAGTCGTTTCCAAAAAATAATTGCAAATTAATTTAGACATTTTTAAAGAAAATTTGACTTCCATTTATTATTTATTTCACATACTTTTAAAAAGTTTGCTTTTAAAAGTTTACACAATTACATATTATGTATTTTCCTCTGAATACTTTTTCAAAAAAATAATATGTATGTAGGTATTTCAGTTCTGCATTGACGTGTCCTGTAAAATCTCTTCCACATTTTCTGCCAGAAAAAGAAAAAACGAATGAAATTCACTTGGCAGTTATCTTTTTTTTTTGCTTCAATAAATAATTATTTCAGTTACCTACACATTCAAGTACCATGTCAAATCTCTTTCCCATTTTTTGTCAGAAAAAGGAAAAACGCGAATGAAAATATTGCCTCGCAGTTATCTTTTCTTTTTTCGTAATAAATACTCCTAATTAACAAATTAGGTATGTATTTCAGAAGAAGATTTCACTTGAATTTTTTATTTAAAAAACAATCTTTTCAATGTCCATTTTTTTTTCAAAATAATACCGTACACCTTGTTATTTAATTTCAATTAAACATAATATTTAATGAAAATTATTTAAATTAGAAATCACTTTACATCTCTCTTAGCCGGACATTTTGTTTGCAACCAAATTTGGCCCTATAGTTTCCAATGTAAAATGCTTTCCGATAAGCGGACATTAGGGAGTTTTCGCAATTTGTACGTTATGAATAGCGTTTAGGCTAAATGCTACAAAAATAGTAATGCGCTTGCTCACACAGTTGTGAGCACGCGCACTAATAGTTTTGTAGCATTTAGCGTAAACGCTATCCATAAGGTAGAAACTGCGAAAACTCCCTATTATTTTATTTCCCACAAAAGGATAAAAACTTCCTCTAAACGGACACGAAATTCTGTTCATTAAAGAGGATAAAAGCGTTTATTGTAATTTACATTTGAGGAATTCCAAATCAATATTCGGTGAGTCCCTGTTCTAGCCATTTCACTTCATTTTCCTTTGTTTAATGACTGTTAGTTATTGAGATTCTTGTGTGAGGGAAGGATGCATAAGATGGCGCCAAAAACGAGAATGCTTAATCTTAGAGAGAAGATGGAAATCGTTAACGTTTTGGACCGAGAAAAAGTGTCAGTTCGAGATTTAGCAAAAAGAGACTTAATATTGGCAAAATGCAGGCCGCACAAATCGCAAAACAAAAAGAAGATATATGTAAGGAACAAATGGCAGTCTGGTGTCAATGTTGAGCAAAAGAAAAGTTTTTTGAAAACTGAGGGTTTCGATATAGACAAAAGGTGCTCTGAGTGGTTCGCGAAAGCTCGTAATCACAACATTCCCACATCAGGACCATTGGTGAAAGCGAAAGTCAAGGATATTGCAGAAAAATTGGGCTATAAAAACTTTTGTGCGTCCGACGAGTGGTTGCAAAAGTGGAGAAAACGATGTAACATCAGTTTTAAGTGCGTGTCGGGCGAAGCGCCAAATGTTAATCAAGTAGATGTAGACCAGTTTATGGAAAAATTTCCTTCTATGTTGATTGGTTACAAACCGGAGGATATTTTCAATGCAGATGAGAATGGACTCTTCTTCCATGCGTTGCCAGATAAAATCTTAACATTTAAATCAGAAAAATGCACTGGTGGAAAGTTTTTTAAAGAAAGATTAACCATATTGTTTTGTGCAAGCATGGATGGCGGAAAAGAAGATTTATTGGTTATTGGGAAAGCAGCTCGTCCTCGTGCTTTGAAAAACATTGTCATCAAGGATTTACCAGCAACTTGGAAGTCATTACCAGCAACTTGGAAGTCAAACAAAAGAGCTTATATGACACAAGATATCACGTCTGAATGGTTACTTCAATTCGATAGAAAAATGGGCATCCAGAGAAGAAAAGTGCTTTTATTTCTGGACAACGCCGGATCCCATCCTCGTCAATTGAACCTAAAAAATGTGAAAATTGTGTTTTTATCCCCCGACACAACTTCAGTATGTCAGCCCTCGGACCAAGGTATAAACAAAAATTTTAAATTCTATTATCGAGATCTTATATTGAAAAATGTTCTAACAAAAATGGACGATGTGAAATCTGTGTCTGAGCTGTCAAAATCTATCAATGTATTAGGGGCTCTGTATTTTATAAAGACAGCATGGAGTAAGGTAAATTCCACAACAATCAAGAATTGTTTCCGTAAGGCTGGATTCAAAAAAGGTGAAGAAAGTTCAATTGATTACGACCCGGAAGATGAGCTACCTTTGTCAATACTTGCTGGACTAATGCGGCATGCAAAAGACTAGGATAGGTGACTCTCAAAGAGCAGAAGAATTTATAGACATGGACCAAAAAGTGCAAACGGAAGAAGAAACGTTTGATAATACTGATCTCTCCCTAAATGTTGAAGAATCCGAGAATAGTGATGATGAATCAGAAGGTGAAATGGTGGAAATTATACCTTGCGCTGTCGAATCCATAAAATCCTATAATGAAGCCCTACATACCATTCCCATATTGAAAATATTTTCAGTACATTATTTTATTGCATTTGAGCATCTTAAAATCCTTGAAACGTATTTTCAGAACCGTATTATTCAACATAGATAGATTGGAAAAGACACATCAAACAAGTATTTTGGAGTTTTTGAAAAAGACAATACAATAATTTTTACTTTCTCTGTATGTAGTACCTTTCTTACTTACAAGAAGTAGTGTTATGTACGTGTTTTTTTATATCGTTTTTTGATGCTTTTCTTTTTAATTTCTTACATTTTGCACTTTTTTAAAAATAAATAATAAATAAATGGAAACATGTTATAAATTTTCGTTTTATAATAGCCTCTCTCTATTAAGCGGACATCTCCCATAACCGAACAAATTTTTTAGAACCGTGAGTGTCCGCTTATCAGAGCTTTCACTGTAGTTGATTAATTAAATATAATTGTATTACTTTTTCGGTTAAAAATACAATAATGTTGTGAAGAAGATTTGAGTTTTTTTTTCTTTTTTAATTTAAAAATACAATATTCAATTGTCCAGCTTTTCTTCGAAATTTTCCGACTACTTTGTCGGTTTTGTCGATTTGAATAAAAATGTTTTTCTGCAAATAATTTTAGTTCCCTGTTTGCTACACCTTATAAATTTGTTCACTTTTCTTTCAAAAAAAAAAAGAAATGAAATGAAAATTGCTTTATATTCATTGTTTTGAATCGAGAAACACTAATTTCAGTTCAGGACTGGTTTACAATTAAGTTTCCGAATTTTGCTGCTTACATTTTATTTCGTCTTTTTCTGCATCATCTAAAAAGTTAAAGTTTTTCAAAATATAAGTTTTTCCTTAAAGACCATGTCTGAAACCTTCCCTGTACTTATCTATTTTTATCAATGACAAAGAATTGATGCAAAAAAAACATAATTATTCTTAATTTCATCTTTCTGTTTATTATGACTGAATAGTATAGCACTTATCTACCAAACAGTAAATATTTTGATGAAATTCTATGTTTGTTTATAATTGAAAAAAATCGTGATGACATATACAACAAAACTTAATTCAATAGGCGATTGAATAAGTTATCTAAAAGGTTCCAGTTTATTGTCAGACGAAGCCAATAAAAGCGAAGGTTTATGCGAAACCATTTGTTATCAAATAATGGATTAAACATTTCGAGTAAGTACGTCGATTGCGTAAGTTTAGAATTCTAACTGAAGCATTCCTACCCTTATTGCGAGGACTTCAATTTAAAAAAAAATGCAGAAAAAGACTCACGTATTCAAAAAAAGACAAGCAATACAACTCTAAATAAATATTTACATACTTTAATTAAAAAAATAAGAAATGAATGGCTGAGTCATCATCATATTTCCTTTCCTTTCTTTTCCTTTCAAGAAGCTACTACGACGCTGCATTCCATCATTTATATTTGCGTTACGCAACATTTGATTTTGTTATCTAAAACGACAGTGTTTTTACACACAAGCAATAAACACAATCGTAACGGATAAGCACTTACTAAAACAGAAGATAAAAAATTAAAAATATGAACAAATCCGGAGAAGGTCAGGTGAACTTGACCGACACGAAATAATTCAAATTAACAGCAAATAGTTATAACAATAACAATAGGTCAGTCTTTGTTCATCTTTAATTTTTTTTCCAATGTTGTGTGTATTACTGATGTGCAAAGACTTTATTTTTAGGCGCCTACAGGAATCCTAGAATTTGCTGTGATCCTGTCAGATGGTCGAACAGTGCACTAATCGTTATTTATGTATTAAGGGCATAATTAGGAGGTTATAGCCCGAGGGTATGTTTAAAGCACGACGCGAAGCGCAGTACTTTTAATTGCTCTAGGGCTACTATCTACAATTATGTCTGTGGTACAGACAAGGTTTTATTTTATTTTACCTTAAGATGGCCAAAATTTATGGATTCACTATTTTTATATCGTATGCAAGTGACGTGCACTTTGTTTCTATAAAATAATTATGTAGATTGTTTGCGTTACTATGGGTTTGTTTACGTTAGCAACTTTAAAACCCTCGGACAATAAAGACCAAATTATGCCCCCAATTGAGTGCCAATACACAAGATTATGGTTCCAAAATACAATAAATTATTTTATTAGCAACGTAGAACTGAATGATCTATTTATGTAGATTAAAAGTTTCGGTGTTTAAAGTATGTGTTGCATTGCTCTTGCCTGTCGCTATGCATTGAATAATGTTGTCGAACTCGATGACTTCTTTCAAGTTTAAAAACAGCTTTTGTCGGACGGTGGCACTTTATAATTCCGTTTATTGTTACAAACGCCTCCGGGGGCCATTAAGTAAATTAATGGGGCCCGTAAAGCGCCTCTTCTGACGCCGCAATCGCCGTCGAGGAAGTAAATCTGATTTAGGGAATTTCGTAAATAAACGATCGCATTTTTATGAGCGCCTTTCGACGATTTTATGAAGTGGAGGCTTAAATTAATATCGTCCCGAGGAAAAGGCGTTTTACTTTCGTCGTTTATTTGCTTTTTCCTTTTCGACGTCTTCCTTTCTGATGGTTGATTGGATGCTGTTGGATTTCAATAATTTTGGTCTGCAATAATAAATTATCTAAGAACAAAGTTGGTCTAAAATTTAGTCAAAATCAAATCCTATGAAAGTTCTAACGCAGACCTATTACGAAATTGATGATTGCAAAAAATGCAACGGACCTTTTACGAGTACCATTAATCTGCATAACCAAATTAGTCCGAGCGCTTAATGCATTTTGGTTATGCAATTTTTTGCCTTTGGAACACCGTAAATGGGCACAAAACTCAAAGCGAATGCAAAAAATCATTACCCAATCACCACCCGAAATAGTCGCATTAGCACTTGACATCCCGCAAAAATGTTTTGATTTATCTCGGCCCGTAATTGACATCAATCGGGGTATGTGGGACATTCGTTCAACATTAAATGGCGCGGGATCTGTGTCAACGGTATACTTTCACCCGTCGCTTTTTTCTCTTTCGTAAATCTCTGCGCGAAATTCAACGGTTACATTTCTTACGAATTTATGGCTTCTGCTGGTGGCGGCGAGAGCAAATATTTACCGAGTAGAAAATTCTGAACAAACACTCGTGTTTGCGTTTGCAGGCATTGGTCTTGGTCTAACGAAGTGCTAAAATCTTCTAAGGCAGTTAGTCCTGTTTGTTGTTTGTGCGGTCGTGCCAAAAACAATTAGCGAGTTATTGACTCGCTCGTAAAAATCATTCGGCGAACATTCAATCTGCAAATATTCTTTGAAGTTCTCCCCCTCCTATCAATAATAATATCCGACGTTATCGGAATCACTTTACTAGGTATGCACACTTTTGAATCATTTTATAAATATATTCATGGATAAGAAACAATTCAACAATTTATCTTTCAATTCTTTCATTTTATTGTTCAAAATTCTGAGGTTATCTGGCAAAAAAATCGGAAGTAATTGCAAATATAGATCGAATATGCAGGCTACTAAAAAAGTGAGAAAAATAATAATGAAAAATAGTTATCAGAAAAAAAGTTAAAAACACACAAATGAATGACGTTAAAAAGTAATCGACAAAAAAGGAGAACTATGCGAAAATAACAAAAATAGAACATAAATAGTATTAACAGAAAAGGCCTTAAGAAGACAACATTTATGATTAAACAGTTGGCTAGAAGCAATTGAAAATTAACGACATATGACAATTACAAATAACCGAATGACGGTGATTTAATAAATAATCAGAAACGTGAAATTAAAAAAAAAACACACAAAACGTGATTGCGAGTAAGTAGTATGAAGACGTAAAAGAATGAAATGAACGACGTCAAAAAGTGTTCGAAAATAAAAATCAATAATAAATAAGAGAAAAATCCTTAAGAAGGAAAAATTTTAACAACGACTAACAATGGAAAACTAAAAATATTCGACAACTACGTACATATAAACGAATAACAGTCGCATAAACATTGGAAACGTGAAATAAAAGAAAAGATAAATACATGCAAAAGAAGTTGGGAATAAGTAGTATGAAGAAGCAAAGAATGAAAAAAATAAGTGAACGACGTTCAAAAGCGATCGAAAAGAAAGAAAACTGTGCTAAAATAACAAAAACAAAAAATTGAAAATGAATAATGACTACTGATTGTATTTAGACATTCTCGTATGTATTTAATACGAAAAGAAAACTATTAGCGATGGGCCTTTCATATTTTGCAATTTTTGTACAAAAAGTTATGTGCTTTTGTATTCGGCATTTCTTAAGTGCGTGAAATTAAGTATTTTCAATCGATCAGTAATCAATAAAATCGATGGGCCAAAACTCAGAAGTACCATAAATCGATAGACTTGAATGTTGTCTTTCATATTTTCCAAGAAATTCGTTCGTGCAGCATTTGCATAAAAAGTTATGTGCATTTATAGTTAACGCTGATGTATCGAATACCTAAAGCCGTGGGAACGCCTAAATAGAATCCTGTAATCAATCAATAAAACCGATCGGCCGAAACTCAGAGATAGTACAGATCGATAGATTTGAATGTTCTCTTTCATATTTTGTAAGAAATTCGTTTGTGCAACATTTGCATAAAAAGTGATGTGCATTTATAGTTGACGCTGTCTTGAATATCTGAAGTCGTGGGAGTGCCCGTTTTCAATCGATAATTAATCAATAAAATCGATCGACCAAAACTCAGAAATAGCCTAAATCGATAGATTTTAATATTCTCTTTCATATTTTGCAAGATATTCGTTTGTGAAACATTTGTATAAAAAGTTATTCGGCTTTCGCACGGGTAGATCGACTGAGGGAGCTGCGACTAATTTTCTCGAGTTTATATATAAAAATGTCGATGATGGTCACTTTTTCGACCTAACCCGTGCCTTTGATTGTCTTAATATCGCTTTCATCGGCGCTAAATTATATAATATAGGCATTAGAGGTAATCTTTTAAATTGGTTTCTGTCGTATTTAAACGCCCGCAAACTCTGTGTTAAAATTGGCAGTCATTGTTCATCTGAATATGATGTAGATTACGGAGTTCCTCAAGGATCCGTGTTGGGACCTCTTATTTTTTTGTTATATATTAAGACGTCGTTGATTATGTTAATACCGATCATATCACTATATTTGCTGACGACACATCTATGGCTGTCCCTGCACGGACTCTTGAGGAACTCCGAGCTAAGGTAGCTGACATCTCTGCACAATTTGGCGATTGGTGCCTCAAGAATAGACTTATTCTCAATCTTAGTAAAACGTGCGTTTTACAATTCTACAATAGAAATATAATGTAATGTAATGTATATAATGTAAACGGCACATCTCTTGCTGCTAAACCCTCCACTAAACTTCTCGGCATTTTTGTCGACGAGCAGCTTAACTGGCATGAACAAATTAATTATGTGTGCAAGCATCTGAATAGAACTCATTTTGCCATCTTACATTTAAAAACCGCAACGATCAGTTGCTCGCCACGTACTATGCTTTGGGTTACAGCTATTTAACTTACAATGTAATTCTATGGGGTAATGCGACTAACTGCTCGAGAGTTTTTATTGCCCAAAAGAAATTTGTTCGCCTGATATTTAATTTGAAGCCCAGGCAATCATGTAGAGATACATTCAGGAAACACAGATTGCTAACGTTCCCCGCAATATATATACAGGAATGGGCAAAAGTCTGGAACCGTGCTAATATCGTCTGTACCGTTAGTTAAATTTTTGTGAAAATTTGCATTAATATACTTCCTGGCGGATCTGATTAGCAAATACTCGTTCGACTGAGACTTCCGGTTTAACCGGAAATGATATCAACTTTTGTTTTTTAAATAGAACACCCTATATATTTTTTAAGGTTTCGAAAGAGCTCTCTCTCAGGAATTCAATGATATAAAAAATTAATTCCTGCGATGTTAAACTACCACAATAGGCAATTTTTAAAATTTTTCTCTAGGTATTTTTTTATCATGTGAGCCATGAAACATAACTGGAAAATAGAAACTAAAATTGAATAATATTGACAGAGTCAATGTTAATTAACTCAATATGGCTCAATTAATAGAAAAAGAGCGAATACAAATACTGATGATGATGATTGGTTTTGGTGACCGCATAAGAACACAGCAAGAAGTTTACAATCTGTTTAATAACTTGCATCCAGATCGCAACCCTATATCTCGAAGAGTTGTAAGCAAGACTCTGAGAAGATACTCTCGAAACCGATCTGCGACTTACATCATGATTTAACGCCATAACTGTGGTTGATGTTTGAGGTAATTCTCCCAATTCGAGAGCAATATCCTCAGCAACAGTGTTATTCGTTGTTGCAGTATTCGATCGTCCGCTTTTACTTACATTTCTAACACTTCCTGTTAAATTATATCTTCTCTGAGTCTTACTTACAACACTTCGAGATATAGGGTGGCGATCTGGATGCAAGTTATTAAACAGATTGTAAACTTCTTGCTGTGTTGTTATGCGGTCACCAAAACCAATCATCAATGAGTATTTTTACACACACTTTTTCTGTTAATTGAGTCATGTTGAGTTAATTAACATTGACTCTGACAATATTTTTCAATTTTAGTTTCTATTTTGTAGTTTTGTTTCAAGGTTCACATGATGAAAAAATATTTACAGAAAAATTTAAAAAATTCCTTTTGTGGTAGTCTAACATCACAGGAATTAAATCTTTATATCATTGAATTCCTGAAAGAGAGCTCTTTCGAAACCTTAAAAAATATACAGAGTGTGCTATTTAAAAAACAAAAGTTGATATCATTTCCGGTTAAACCGGAAGTCTCAGTCGAATGAGTATATGCTAGTCAGATCCGCCAGGAAGTCTTGTATATTAATGCAAATTTTCACAAAAATTTAACTAACGGTACAGACGATATTAGCTTGGTTCCAGACTTTTGCCCATCCCTGTATAGTGTCTCTGACTGTACTCTGACTCTTTTTTTAGTGTTTTCATTTTTTAGTGTTTGCGTCCTGCTTATGATTTTCTTATTCTATTGATTGACGTGTACATCCATTCTTGTAACTGGCTACGTACAATAAAGGAATTTATTATTTATTACTATTATTATTTATAGTTGACGCTGTCTTCAAAGCGTGAAGTCGTGGGAACGCCCGTTTTCCATCGATAATTAATCAATAAAATCGATCGACCAAAACTCGAAAGTACCATAAATCGATAGACTTGAATGTTCTCTTTCATATTCTCCAATAAATTCGTTTGTGCAGCAGTTGCATAAAAAGTTATGTGCATTTATAGTTAACGCTGTCTTGAATATCTGAAGTCGTAGGCACGCCCGTTTCCAATCGATAAAATTAATCAATAAAATTGATCGGCCAAAACTGAGAAATAGCATAAATCGATAAATGTTCTCTTTCATATTTTGCAAGAAATTCGTTTGTGCAACACTTGCATAAAAAGTTATAGTGTACGCTGTATTGAATACCTAAAGCCGTGGGAACGGCTAAATAGAATCTACCGGGTGTTTATAGAATGGTAGCCAGTCGATAACTCCGTTAATAATAGAGATATTTTAGTAAACTTTCTTTTGTTTTGTTTGACAGAAGGTAGCCTATATGGCAATATGCATTGCTCTTTTCCTAGGCCTACTGTGATTGAGTTATTATACATAACTTTGTTTTTCCAAATGAAACACCCAGTATATTTTGTGATATTTGGAATCTACTCTAAAAACTTTATCTAATAACAAAGTTTCGACAAAATCAAAGACATGGTTTAATTTTTTCAATAATTTTTTAATTGTGTACAAGTTGGCCGTGAATTGTTTAAAACTGTCAAAAATGCTCTAGCATTGATATAATAAATAAAATTAAGTCAATAAAATACTTTACTAAGGAATTATTGCATCTTAAAACATAAAAAATGTAATTCATAAAAAAAATATTTTTTTTAATGGAAACATATGAGTTTCAGTTCATATTTGACAAATGCATAAAATTAGCTTTCCAATGGTATAAGACACTTGGTTATTTACTGTACCCTAATTATTTAAATATCAATTTAAAAATTATTGAAAAAATTAAACCATGTCTTTGATTTTGTCGAAACTTTGCTACTGGATAGGGTTTCTAGAGTAGATTCCAAATATCACAAAATATACCGGGTGTTCCATTTGGAAAAACAAAGTTATGTATAATAACTCAATCACAGTAGGCCTAGGAAAATAGCAATGCATACTGTCATATAGGCTACCTTCTGTCAAACGAATCAAAAACAAGTTTACTAAAATATCTCTATTATTAACGGAGTTATCGACTGGCTACCGTTTTACAAACCACCTGTATAGTCAATCAATAAAACCGATCGGCTAAAACTCAGAGATAGCATAGATCGATAGTTTTGAATGTTCTCTTTCATATTTTGCAAGAAATTCGTTTGTGCAACTTTTACATAAAAAGTTATGTGCATTTATAGTCTCGAGTATTTGAAGTCGTGGCAGCGCCCATTTTCAATCGATAATTAATCAATAAAATCGATCGACCAAAACTCAGAAATAGCATAAATCTATAGATCTTTCGTATTTTGCCAGAATTTTCTTTGTGCAACATTTGTACAAAAAGTTATGTGCTATTGTAACGAGCGTCTAAATAAAAACCTGGTCAAGTGGGTTGTGATCGAGAATTTATCCATTGCATTTACATAGCAGAATTAATAAATGTAGCCTACTTGACCATGTTTTTATTTAGACACGAGTTATTTGGCGTCTTTTAAGTGCGTGACATTAACTATTTTCAATCGATCAGTAATCAATCAAATCGATCGTCCCACACTTACTGGTGACATCTTTCGGTATATTTGATCATTTGCTGTCCGATTACGTGCAAGTTTTCATCGTAAATAAATAGTTTCTTTAAAAAGTTATTTATATAATTAGGTGCTAGGCATTTACCGCCAATAATTTGGATTTCGTTTTTTTCTCAATTGGGACAAACTATAGTTAATGATCTTCACAATGCTGTTAAAATTATAGTTCTGTGATAATTAGGACGGCTTTGGCAGCCAATTTAAATTTTGAAATTTTGTTGATGGAGGTTTGTTGCTAACTTCTCACCGGTAACATGGTTGGCGAACTTTTTTTTGTAGCAACGGGTTAATTGAGGTTAAATTTTGTAGTAATAAACCGTGGGTCAGGTGCTTTAAGTAATTAAAAAATATATCTTTTTTTCTCTAATTCTCTAATATTATACTTATACGTATAATACAAAGTTCATCGGCATTTTTCACTAGTGCGAAATTTGCTTGTTTTACTGGTGATAACTTTTGTATATCAGGGCCCCGTTTCACGAAAGTTACAAGTTACATATTCACCAGTAAATTTTTCTTGACTTTTGAAAAATAGAAGGTACAAGTATTTTACGAACATATAGTTACAAGACTTGTTATAACCAGTGAATTGTCACTATTTTACCAGTAATATTTTCACAATTTCACAATTGTAACTTTTAATATTTTCACTAGTTACAAAATGACACTAGTTAAATAACCAAATACTCGTATTTTCACCCAGACTCAAAGGTGAGTAACTTTTCTTCTCAATTAATATGATGTTATGTTTTTCTTTATTCGTGTTATTATTTGTTGAAAGTGACCAAGTGGGACTCTTCCTCAGAAGACGAACTCCCTCTAGAGCGACACCGGTAGCTTTCTTGTTGATTTGATTTTTGTTTATATTCATTTTCTTTTTTACTTCACTGACTTTAGTGTTGATTTTAAGAAAACATGAATTTCAAGAAAAAAGAAAAACAAAATATATTTCGCTAATCAGAAAAACAAAAGTTTATCGTTGTATTTATCATATTAGTCATTATAAATGAAAAAGATTAAAAGCAACACACGATCGAACGACAGTAATTTGTTATTTGTGTAATAATCTTACTGGAATCAAGATTCACGAGAAAATGAAGATCGACGACAGTCTTTTGTTCTTTTGACTATAACGATACCCAAGAAAAAATAAAATAGAAAAAAAATAAAAAGAAGAAATAAAAATAGAAAATACATTAGAAAAAAAGAACGCGTTTTAGTTAAAAAAAAAAAAACTACAACAATAGATTTTCATGAAATAGATAAAAAAGCAAATAAAGCAACATTTATCCGTATTCTGATCTTATGATTAGTCATGTCTAACTAAAGTCGTGATTAAAATAAACAAGAAACGATATAACGTGCATTCAAAAAAGTCTGTTATCGAGAAGGCTCTGAACTTGCGTCGTAGCTTAGTGCGTATATTATAACATTGAATAACTGCGAGCTGTCATGCTGTCAGCAGCGTTCAATTGTCGAAGGCTTTATTTACTTCTTCGAGGTATGTAGAGTGTTTTTTTTTTCATTCTGGCGTCGAAGTTGGTCGTGAAAGTTTAATTGTGAACCATCCTCATCATGACAGTTGTTCATTTGACATTTGAACTTGCATTTCTAACCTTGCTTTCGAGGTTTTGAACTCAACAGCATGAGAGAACAACACAAGAATGTGATCTATTGTAATAAACGAAAATATACAATAAGGATGAGATCTGTTGTAACAGATGAAAACAGACAATGAGAAAATAAGATTTACAACAAATAATCAAAATTGTAATGCATTCACAATAAGCACCTTGTCACGGCTAACTTCGACGCCAAATTAAAAAACACCCGTCATTTGTAACAAAATAAATGTTTTATTTCATGAGTACACATACTTGTAAGTATTTAATCACTCCTCTAATTTTATTCACAAGTGTTACAAATCTTTCATGAAACACTTGTATTTGTATACTTGTTATTACAGGTGCCTGTAATTGTGAAATTGTTACTTTGTGACTTGTAACTTTCGTGAAACGGGGCCCAGGAAAGTAATTAGTTGATCCCTATAACAAAGATGCCGACAAATACATAGTTTCGTATCTTTTAAAATAAGAATTAGTGACGTTTGCTTTTGGAAATTGAAATAATTCGACCTTTGCAATATGACATTTGTCACCAATACCAATTCAAATTAAATAGCCCTGCAAAAAAGTGTAACACCTATTATTGAGGTGAAAAAAAGCCCTTGATGGAAATAATTTCTACAAAATCGAAATTTTCATCGACTTTATAAATATCTCATTCCAAATTATCTAGCGAGTCACTGGTTCGCCATCACAGATATAGAATTTGCATGAGTAAAGTCAGCGCCATCCATTGGTTAAAAACTTAAAAACGGTTGAAATTGTCATTAGGCTTTTGTAAACCACGGGAAACTGTATTTTTCATTTCATTAAATTATAAAAATAATTCTAGAACCTATGCCATCTATTGATGTAAATTGTAGTTTAGTTCTTGTCAGAATTGACCGGCGCGTTTTTCAAAAATAAATAAACCAAATTGTTATAATATTGTCAGTCTATTTTTTTAGGAAAAAGAAAAAAATTGAAAACAAAAGTTGCTGCCATCTATTGTCGGTACAACACAGTAACTTGCTTATTTTACATATCACGTAATTTGTTAGTGTTCTTATTTTAATTTTACATTTCAATTTATTTACCGGTTTTATTTTTAGCGAGTCTCTGTTAAAACGTGAACGATTTATAGAAGGATCTTGGATTTGAGTCAGCGGAAGAAATTGAGTGAAAATTTTAATTTTAGCCTCTCAGTCATAAGCGTGAATTTTTTCCGGTTCTCTCGTCGGGTCCTAGTTATTTACGAATTTATTTCCGTTCCGTGTGATGTCCAACAAATCGCGCGTACGCGAGAAAAGTAAAATAAATCACAGCTTCCTGGATTTACACAAGCACTCAACTCGGAAAATATCTCTGGTTGAGATTATTTATGCCACAGAAAATTAGAAATATAACTGAGCGAACTACGAAGTCCAGTTGTGGTGAATGGTAATATGTTTATATTTTCATTTCAAAAGATGTGTTCGACCATACAAATTTATGTTCGATTATTATTTAGATTAATTTGCGCCTGAACGGTCCAGTGGTAAGAGGACCGGCCTTGCAATCGCATGGTCGTCGGTTCCAACCGCACTCGGGATTTTCTCGGGGGTGGTCGGTATCGACTTCAGGCACCCTTCAGTGTTGGGGATAAAATTCGACACTGCTTCCCCTTAAACGGCGAGGAGGTTCGAAACAACAAAGCCATACACACACTCAAATACACTCCTGCTCCTGAGGTCCTGACAAGTCTTTGACTTAGGGCCCCGTTGGGCAACCACCACAGATTAAAAAAAAAAAGTACCATTTCAGTTTAAATTTGTTTCCATATATTACCCATTATAGGCCGAAGGCGCAATTAACCAAGAAATATTAGAAAACTATTCTATTTCAGTTAAATGTATGTGTCAATATTTCACTATTTATTTGTGCAAGAACGTCATAGAGCGAGGACGCGATCCGATCTTTATTATAAACTTTGCCTCTTTGTTAGGTTTGATGTGTTGCTCGTTCAGATCTCGCGACCAACCCCAATGCCGTTATTCTGATTATGCAAATACACTCATTAATTATGAAACTATAAATCTTCCTTCCCGAGCAAAATGAGCAGAGCTTAGGTAGGTAGTTTTACACTTTATTAAACGAAACTTTCGTTTTGTTTGGATTTTCTAATTCTCTATTTAAAATGAATATGCAATTTTTTCTATGTAAAAAAAACAGATAGAAACAAACCTAATACAAATCAAGAAAACTGAAACGTTTCCATTTCACGAACGTCATCAAAAGCTCGCAACTTTTTTTAATGAAATATTTTGGTTTGTTATAATTCGAACTCTAATAATTTATTTTTTTACGACAACGTCAATGATTAATAATGTTTTATTTCTAATTACACGCCTAGTTAATCAAAGCGCGCATAAATTCTTCAAAAAGCGACACGATCTCAACCGCAATAAATCTAAATTTTTTCCGCTCGATGAACGCACACATCTGTTACCCAGACGCAAACTGTTATTACTCACTTATCAAGCTCCTCGCATTCATATTTAATGGGTCAGGCAAAAGTGCAATGCCGAAACGTATCTCCTCCTGCATCACTGCTTCGATAAATCGTTTTGTTTTGCAGTTGCGTGTGCCGAGAACGTCCAGAAACGAACCGGAAAACGAAGCTACGTGTGTCCCCCGGATTTCGTCCGGCTCAGTAATAAATGCTACTACTTCAGCACGAGTCCTGTGACGTGGCAGGATGCGTTTTGGAAGTGCAACGATCTGCATAGTAACCTGGCTACCATAAGGAGTCCATACCAGGATAAAATACTCAAGAAATTGTTGGATAAAAGTACAGTAGGTATGCAACAAAAAATTAGAAAAGAAAATTATAAAGAGCGCCACCTATCACTTGCATAGAAATAATTTTGTTAGGTTTAGAATCTCGTTCTTGGTTTTGCATGACTAGTAGCACTCTCTAGATAGCCAATGAGAAAATAACGAATGAAAATAGTTTGTTAAATACTCAATAGATGTCACTTGTATGTGCAAATTCGAAAAATGAACATTTATCACAAACCATTTGCTAATTCCGAAGCTCAATTGGCTCACTTACCGTCAGATGTCGCTTTTAAGTAGCAGAGAAACAAGTTTCCAGTGGGGCCAGGACACGATGATGTGACGTACGGTTATAATAAGCTCCTAATTCTCCTTTTAAACTTTGCATCACACCTCTTAGTTATAGAATTTGTTACTTTTATTTACAGGTTTCAGTTTTCCACTCTGCTAAAGTAACAGTAACGCCACCACATATTTGGTAAGCTGTCTCCAAATTAAACCGAGTTTGTCTCCAAATTGGGGCGTCAAATTTAGAACATTTGATGAGCCACCTGTCTAGTTCTATTGGAGTTTGCAGCTAAGCGTTCGCCACCTGGTGTCAACTAAACAAACCCTTGTATGCTACACAACAAATCGTGTTTTGGCGTCGATCCTGAGTGTATGATGTATCAGAATTGTGTTATATGTGACATTCACATTAAATCAACTTGTGTATTTGTATTAGTACGCACTTAAACACGTGCATTACAAAAATTCCGTGTAGCTTACAAAGGTTCAGATTTCTCCACAGTAGCGCTGTGATCTTAAAATCAAACGCCTATTATCTGTGATAGTAGTTAGTATAAATAATTTGAAATCAGCGCCATCTATTAATATCATTGCAAGAAGATAAATTATCTGCAGTTATTCTCTCCTGGAGTTACATGGTAGACATCAAAAAATTCTAAATTGTGAGGATCACAAGAAGAAGATTCGAAAAATTATTTTTAAATCAACGCCATCTATTGTTGCAATCACAGACAGGGGAGCTCACCTAAAATTGAGCGAGGCACTTTTAAATGATGAAAAGGACCACTCAAGTTATTATGAAATTAGTTCTTATTAATTTCAATGAAAACGCATCTCAAGCTTAATGATAAAAATATTTAAAAATGTGCTCCATCTGTTGTCGAGTCCAGGAAAATGTGTGGAAATTATGCCCTGCTTTTTGAAAATATTCCAATTTTGCAATTATACTTAGTGATTAACAGACTTTGGCCTTTCAAACAAATCATTAAACAAAACAAAAAAATAAAAAATTAGAAAGAGAATGAAAAGCAACGCCATCTATTATTCTCATAAAACCACAATTTAGAAGAAACGAGAGAAATAACTATGTGCATGTATTCACAATTATCTATAACCTACATTTGCATCACTAAAGCTACAGTTACTATAGTTCAAAGACGGTGCCATCTATTGGTGTCGCTGTGAGAAACTTGTCTAATTTTAGTCGATTTGAAATGGATGGTGGGCATTCGAGAAAAAGGTCGAAATTGTCGGTATAAATTACTAAAAATCACAAAGAAGGTGTTTTCATCAAATTATCGCTAGAAAGTGAGCTGTTACAAAATCTCAGGAAAAACTTTTTTCCATTATATCAGAAAAAACTACTTTAATATCTGCGCCATCTGTTGTCAAGATTATGAAAGCACATCCTCCCTGGATTTGCTTGAACAATTTCCAATTTTTTTTTTAAACCAGCGAATATCCCTTTTGTGAATTCTTCATGTTTGGATGTGAAACGAAGAAAAAATTCGTCGACAAGATCTGCTGCCACCTGTTGTCAGTATTTATGCAACAAAAAAGAAAAGCAAAATCAAACACAGCATTTGCTGTGCCATCTATTAATAAGACTCGACATTTTTTTCACGTTCATGGTCATGTTCACGTTTACGTCCACGTTCGCGTCAATTGTGCACAAGCCTTATTAATAGAGAGCGGATTTATAACCACAATAAAAATGAAAATAAGCGCTTAGAAGCTTAATATTTTATGGGAAGAAGCTTTATTTTCACAAGAAAAGCTTTAAAAATAAAACAAAATAAGCAAAAATTCTTATTATTAAACTCAACTGACTCAACAAAGCAATATATATTTTTTAATCGAACTCGTTTACATGTCTTGAATAACATGATTTTTGTTTAATTAAGGAATTTGTTAATAAGAACAAAAAACAAAAAGAAATAACTTGCAAATAAAAACATAACTATAGCCGCGAACAAAAAAAGTTGGCTTTTTTAGATACTAGAACTCTGCTGTGTAGTCGTAGTTATGAGCTTATAACGAGTGATCAATATCTTTTCTAATCAAGTGACTTATGGAAATAAAATCCGTGTGTCTTTGATTAGTTCATTATTTCAAATGCCAGTTGAATTATTTATATTGCATTCTTATACAAAATCTAACTGCTGTTTTTATGTATTACATGCTTTTTTTTATAAATCTGGATATCAAATCCCAAGTTCACATTTCCCATTTAAAAACAAACCAGTTTATGCGCAGCCGCAGCTCGTAGCAACGACAAGTTTTAAGGTTACATTCGATGCATGAGTTTTGTTATGATGATTCAGTTAAATTGCTATGTTTTTGAATTAATTAAATTTTAGTGCAATAAAATCTATTGGAGTAAATGTTACTTTTATAAAGATAACGACGTCAAATGTATACAATGAAAAACTGGTTCATAGAAGGTGCGTAAATGTCCGCCATACTTTTGTAAACACATGCGAATTCTACGTTTTAAATTGTTAATAACATTTCCTAGGATTACTGGATTGTTACTTAACTGTTCACAATGCAACAATAAACTCTTATGAACAAAGATTTCTGTTAATAAATTAAACTTAGTGACACTGATAGTTATAAATAATTGAAATAACACTTGAAAAAATGAATTAATCAAAGACATACAATTTTCTTTCCATAGGTCACTTGATTAGAAAAGATAATGATCACGCTTTACTTACGGATGACAAATAATAAATATTACTGTTTGTCATCCGTAAGTTTCAGCTCATAATTACAAACACCCGCCAAAAATTTTAGTGTCTAAAATTGACGTCAAAAAAAGGGTGGACACTTTTTTGTCCGCGACAGGATAAACTTGCCATAGTCCGTTTTTTGTAATACCTGTCAAATGTTTCTGATGTTGGTAACATACATGTTACCTGAATGTTAGGAAATTTCAAAAAATTCTGTTCTATATTATAAAGCAGACCATAAGCAGACTTCCAACAGGAAGTCTAAAACTTTGACACTGACAGATAGAAAAAAAAATCAAACAATACTGAGGTTATATAGTATACTTGGGGCCGATACTTTAGTCACTGGTTAACTTTAATCCTTGGTTTATTCCCACAGAAACAACTGTCTCTACAATTGTAGGCATGGAAATAAACCAAAAGTTAAAGTTAATGGGTGACTAAAGTACCGGCCCTTAGACCCGATTTTATAATCGTTGGATAAACTGAGTACATACCGGGTGTCCCAAAACCTTCGTTTGAGACTGAAACAGTATATAGAGAGGCGCAAAAGAAACAACTTTTTTGGATACTTTTTTTTCCAAAAGTCAATAATAAAGAGGGTTGGAAAATATTGTTCTTTTGGCAATATCTTCTGGATCTTTAAAGTTATGAAACTAACAGTTTAAATTTAGGTATAAGGCACCTAACTACGCATTTACAACATATTTGTTAGATCCTCCCTCCTTTTTAAAGGGTAGTTTTAGGGGGTGACTTTTCAGTATTTTATTGACTTTTGGAAAAAAAAAGTATTGAACAAAGTTGTTTCTTTTGCGCCTCTCTACATACACAGATGGTCTAATGAAGACTAGGGATACGGTTTACTGTGAGTAAATAAAGGAGAGGCTCATTGAAACTTGTGTGGAAGTGAAATAGAGATATTACAATGTTGCGTAAGAAGCTAGGAATTCGACCGGCGCTAGCGGCCGGAGTGTAGTCCGTGTTATCAATCGGCAACGTCGATTGATGTAGCTATTTCGTTTACTCATGCGCTTTTTACTATTCTATCCTTCATTTACACACGGAAAATGCATCCCCAGTGGTCACTGGGCCAACGCGATATATACCGTTTCAGTCTCAAACGAGGGTTTTGGGACACCCGGTATATAATACTATTTTTAGAATAATGTGATGTGGATATGGAGGAACGTTAAAAGATATTCGGCGAATAGTTATTCTGTCCTTATCCCACGATTGTAAAACTGGGTTTAATAGTATAATTTGTAGTTGGTTTTTCTTATTTTTTCTTTAATATCTGCTGTTATAGAAAAAAAATTATACATGACGATAAAATTTAATTATCGACTCCGGAAAAATAATTCACTCACTTAATACTTTCCTCTCGTCTATAAAATTCAATTTTAACCTTTAAAGTTCATTTTTTATTGTATGTCGATCGTATAGACCTGAGTTAAGAAAATATACGACGAGATGACATGACATGACCAAAGCCGCAAGGCTATTTCACGAAAGTTAGAAGAAGATAACTATATAAAAGTTCTTTGATTCATCGATCGATTGGCATGTATAAAAAAAATGAATTGTAATTGTAATGAATTCCAGAAACTTTGTTTTTATTTTTTTCGATAACAGATCAAAAAATTTAAACAATAATAAAAAATTAAAACTTGAAAAGACGTAAAAAAGCAGTAAATATGCGTATAAAATTAAATATGCATAAAACTGTAAAAGTAGCAAAAAAAGCATAAAAAAGTATGCGTCAAATAATATCAAATTTTTAATTAGTTACAGAGTATGAAAAGTTTTGCGTTGCTATTATCCCTCACGAGAAGCATAAAAGCTAGAAATCCGCTCTCTACTTATTAATACGAAAAAGTAGACCAATTCTTGTCTAGAACAGTTACATGTAGACACTAGAAAAGGTCGAAATTGTCGTTATATTTTTGTAGACTACGGGAAAAAATGGTTTTTAATAAACTACAAAAGTAATTTTTAACCAACGCCATCTGTTGGTAGAAACGTAAAAACCTAATTTAGTTCTCGTCTAGAGCTGGACGCACTTTTTTGAAAAAAAAGGAACTCGAAGTTATAATCATTATATCCAATTTAATTTTTTTTTTAATTAAAATTCAGGAAACCAGTTTCACTGTACTACAGCGCCATCTGTTGTCGAGACTAGAAAAAGTGGAAGTGAATCCAAAAATAATTCTTGAAAACGTTCCAATTCCAACACGAAACTGGAAACGAATTGCATACAATCACTAAATAAATAGAATTGGCGCCATCTGTTATCGTCGCGATTGAAAAAAGTGGTTGTAACTTAAAAGTAACTTTTGGAAACGTTTCAACATCAAGAGCTTTTACTTTTGTTGATTCTCTTTCTCTCTTTTCTCACTTTTACATGTGTATCAAATATCCGATCGCACTCTAGTTTAAACTAGAAACGATCGTTATTCTTGCTTTTGAATTGACATCAGCGCCATCTGTCGCCGTTGACACTGAGAGAAAGTGGTTGAAATCTAAAAATAATTATTGGAAACGTTCCAATGTGAAATTAAAAACGAATGCCGTTTTTACATCGTAAATTTTTCACATCCAATCTTAAAACAAAATTGCTGCCATCTATTGTTGATATGTTTTAAGTAAGCAACAAAAATCAACAAGAAAGCACAAAACCGCTTATCACCCACATAAAACCATTGGCCGTTACGTGATAAGTATGAGAAAGAATCAAAAGAAAAACGAGAGGTGGCGCCATCTATTGCTCGCAAGATAATTCCAGAAAAATACGAATTAGTCTTTTGTTTACGATCTAGAAACTGCCATTTGCATGGCTAAAGCACTATAAAGTCAGCGCATCTAACGGTTCATTGTGAGAAAATTATTTAGTTCTTGTCTGCTACACTTGAGTCTAAATCATCATTGTACTTTTGTTAACTATGGAAAACTGTAATTTTCATTAGAATAAAGAAACAATTTTAAATTCCACGCCATCTATCAACGCAAGTTGTCGTTTAGTTCTTGTTAGAGCTGGCTGGCGCAGTTTGAGAAAAAAAGGAAATAAATCAAGTAGTCACGATACCGTCAGTCGAAGTTTCTAGAAAAAGAAAAAAAAATGCAAAAGCTGCCGCCATCTATTGTCATTTCGTAGAACCATATGTAGTTTACATAATACTTGAGGTCTAATTAAGAAAAACGGACATAAACGTCTGAGAATTTGTAGATTCGTTTCGTAGGAAGACAATGGCGCCATCTACCGTCGTATTGTTGTGGATTGTGAACTTCACTTTCCAATCGCGATGCCAAAATATATTTGTAATAATTTGAAAGATAATCACATTAACCAGGATTTTTGTTTTAATAGGAAAGTAGGAAATGTATACGTTACAAATTGTGAGCAGGTTTTTCTTGCTGGTGAGTTTGGTAAAAGACGGCGCCATCTGTCGTCAGAATATGACAACTTCGGAGAACGTGTCTAAAATAGAGAGCAGAGAGCAGCAGCAATACATTTTAGTAACCCAACAAACAATGGTCATTTAAATTTTTAGTTCTACTAGTAATATGTAAAACAGCACCATCTATCACCTAATAATTTAATTACATTCAACACTGAAAGTCTTTCTAGGATCCACTTTTTTTTTCAGCTTCTTTGGAACGATGGATTGGAGGTCGTTACAACTGGGAGCAGATGATATGGCAATGGGCGGCTTCCGGCAAGATCATCGACTATCAGGGATTCCTCGGCCCTCAAACACCTGACAAGGAATCCATGAGATGGCACTGCATTATCCTCAACCCCAGACTACACTACAAGTAATCCACACATCAAACTTCTCAAGACAAACAAATAACTCGATCTTTTCGTTTTCAGGTGGGACCACCGAAGCTGTCTCGAGAAGAAACACTTCATCTGCCAAACAAAAATCAAGAACGTATCAAAGAAGGGCAAGAAGAAACTAGAGCGCCAGTACCACGCCACCAAATACAAGAAGCTGAACGAAGTTCCTGTTCCAAACCTGCCGGAAATAACCGACAATAAACTGCAGGTCAGCGCCAACCAAACGGTGGCGCAACCGCCCAACTCGGAGGATAACGAGTTGAGAAACACAGCTTTCGCTCATGCCCCTAAAGCGTTGAGGAAGAGGAAAGGTCGAAAAGGAAAGGGTAGGAAGAAGAACCGCGCTAATAAGCGACGCAAAGAGATTCTACAGGACGCGCCCCATAAAGAGGGCGATCGATCTACGAAGGCGCTATCGAAGAAAGAGGGTGACGTTCCTGTCGGAAAGCTCAGCTGGAAGACCTACTACAAAGCCACGATAAGTCCTCTGCATCCTAGGGGAATCGTCGAGGAGTTTACTTACACCTAAACGCCCACTCCTACGTATTTATTGTAACAAGGACTTTTTCTACTTTCCTTCTTAGCTTTACGGAGATTATTTATTACTCTTTAACGCTGTAACTGTACATATTTATACATCTTTGCAAAGCTTACTTGATCTTTTATGTCGTAAACTGCAAGGTTATTTACTCGACGGAATCAATGGAATCTGCGTTTGTATTAAGCCGGAATCGTAGGTGTTGTGCAAGGATTACGTAACGCATGGTATTGTATTAACGATAATTGCCGAGAGGGGGGTACCGTTAATTTTTAATTTATTGTACCGTTGTTGTGTATATTACTTTGCTATTGTTCGAAACATGTGAAACAATAAAGTATTTGACTCGTTGCCTAACTTGGTTTTGTTCATTTGAATAATGAAAGAAGCAAAAAGAGTGAAAAGTAAATATATATGAAGTAGAAGTTAGGGGACACCTCCTATAATAAATAAATAAATGATGTATGTACAGGATGTATCTGTATTAACACGATTGTTAAATTAGTTTTTTGCTATTAGATAAGCAATCCATCTAGATCCGGTTGTAAAATATATAAAAATTATACTGAAAAAAATGATACAGATATCTGTAATTTCATTATTATGATCCAAAACCCTCTTGCGTTACGTGTCCATCGTCCATTAAAATGAACTACTAGAACTTTAACGTTGGGAAAAATTTCAAAAAAAGTAAAAAGTATGCAAATTCCCTACGAAGTTTTGAATTTATGGAAAAATTCTGGGAAATGTTCTCAGTAGATCGTGTAGAATTCTTTTGGAATTTAAAAACTCTCTAAATTTAAGAATCTTCCGTCGAGAAAAGTAAAGTGCTTAGCTACCTTCCATTATTGGGCAAAAGAAACTGTCGCCTTTTTCTAATCGCCCATTTTCCGAGATAGGTATAAATTTGTAATGTGGTTCACATTATTCGACACCATTAATTGAATTGGCTTCCGGTTGGGACCGCGTCTCGGTGATTTTTTCCACTGCCGACGTTTCGCTTTTCATTGCAGAAGAACTTCCTCAGGGCTGCTGCTGGTAGTGGTTTTGCTGCTGCTTCTCGTTAGTCGTCTCAACACCAGCAGCAACAGCAGCAGCAGCCCTGAGGAAGTTCTCTTGCAATGCAGAGCGAAACGTCGACAGAAGAAATCCTTGAGAGTTATGTCAACGATTTCTTCTCTGCCCTGAGGAAGTTCTTCTGAAATGAAGAGCGAAACGTCGGCAGAAGAAATCATTGAGAGTTCCTCGAGTTTCTTAAAAATCATTTTTTTATTGAAAAGTGATCACAGTTCGTTAACACTTTTGGATGTCCACCAATTTAGTGTCAATCAGGCACGTGCAACCTGCGGCTCACGGACCGCATGTGGCCCCTCTGACATATTTATGCGGCCCACAGCATAGAATTGAATATAAATAAAAGTAAAAGCGAAGTTTCTTTCTTTGCTAATTTTTTCTATAACAAAATTACTTTCCTATTTCAAAATTCCAAGGTTGTCAATTCAGATTCCTCGCCAACTTTGATAATAAAAAAATTTACCCGCATATTAAAATTCAACTTAAATGTTACTTCATTTGTGTTCTAAAGTGCTGTGACATGTTAGTTTTTAATTTTGATTTTTGCAATTTCAGTCGAAGAACTTTACTCTCGTGTCAGATTTTGATCCAACCACGGAATGTCAGATATCTAAACCGGTCTGAACTGATAAATAATAATTAAAGGGAGGAAAATCGATCATACCAACCACAGCTTTTTTCAAATAAGAGAAAAAGGAGAACCGAAAGCAAGATTAAAAGCAAAAGTGAACAAACGATTCTTATGTTACATACACCAACGCAACACCCTGTACAATGCTTTCGTGCTGGAAAGCTGATAACGTATTCTTCTTGTGGAAAAGCTTTTACCCATACGATTTGATTATGACTTTCGGGTAATTGCCTGCACGTTGGCAACACTGCTCTGGACCCACAATACCTAAGGAACATAGTGCGGTTCGCCAAGATTTCACAAAACTTAGCCCTTTCGTTTAAAATGTTGCACGGGCCCAGTGGCGCACCCAAGGGTGAGGGGCACCTGCCCGCCCCCGTGAGGCACTGGGGCACCTGCCCCTCCCATATGATTGTAGTTTGTGCGTAAGAAAATAAAAGATTCTTTTATTTCTCCGTAGCTTGGTTATTTTTCACCCCCTCCCCTTTGTATACAAAACATAAGTATACTGTGCCCCCTCAGGATTAAGTAATGGATGCACCACTGCACCATGCGATTAAACAATCAATTTTATGAAGTTCCACAGATTACAATCTGCTTTTTATTCATCAATGATCTGAAAGTATTTTTTTCTACTTACACCCTTACACTTAAATCCTGCTGTCCATTCAAACATCGAATTTAGAATGGATCCACGGTGAATTGAATACTAACGGTGGCAGCATTCAAGTGAGATAGCGAACCGTTACGTCATCGCATACCAGCTTCTCCTTCTAACACAATAACTGTCAACCAATCATTAACCGTCACGGTTGACAGTTAATGTTAATTAATGTTGTGTAAAAGGAGAAGCGGATATGCGGTGACGTAACGATTCGCTATCTCACTTGCGAGAATGCTGCCACCGTTAGTATTCAATTTACCATGGGATAGATCTACGTTCCTTAATTGAATCAACTTTGTCTAAATTGTCTTGTCTTGGATTTCATCTTCAGTATTTCTAAGGTCGTCTCTCTACAGTCCACCACTTCCTTTATTCTGTTCATCCATTTCGTTTCTTTGTCACACTGACAAAGTTGTTTTTGTTGGCTCATCAATTTTTTTCCTTGATCACATTGACTTGTTTACTGATTTTTACTTTGTTTTATATCTTTATGCCTTTCGGCATTGTTTTGTGTGTTTCCTATTGCCTATTTTGATTGGACCTAGGTTTCCTAATTGGACCCACTTCTTCTTGGATTTCATTTTTATTACCTTCAAGGTCATCTCTCGATTGTGCACCACTTACCTCGCTCTGTTCATCCACTTTTTTTCTTTTTCACATTGACTTGCTTACGTACTTACTTGTTGACTGTTTATCCATTTTTTCTTGGTCACATTTGTGTACCTATGACTTTCGGCATTGATTTGTATGTTCCCTAATTGTATTCTTTGGCCTATTCAGAGCATTGAAATTTGGTTGGATCAGGGTTTCCTAATTGGTTCCACTTTTTCTATAATTTGATGTCTTGGACTTCGTTCTTAATATCGCCATAGTCATTCCTCTGTGTGCCTCTTCTGTTCGTTCATTTTTTCTAGGCCGTTCTGTTTTCTTTTTCTTCTACGTTCCTGCTTTACTTAATTTTGTAACTATTTGGTCACTTTCATTTCCATAATATGTTCGAGCTGTCTTTTTCATTTTTTTTTAAATATTCATTCTTATCCTTTGTTTATTCAAAACTCCTTTGCCATTTCATTTTAGGTGTGTTTAATCGAGGTTTCAATTAGTTCAACATATTGATAGAACAATCGTGTCATTTATTCTTCATTTTTTCTTCTTGTTTGTTTTTTTTTAAATGCATTTATTCACGACCGGAAGTAGACAGCGACACGAAAATCGTGACAGAAATAATATGTATATTTACTCTCTAGGAAGTAAAAGTGTTGCTGATGGCGTACTCCCTAGGGATTTTCATTTTATTGACACTTAACGCTTAGCGTAGACTCTTGATTTTGAAGGCAGTAAATTTAACACCGCTTCACTCGTTGCGTACAGCATTTTTTGCAGTACTTGTTTTTCCATTTTTCACTAATTTATCTTTCAAACGGAAAGACTGTTTTACACTATCCTATGTCTTGTACGAGTCCATCGTCAGTGAGTTCGTATCCCTTGAAATGAATTTTTAATTTAAATACATACAGGGTGATCAAAATTACTGCCGGACTATTGCTAACTTCGTTATTATTGGAGCTACGAAGTGGTTCAAATTAGCAAACCTGAACTGTTTTTACTCAGGATTACAGTGGTGATATGAAGAAGACAATATTGCACATCGCATTCTCAAAATAATTGCATGTGTAAAGTTTTTTTTAATGGAACACCCTGCATTTTTTGTTGGCAAATGAAAGAACATCAAATTATAAATACAAATTACTCTTTACTATTTTTCCTTAAAACGAATAATAAAGAAGTTATTGCGAAAGTTGTATTCATCATTTACAATGCGTTTTACGTTCAATGCATTAACAAAACTGTCTTAACACACACTACCTTAGAATTATGTGCTTCAAAAATTAAAAAAAACGTGAAACACATGGGTACAACATTTTGAGGAACTAGTATTTAAAATAAATGTAACTAGTATTATGTACAAAAAAAAATTAATTAATTAAAACTTGCTACTCTTGAAAGTAATGTAACTTAAACTAATTTAAACAAAATTATAAATAACTTAAAGTAAATGTTCAAAAACATTCCCAGTTTATTCTAAACATCGCTGAACACGTTTATAGACGCTTCTAGTGGCATTTAAATGTTGCGGTCTATGGGTTGTATTAATAATAATAACTTCTTTACTATTCGTTTTAACGAAAAATAGTAAAGAGTAATTTGTATTTATAATTTGATGTTCTTTCATTTGTCAACAAAAAATACAGGGTGTTCCATTAAAAAGAACTTTACACATACAATCATTTTGAGAATGTAATGCGCAATTGATTTTCTCATATCACCATTACAATCCTGAGTGAAAGCAGTTCATTTTTGCTAATTTGAACCACTTCGTAGCTCCAATAACAACGAAGTTAGCAATAGTGCGGCAGTAACTTTGATCACCCTGTATAAAAGGATTACGGAAATTTGCGAGGTTTAATAGAAAAGATCATAATCAGAAGACGACCGCAAGATACCTCAAGGAGACTTGTGTCAAAAGCAGATTACTCTTTGATCAGGCTCAAGTTAAAGGAGTGTTTGTCAAAGTATTGGTAAGTTATGTATTGTAGTTTTCTTTACAAGCAAACAGAAGGTCATTTGCGACAGATTTCAAGTTGACATACCATATTGCTATGTATGGTTCCACTTAAGTGCCATTTTTATTAGCTACGAACTCTTCCTTTTTATTTTTATATATTATTTCTAACGTTATTTATATAATGTTTTTTTTTAATTTGAGGCTTGTTTCTGTTACAGGGTGTTGGATTAGAGAAAGTCTTCTCCTCCTTTCTTTATTTGTATGTGTTCTTCAAGAAATTTACGTCAATGATTGACTACGATCCTCGCAAATCGTCTTCAATTCATTAATTGAAATAAAAATCTCGCGGGTGTATAAATCTCACCTCTGTAGGTTTTAGTGAATTAATTACGATCCTAGCAAGTCGTCTTTAATACATTCCTTAACTGAAATAAAATATTTATGTTTGTATAAATCTTATGTTAATAGGTTTAATTAATTACGATCCTAGCAAATCGTCCTTAATACTAGGTCATTTTTAAAATTTTTAATTGGAGTAAGCCATGACTTTTCAAAGGTTGTTGGCAATCCTGACATTAGACAACTTAAATTTTGAATTAAGTCATCAAATTGTCAAGTAATTCGAATTTTCTCAATTTTATTTTTAAAAATGTTCTCTTTGGAGCAAAAAGTTTTTCTTGTCGAAAGCTAATTTAAAAATGCCGAAAAAGATGAAAATGGTGAATGGAAATATTCTATTACGGCTTGCATCGAAGATTTTAGAGCAAAATTTCCACAATGACCTTGCTGCACAAATGTACCATACAGTTTCTGCATTCCGAACCAGAGGTAATGTTACTCGTAAACTAGGAAGTGGTTCTCCTTTGAAGAGAACTCCCGAAGTGGTAGAAGACGTTCGGGTTCGAATGCAGCAAGATCCTAAAAAGTCTATTGCAAGATTGGCTCAAGAAACAAATTTATCTTACTCAACTTGCCACAAAGTTTTAAAGAAAGATTTAAATTTATTCCCCTATAAAATAACTGTTGTTCAAGAACTTCTATCAGTAGACATTCCTAGACGACTGAACTATTGCCACTGGTCAAGACAACTTGAACAATAACGAAGCACTGAACCTGACATTTTTTTCTGATGAAGCATGGTTTCACTCGTCAGGATACGTTAACAAGCAAAACATAAGGATTTGGTCAAGTGAAAAGCCCGAAGAATTCATTCAGCATCCCCTTCATCCAGAAAAAATTGGAGTTTGGATGGCTGCATCTCGGAGGCGCATATTTGGTCAAATATTTTTTGATGGAACAATAAATGCTCAAAGACATCGTGAGGAATTGCTTCAGCCTTTTGTCAATAGTCTGCACGATGATGAGATCCAGTATGGTTTTTTCCAACAGGATAATGCAACACCTCATAAAGCACAGAATTTTATGATGATCGCTTAGTTGATTTTCCAGCGAGATCTCCATATTTAACAATCATGGATTACTTTATTTTCCCTTATCTAAAAACACGAGTTTTAAAAATAACCCACAAAATCTCCATGTACTCACACAAGCAATTGTGAATACTTGCAATTTAATTACGCCACAATGTTTGGAAAATGTTTTCGAAAGCATGAAAAGGCGGGTAGTTGCGTGTATTGATTCAGGTGGTAGTCAGTTTGAATACAGACTGTGAGCTAGTTCAGTATTATTAACCTCAAAATTTATTTTTGACGTTCTGATCTTGTAATTAAATGTCGCTCATTCAATATTGCCAACTAAATTAAAATGTCATGTCTCACTCCAATTAAGAATTTTAAAAATGATCCCGTACATTCATTAACTGAATTAAAATTTACTTGTATGTGTCAATATATCTGTCATATTTTGACAAAAATATTGAAACGGTCGCGAATTTGTTTATAAAACAAAAAGCATGTTCTTGTTGTAATTTTAATTTTAAAATAACAAATAAGCGGAAGCAATATCGCCACGACCTCGGCAGTCCTTACGACGGTTTGTCAATAGGCAATATAACAGGGGTGGGCCATAAATTCTTGTAACACTGAGGGACTTTAAAATTTTTCTTGAGTTGAATATCATATAAATCTGTCATGCGAGTTTCTAATGGTCATCTGGTGTTCTTTAGAAATTGTACAATTTGACACGTTTAAATTTCTGTAAAAGGATACTGCTATTGAAAACTATCGGTTGTAGGGCGTAACGGGCAATAACATACTGGTTTCTAATTGCTTCTAAACAAAAAAGCAGTCGGGCGCCGAGTTTCCCCAGTAAGCGGAAAACATAAAGATGTCAGAGGGTACTTGTAGTTAAGAAGTTGTTGTGAACTTTGAAAAGACAGCACACGTGGTTTGCCCGAGGTGGTCGTTGTAAAAGCTTAGAAAAAAAAACACATTCCAGGAATCGGGGGGCGTTTATCTTTTTGAACGCAAAACACAGCTTGGTCAAGGGGTGTTTGAATTTGGTTTTCTGATAGGAGGATGGGGAATTAATTTTGTTCAGCCGAAAAATGAAAATGAAAATTACGGACAGATAGCTCCGAGCTTTTAAAACGATCAGTCGTATTATTTGGGCTTGGCGAAATTGCTTTGTGTACTTGTTTCTCTGATTTAGTTTTCACAGTGGAGTTAAATCATTCTATATCGGTACGCCTAAAATTCTAGTGTTTGAGAGGCAATTAAATAAAAACTAAACAAGTCGGAGTCGCGCACGGTAAATTAATCGCGGGTGTATTTAAAACTTCGTGCAGTGAGTGTATTGGATTGTAATTTCGCGGACGCGGGTTTAGGTAATCTGACTTAATTTGTATTTTATTCATTACATACTTGGTGGTATAAATTGGATTAAAAAAATCATTTAATTCCCTCAGCCATTCGTGGCCAGATAATCTGTAAACTTCAGTACTTGCTTGGCTTGTGCCATTGTTTTTTACTAAAGTATTTTCATTTGCATCCTAACCGAGCTTAAAGGTAAATAAGTTGCATCCACATTAGTGGAGTTAGCTGACCATTGTTGTATAAATTATTAGACTAGTTTGCTTGGCGTTCTGTAAGTAAATCGACTAGAGACAGTCCAACGACACCTTCAAGCTATAGCGCGATCCATATACAGTGTACTCTTGTAAAATTAGTTAATCCCTTTGGCGATTTTCTCTGTCAAGTTGGAAACACTCAAGCAAGGGGTTTTCGATTTGAGCAGTGAAGTCGACTGGTTTGTACCATTGGTCTAAGGCAAGTCTAGATCTGCCGCTAAAATCAAGTGTGACCAGCACAAGTTAATTCCCGAAATCAAGGCCAATTAGTTGCCGTTACGAGTCTCGTAAACTTACGAGGCCAAACAATTCTGAATCACATTCATAGTCATCTTCTTAACCGAGCTTCTCTCACACCCTGTGTGTGGACCGAAGTGTAGTCCTTGTCAGGAGATTTGCGGGTTAATTAGAAGTAATTCGCTGAGAGACCGAAAGATCATAACTACCCACAGTATAGTATCAAATAAAACGGTCAATTCTTGCCATTGCGTATAGGGTTAGATAATCGTCGAAAACAACGCAATCAGAGGTTAACAAATGAAGTGAGAGTCACTGCACCTCCACCTCTTGGCGATAGGCGCGGTTGAGAATCTCCCCCTTCGCCGCGTTATTAGGTTAGAAACAAATCGGGTCCTGCGCCTCCTAAGGAGGGCCATTTCCGTGAAAAACCCTGCGATTACTATTAATCCTCTCGCAAATTGATCGCCTGGGCGACATTTTGTATCACGTACTTCCCCAAATATCTGATTAATTAATTAATTACGTTCATTAAGTAAGTACACTGTAGGCACACGGCCACACTGTACGCTGGTTGATCACACAGAGCGTCTTCGAGTACTATTGAAAGTGGTAAACACGAGTACCAAGTCCAATCTGATTTTGGAAACAACTTACTTGTTAATGTAAATTGAATAACAAGGTCCACAACTATTGTTTGGGACAAGCATAAAACCACCAGCTGTGTAATTGAAACAGTTAGTTCGTCACGATATTCGAACGAGAAAGCCATTAAACGAATTCTACTGTATTTCTTACAAGATCGTAATTTTTTTCTTGTGTTCCTCTGTATTGAATTTTTAAAACGACAAGGTTTTTCCGCTCATTTTTCTAGACTGCAGTGCGGCTAGAAATCGGAGTTTTTACCTTGCTCTTTGCAATAAATAATTAATTAAATATAAGTCCGTATTTTATTTACACACAAACAATTCCGCGATCTCAAAGTTATTATCGTCTCGCCAGAATTCGAATCAGGGTGCTCAGACATAAGTAGAGTCCTTCACTAATTAGCGATCACGAGGCAATAATTATTGGAAATTGTTTTGAAATATTGAAAGGGATACATCGGGCTATTTCTGAGAATAGGTCGACGCAGAGCGTAGGAGTATTGTAGGTCAATAGGATTCCAATAGGATTTTGCAGGTAGAGGTGCAGTCTAGACGTAGGGCATGAGGCAATAAAACCTGACCTTTTTCAGAAACTCTGACCGAGCCGTACCCCTTACGGTAAATACGCGTTAAATTCTTGCAGACAGCCAATTTTCAGTTACCAGTCAATTAATTCGTCCATAAATTAAATTTGTTTATTTGTTTGGACATTTTTATTACTATTTAGTTGTCGGTAAAAGTCAACAAAGCAAGCGTAGCACATCGGCGTGTTACAATATGTACTTGTCATTATTTCTCTCTTTTATATCTAATGTCAAGGAAGCTTTAATTATAAAAAACTTACTGAGACATTTTTTTAAACGAGTGTTCTGGAACTTCTGGATGTTGTCTTCAGGTCTCAGGATTCAGGAGATACTCTATCAAGAAATAAATATCTTATATGAATTAAAAAATTTTACGTTTATTTTTTTATAATAAAATGAATTCAAACATTAACCAAATTTGTAGTAAACATTGGAGTTAAGCTACATTTACTTTCAATTTCGTGCCAGCACGAATTCCTAGCACGAAAGCTTGACGTATGTCTTCATGTGTTACCATTTACATTGAGAGATAGTCTCTCAATGTATCTATCTCTCAATGTAAATGGTAACACACGAAGGCATGCGTTAAACATTCGTGCTACAAATTCGTGCTGGCACGAAACTGACTGTAAACGTAGATTTAAATTTCAACGCGGATTGCTTTTAAATAAATAAAGAATCTAGTTTGAATTGTATTCAATCAAATTTAAATTGAAATCATAATTGGATGTCTGTCCAATTCATGGCATCTTGTAGTTTATGAAGCCAGGCGATCTCTTCATCTGGGATGTGGATAAGAGTACCGTCTTCATTTCTTGATATTTAAATACATGTTTGATTAATTTGTTTGTGGTAAGCATTAAGCTAGCTTTGACTTTATTTTTTTTATATATTCGGTGTTTACACGTCCATGACCCTTGAAGTGTTTTGAAACTTCCAGAACTTCTTGAACTTGATAAGTGAAGTATTATTGTCTGGTTTGGAAGACATTCCTTTAAACTGACTTTGTTTTGAAAGCCAGCATCTCGTGGACGATGGATTCTTCTTGTTGCTGGTTCACATCCGTTCTTCAGATTTATTGGAGATATATGGTATTTTAGGTATTACAGCAATATAGGTATTTCGTATTGAGTTAAAAAGTACACACACATCTCAGGTGCGCTTACTTTAAATCCATTGTTGTGAATTTTGGTAGTTCATCTAATTGTAAGTTAATTTTCGACAATAATATTCCATAAAGTTTTATGACTTTTATGCAGTCAATAAATAAGTCTATCAAGCAAGTATACATCGAACTATTTCTGAGCATCGTCGGTTATACAACACAAGTAATATTTGTGCAATTCTGGTGGCTACCTAACACAAATCGTGATCACACTGATCACTTTGAATAAACATTCCTGTGTTAAATGAAGCGTTGCATGAACGGGCAGCTTCGGTTATCTGTTTATTGCTGTTTGCCTTGTCCGTATCGTAACGCTTCGTAAACAACAAATTCCTACAAATTAGCCAACAATACGTACCACTGTTATGCAACGCTTACTACAGCGGCAAACACCTCATTTTTGTGTCACGGTGTCAGAGCCGAGAAGAGCGAGGAAACGAGTGTAAACACGCCACGAGATTATCAGCTGGGAAATTTTACTTACATAGTTTCAAATCGACTTTGAATTTTGTTACTGGGTCACTTCCGGCTTGCAGCAATTTCATTCAATTATTTTTTGAAATTTTGCGCTACTTTTTCCCATGAGTGTACTTTAAATAACTAAATCATTTCTTTTGGGAATCTGTGGAGTTACTCGAGCTTTCAATTTCAACTCATCATCACCTCCATCAAATATTTACCCAATTCATCGCCACGCCGCGCCGCTTTTTATAAACGTGTCTTTCAACCAATCCACTTAAGGCGCTCGTCAGCATCACGGGAGGCCTTTTTTAATCAAGATTTTTCTATTATACGAGTTTCCGATTCTTCCGCGAGAAATTAATTTCGACTGCTTTGAAGAGACCTTGTGTCTTTGATCTGCGAGCAAAGTTTTCTTATAAATTGCCTCATTTACTTTTGATTCGAGCTGTGCCTTGTGTTCTTCGCTCGTCCGGGGATTTTACAATCGTAAAACCCGTCCGCGGAATTAGAAATGATTTATTATGTTGGGAGCTCTGATCGTCATGTGTGAGATGGTTGTTTATATTTAATGCGGGATTTCCTCTAAAAACAAGCGGATAATTGGTTTTCTGCAAACTGTGATTTTATGTTCGCGATTCGTCGAAATATTTGCCAAATTGATTTTGCGAAATTTAATAAAACTCATAAGTCGCTTTAAAAGCTTTGACTCGTTTTCCGCACAGAAACGCCTGGAAGTGTTTTGCATTAAATTTGCTCAAAACCAGAAAACATTTCAGCAATATGAAATTTCATTACTTCCAGAAATAAACTCGACGAAGCTAATATAACCAAGAAAATGGCAATGCTCTATCTATTTCTGTTCTCGAAGTAATTTCACTCTCAAAACGTCCGCCATCTCTTGATTGATTTTAGAAAGTTTTAGAGCGATCTAGCGGTTTCGAAAAGTAAATTATGAAAGTTTTAATTACAGAATTTTTTTTTGAAAAATTAGGTTTTTCACGAAAATAATGAAATGTAGGAAACATTGATTATTTATTGGTTGCCAACGAAAATGATATATTTTTATAGAAATCATTTCTCTTTCTGTTTTCGAGGAAATTGCCTTCTTTCAAACGTCTCTCTCATCTATTAATCAGTTGTGGAGATTTTTGGGAAATATTCGTGACAAATTCGTTGTAAAGAATTAGAAAAGAAACAACTGATTCATAAAATAACCGAAACAAATAACGATCGACAGATTAAAATTGATAAGATGTAACAAAATTGCAATTTTCGCCGGTTTATGCAGATTTTTAAAATTCTATTTCGAAATTTGAAAGTACGCGCTGGAGGGGAAAAAAAAGAAAAGCAAACGACAATCGACCGAAGTACCTAGTACTTTTTTTTTCAGGTGAAGAAATATTTATTATAAACTAAAGAGGAAACATTGTCAAGAAAATTCAAAATAAAATCAGCTCATAGTTGAAACATATACGAGAACAAACGAATTCTTGCTGCTTTATTCGATTTTTAAAATTCGATTGTTGAGAAAATGCGAATGATAACTGAAAGGCATTAGAGTGAACGGCAAAGAAAGCAGAAATAAACAACAATCGATGAATAGCGAAAATATTGAATTTTAAACAAATAACTCACGAATGAAACCGCCAGTCGGTCGATGAAAATTAATGACGAAAAAAATTATCAATACTTGTTGATTTCTACACAATTTTTTAAGATTTCATTTCAGTTCCAAATATTTCTCAAGAAAATGTGAAAGGAAAATTGAAAGTAAACTTCAGAAGGAAAGAAGAAGAAATAAAAAGAAAACGACAATTGATGAACAGCGAAAACATCGATTTCTTAAAACAAATGGCTGATAAATGGAACAAATGACGGTCAACAGTCGATGGTAACGAATAAAAATTTCCAATATTTGTTGAGTTCTACAGAATTTTTTAAGATTCCATTTCAGTTCAAAATATTTCTCGAGAAAATCTAAAAGAAAATTGAAAGTAGACTTCAGGGGGGAAGGAAACGAAGAAATAAAAAACAAATGACAAATGGCAAACGAAGATCAGCGAAAATATCGACTTTTTTAACAAATGACTGATAAATGTTTCACTGACAGTATATTGATGAAAATTAATAATGAATAAACATTTTCAATACTTGTTGATTTCGTCAGAATTTTTTAAGATTCAATTTCTCGAGAAAATGTGGAAAAAAATTGAAAGTGGACTTCATAGGGGAAGAAGAAGGAATAAAAAAACAAGGGACAATGAATAAACAGCGAAAATAGCGACTTTATTTGGATAAATGAAACAAATGACACCTAGTGCACGACTTTTATTTACAGTAGAATAGATTATGATTTTGAGGTGCTCTTGCACAGTTTCACCTTGGAAGGATCCTCCCCCGAAGTATTAGCTTTGTTCCTACACAATTCTAAATCAGTTCGGAACTGTATTGCTCATGCGCTCTTACTAAAAATGCTGTGTATTTAGCAAGAGCGCATGAGCAGTACAGTTTCGAACTGGTTTAGTACTGAGTAGGAACAAAGCTATTATTAATTGGCCATGTAATTTAATTAAGCATATAGGGTCCGGAATTCCCTTAACTCCGGTGGTGGCAGCGAACTCCGCTACTTTAGTTTTCTTTTTTTTTCTAAATTTTCACAATCTTATTTTGGTTAACATGCTTAGTTAAATTTCTTGCTAAAATTACGCTACCAAAGTAAGAAGGGTTAAAAGCGGGGAAAGTCTCCAACTTCCACCCCAGACCCTTCCCACAATATTTTTGAAAAATCTTCAACAGGGAATGACACAGCTAAGTATTTTATTGATGTTTTAATAGAAGGTAAAAGTCAAACATTCGTAGTGGACTCTGGAGCAGGATTTACGCTTTAACCAGAAGAGGACTACTATAAATTAAAGTTGAAGGCTCAACTCCAAACAAAAAGTGTCTAGTGTCTTCGAACCCTTAGGTATAGTTGAAGTTGCTGTGGAATATAAAGGACGTCAAACAATGGAAATTATGTTCATCGTTCCATCTAAATTTTCACCACTTCTGGGACGTGCCTGGATACGTCATCTTCAAATCGATCTAACAGAAATTGATGAGAAAACGGGAAACGCACAAATTCATTCTCAGTGATCTGGTTTCCACAATAATCGAAAAATATTCAGAAATATTCGAATCAAAAGTTGGGTGTATTCCGGGTATCACATGTTCTCTTAAACTACGTGAAAATGTTAACCCAGTTTTCGTCAAACAGAGAGAAGTACCGTACACACTACGTGAAAAGGTTGAAGAAGAATTGGACGAATTGGAAAGGGATGGGATCATAACAAGAGCAAACATGAGCGACTGGGGATCACCTCTTGTAATTCGTTCCGAAACCTAATGGTAAGGTAAGATTGTGTGTCGATTACAAAATAGCAGTAAATCCCCATTTAAAATCGACACATTACCCAATTCGTCGAATTTCGACGAAATTTTAAATAATCTTCGAAATTCAACATATTTTTGCAGACTAGATTTATTCAAAGCTTATTTACATGTAAAAGTGGATGACGAAAATAGCTCAATTCAAACAATATCTACACATCGTGGTACATATCAAATGAATCGATTATTATCGTTTGGAATCAAAACCGCACCTAGTGAATTTAATATAGAATTTTAGACCAAATTTTATCTGGTCTTAATGGTACGATGTCATATTTTGACGACATTATAGTACATGGTTCATCAATTGAAGTACATACATAAACGATAATTGGAAGACCTTCTATTAGGCTTTACTTGCGCTGTTCCTCGTATCAGTACGTAAATTATAAGAAGACCTAATGATAACTTTATAATAACAATAAGTGCGCTGCATATTTGGAAGTAATTTTAAATGATGTGAAAAATGAGCCTCCACAACTTTAATTAACAAATGCTTTTGATAAATGTATACGGAAGGGTAATTCTGGGCCACCCTGTATAATTTTATTTTATCATTTTAATTAATTTCCGCAATGAAGCGAAAAATGAGCGAAAATAATTCTCGGAACTGTAACTAACCATGAGGGGAGTTCCCCTCGATTAAAACCGACCTTGAGCTTCATTTCCTTCGGAAAACTTTTTGGTGAAACGAAAAAATGTATTTTCTCATTGGAAGCGCCATCTCTTGGTCAATTCAGGTAATTTCGGGAAACAATTTTGCCAGATACTTGGAGGGAGCACGTTAAGCATAAAAATCTGAGGACTTCTAACCAGATTGAAGCAAACAAATTCAATCAATACATTCTCAATTCTTAATTCGATTCAAAGCAAAAACAAAAGAAAAAGAATGTTGTATTTACTGCAGCTAATTGCGTCACGCTAGTTTTGGATTGATTTTTTATTTTTACAGGGTTTTGGTAACTGGAACTCTGGCAATTTTTGTAAGTGACGTTAAATTATCACCGGTGATAACACCACCGACCTCTCTAGTGATCGTAAGTTATCACTAAAATCCGTGTTAAGTCGAATAATAAACAAATGAAATACGAAGAGGAAAACCCAGTCACGTACAACACACACACACACATACATACTTGCACAGCTGCCTTGTTTACTATAGAATATTTTCGCAAGTCTGTCGTAAAACAGTAGCTCTAATAAAATCCAAACAAACGCAAAACCGAGCACGTAAAAGCAACTCACGAGGCCGATTATTATTTAAGATTCGAAACGCTTCGTAATGCTACCGAAATAACAATTGCGAAACGCGCGCCGCTCGAAGAAAAAAATTAATAATAAGCTGGCCATGAATGTTTTTTTACGACGACGGAGCGAATAAATTAAACCGGAGGCATAACAAACGCTATCAGTTCGCAATTAAATGGTGAGTGACCCAGAGATATCACTGAAGAGTCCGACTCTGTCGATTTTCATCTTTAACTAATATAGAAGAAAGGTGAGCTCATTCGAACTAATCAAAACAAAACCTCGGCGAAACTAGCACACAAGTACTTACATATTAAAATTTACAAATGATGCAGGTATTACTTTGCGTAAAATAACTTCATTTATCCTCAACCTATATTTAAATTGAGTGAGCCGACCTTTCTTGTACTACACCCCTTGGATGAAATTGAAATTGAAGCTGTGATTTAACAACATTGAAATTTAGTTAAGCACCGATGATGTCAGTGACAACTATGAGATAAAGAATTCGATTAAAAACGAAAATAAAACTTTATCAAGAAACTAGCAAATTAACGATTAGCGAAAAAATGCGAGAAAAAATTATCGCGTGACGCATTTACGGTCTTGGTCCTCGAAGAACTTGACCCAGGAATAAATTGTTTCTGTCATTTCGGTTTCAGGTTCAAGTGTGCGTCGTATAAACAAAAGAGTACAAATACGATTATTCAATCATACACACATCGATTGTCCGTACAATCGTATTGCAGGGTTCAACGAATTTTGTTTTGATCATTTATCGAGAATGAAAAAGGATAAAATTAGAATTCGAGAAAATTTATTTGCAAACATGTGGAAGAAAACTTGACAAAATTAAATAAATAATGTGCCATTTATGCAATAGCAAGAATTAAGGTAAATCATGTTTTACCATCGTGTGTAATCTAAACTATTGAGCGAATTCAAGTAACTAGGACAGCGGTTCTCAAACTGTGGGGCGTGCCTCTTGCGGGGGGAGCACGCCGAAGCTGTGCCGAATAAATGAACAAAATTAAATTTTTACATTTTCCTTTTCTAAAGGAACCTCGACTGGTTTATATTATGCAGGGGGGCACAGAATTATTCAAGCTAAAAAAGGAGGGCGCGAAATACTAGGGACATAAGACAAAAATGCTTCATAAAATGAATTAAAAAATCCTTATTGCAAAACGACTTCTATAAGTCAGAGGAATTCCGCAAAGTTTTACGAAATATTTCAGCGTATCAGAAAAGTCATTGTTTTCAAATTTATGTAAACTTTTAGTTCGCTACTGATAAGTGTGAGTACAATCGACTATTGTTTTTGTTTGCCTAATAAAATTACTAATAATTTATTTATTTATAGATAAGTATATTGACAGTTGTAACTTTGTTGCAAATAAATTACTGTCACTCTCGGAATTGTTCAAGTTTTACTAAAATAATAACAATATTTTTTTTTTATTAAAAGAAAGATAAAACGAGAAATTTTCCAAAAATGTCCGAATTCATTAGAACTTCAAAAGAATATTCAAGCAAAGTCCTTAAAATTCAAAATTCAAAGAACCTGGCGTCGAGGAATTCACAGGAAATGTATTTAGTTTGATGTAGAAAAAATTATGTCTTATAATTAATTTTGTATGAAGTTTGAAAATGACGATAAAATAAATAAAAATGTTGCCGACCAATTTTAAAATTGAGTGACAAATGATAAGTAATAATTTGAAATAGAAATTTAAAAATCCTCGAGCATCCTCCGGACAGCTGTTTCGGCCCTCTTTGGGATCTCTTCAACAGAAGATGAGAAGTATTGTGGTAAAGTTCAAAACATTGCAATTAACTCTGTCCAAGAAATTCAAAGCAATTAACGAGGAAAAATTCCTAGAAAAATTTGTAGATAAAATTTTATTTCTAATAATTATTATAAAAAAAATCAGATCGTTTGAAAATAAATACATATGTATTAGTCGCACGAAAAAAGAAACAAGAAATAAGAGAAAAATATTGGATATATTGGAGAAATGTTCCAGTAAAGTCTTCAAGAAATTCTAAGATAAAATATTACTCGGAAATGTATACAGTTTGTGATCCACTGCTACGGTCATACCCATACTTCGTTCTGTAGTGCAAAAGGGGGGCGGTTTAGACGATCCTCTTGTATCTACTTTAGTTAGTATGAGAAGCTTAATCCGTGCAGATGTAATTGTTGCGTGGCCTATTCCTCGTCTCTTTGTAACTTTTCTTAATAAGTATATCACTTTGTTTCCTTAATAAAAATATTGAATTCTTTTATTCTAATTTGTTATCTGTTTTAAAATGTACTGGTTTTGAATATTTTTTCACAGGAAGAAGAAATAGTTATTCATGTAACAAGGCAATAAAGTGGCACTTTATCCAATGAGTTTGCCAATCTAAGAAGCGTCGCGAGCGCCAAAATGTTGTTACTTTTTGAATTGATTTGAATTACAAATTTTTTGACATTTCATTGGATTCCACGATAATACAGAGAAAGCTTTTTACAAAGTAGATAAAATGAAAAATAATAGATCAAAAATATAAAGATTTCAACATTATTATTGAGAAATAAATCAAATATAACACAATTAGTTGGTCATCATTTATAGATAAATAATAATATTAATTAGAACCAAATTAATGTCACTACAGAATACGTCTAATTGTAAGTGGGCTTCGTCACAGTCAGGTAAAACATTTTACCTGCCTGGGCAGATAAAGTCTCTCTTCTTAAATGGGTGTCATAAAATTGTACTTTCGAATGTGGTAGTTGGGTAGTTGAAAATAGTTAAGATATTCTTGGTACTGAATATTTAAATCTGGTACCCTTGGAGCTGCCAACCTGGCACACAGAAAGTTCCTGCTTGGAACAACGCTGCTTGTATCTGCTAAGTTTGGTCTGTGTAGATGTGATTCCTTGTTTTGCAACAAAAGGAACAATAATTTCGTTTTGTAATGTTAATTCATAAATATATTGTAATGATTTGTCGACACCAGCCGGCGTCAGACTGTCTCTTGCGTCACAGCCGTCTAGCCGACGCGCCTTAGGCGACAGCCTAGATAATTCCGGCGGCGGAATAAATTAGACCAGACAGTCTGTCGCGCTCCAGAAAATACAACAGCTTCGGCTTATAAAATGCACGCGGCCGGGAGTGGGCGACAGTTCGGCAAGAATTCAGCGTTGGACAGTTCGGCATTAAAGTTCGCTCGGTTGTTAAAATAAATTAGGTATAAGCTTGTAAATAATTTAGTGTTAATTAGTCTGCTTTCTAAATAAATTAGTTTATTAACTATTTCGTGTTTTGTTTTAAAATAAAAATTAATAGAACACTTAAAATCGTTACAATATCTTTATTATTCTTGTATATTATTGCAGTTGTTATTATTAAGCCCCCCTCCATGACAAATTTCTGGGTGCGCCACTGCAATACGACGTGATGAGCCGTTCGCAACCTGTATAGTTGTTCTAGAGAAAATTATATTATAGAAATTTAAAATGTATAAAAAACAAAATATACAGGGTATCCCAAGTTGAGGGGCCTACTAAAAGTTTTCGGGGAAGGGAATATATAAAAATTCTGAAAATTAGTACACTGCCCTAAGGGAAAGCAATCTTTCATATTAAAATATTTTCACTTTTATATCACTTCCGTTTATATCAGAAGTCGCCATTAACTTTCTTATTTCTTATAAATAGAATGCTATATTTTTTATTCTAAATTCTGATTCTATACATTACCACAGAATACTAATCTAAACAGAAGCGTCACTTGAAAAGGAGATTAATAATTAGAAAGAGTAAGAAGTGCACTACCAGTTTAAACGTCTTTTGTGTCCAATCGGCAACGCTCGCGCATTTCCCTCGATGGCTTGCAAGGCGTAACGCGAGAGAGAAAAGAGAATGCGTTACCCTCGAGTTAACACAAGATGGATAAATTTGCCTATGAAGAAGCATGGCGGAGTAAAATTTCGTAAGGAGAACTACCCAAGTGCGACCTAGTAAGAGTCGAGAGAAAATTTTAATAATTCTGTGGTAGAAAGTCAAAAGGGCATAAGTCACATTTTCTGTAAAACGTAAATGTATTCAAAAATGAAATTTATGAATATTTCGTCCGTTTTGATCGCCCGAATGTGAAATACTATAATGAATAACTATAGTTAAACCCTTATGTTGGACAAAACATTCACAATATTTCATTTTTGAATACATTTACGTACATAAATAACTCCGCTTTGCGGAAAATGTGACTTATGCCCATTTAGCTGCCTACCGCAGAATTATAACTGAATAACATTTACAAAAATGACAGAAGTATGGAAACTGATCAAAGAATACAGTCAGGATACCGAGCATATCATAAGTATAAACCAAGAATTAGAACGTTAGTAAAAATACAAAGATGAAAATATACAATAAACAGCAATAAGATCAACAGTAATTTACGCAGCAGAAACAATGGGTTTAACAAGCAGGGACGAAGAAAAGTTGAAAATTTTTGAAAGAAAAATTATAAGACGAATACAAGGACCGAAAAAGATAAACTATGATGAAGGAAGAAAATTAATGAACCATGAAGTAGATATTAAAAGGAGAAAACATCGTTAAAATAATAAAAGCGAAGAGATTAAGTTGGTACGGGCACATATATAGAAGAGAAGAAAATACCATAATAAAGAAAATAACTAAATGGAAACCACCTGAAGATAGACCAAAGGGGAGTCCGAAAATGAGATGGGAAGAGCAGGTTATTAGGGACATTAAAAGAATGGAAATTGTAGAATGGAGAAAAAAGATAATAAACAGGAAGGAATGGAAGAAGATAACAGAGGAAGCAAAGAAGCACAATAATTTATAGAAAGGTAGAAAGGAAAAAGTGGAGAGGAGCGACCTACCACCCAGTAAGAGTAATTCAAGGTCAGAAGAGCTCATCTTTGAGCGGCTCCAATTCGAGCAATTAATATTTATTCTATTATACAGGCTATCCCAAGTTGGGTGGCCCTTTAAAAGTCTTCGGGGGAAGGCAGATAAAACCCAAGAAATGGAATGGAAATTTAATTAGAAATTTCAGAAATATTCTGGACGAGTTTATTTCATTTAACACAGCACGTTTACGTGTATCAAGTTTAAATAAAAATTCTTTAAAATTCATCATAACAATAGGCACACCTCTGAACAAAATTAAAGGACCATTAACAAAAATTAAAATTACTTTATGAAAATCTCATATGTATAACTTATTAAAATTAACAAATGTCACTGCCAGGTGACTTCTACATTATTTAACTGGTACTCAAAGAAAAATATTTTCTTATGGTACATAGTTCAATTCTTGTATGAGGAATACTTATAACTCGTCGATCCAATTGATCCTACAAGTACTCAATGAGATATAGATCTGTGCTTTTTGCTGCCCATACTAGATACTCCATATTTGCTTCTCTTAAAGAAGGTAATTGTAATGTCCTGCATTAAAATTTTCAGCATATAACTGTACAATAATATCATCCTTATATCTTGCTGATGTCAATGATCTAACTAGCTCTGTACGAAAATTCAAACTCATCCCACCCCATACCATCAAAGCTCCTTCACCAAATTTCTCAACTCCTCGAATGTTGCATTGCTCGTACCTTTAGCCTGGTCTTTGCAAGACGAGAACACGACGATCTCTATGGAAAAGAGAATAAAACCTCTGCTGTTACGGTTGAAAAATTCATTTAAGTTACAATTCATAATATTTGGCAGTCGCCCTGTATTTGTGCGGGAAGTAAGAGTTCAGGTTCGCCTACGTGACACTCGTCACATTTCTCAATATTTCAAGACCAAACCATACGCCGTTACTTAGTCTTACGGTATCTGTCCATTTCATTCTTTCGCCCGGCTAAAACTGATTTCATCCTGTAACGACCCCCGTCTCAGCGCATAGTTGGAGAAAACGCAGCCCTCGGCTTCGCGTTCATTGTTTCAACAGAGCTCTTGGGTGCTGACCTATTGTTTATTGATTTATTGATCTTTGTGCTTCTTCCATGTGAATCTTGTGATTAAAACCTGAAACGGAATCTACTCCGAGATTTGTTAAAAGCACGCCGAGTGAATTCAAGCTCCTTTTTAAGCTTCTCTAAGGCCTGTTTCTGGGACAAAGAACAGGTAGGTCCTGTTGGCAATTTTGTGCGTATGTTATGTTAGTAACGCGTATCTCTCTCCTCTACTAGGTTTTTAGTGGTAGTTTTACCTCTGTTGAAATCATCCACAATCCTGTGGGTGAACGAAGAGGCCGGAATCTTGCCATGAAAGAAACGAATAAGTGCCCCGGCATCACGGCCCTCCCTCAGCCCGTGAAAGTGGACCCGACCTGTAGACGCGACTCCACTTGGTGACGTAACACCTTCGCCGAATTACGTCATTGGTAGCACTTACCTCCGTTGGAGGGCGCTCTCTCACTACCGACAGCTGTTTGCCTTTACGCTAGATTTTGGTTACCAGGTCGGAAATATTTTAATTATTTTTATAGACTTATTTTGTTGATCCACCTTAACACGGCGTTGTTATTATTTTTATTTATTTGTTAATCAAGTAATTTTCATTAATCACCTTAAGCTTTAGTTGTGAACGGATAGCAGATCTGCTTATCGGTTAAAGTCTAACTTGTTCGTTTGCTTGATAACAAAGTTTACATAGTTACATTTCGAATTCGATTTATTGGACCCCGTCTGGGTCGTACTCTACATATATTTGTAATTTAACCATTTTCTTATTTTTATCAATTTTGAGCTTGACAAATAAAAACAAGTGTGCTCAGCTGGTGGCTTCTATTTTATTCAACTTGTCCACCCTTTGCTTTTGGGGTTTCGTTGAACCCTCCCGTCTCCAGGAGTTTAGTCGGCGGTGCTGGAGAAACTTCAAAGTCATTCGCACAATTTGCTGTTCTTCAGGTACGTGCCTTTCATCTCATTCCTGGTGTTTTAACAAAAAGTCAAACGATTTCTCTTATGTAGGGGCGTTAGAATTGGACCAATTGCAGCCAGATTAACTGCTTTCGACCTCCTTCGTACAATGTTTGTTGAGGTTTCCTTTCCGGTAGCCAAGCGCAGATCATTTTTAAACTCCCCAGACACGCTTCCTTAAACCCTGCAGCTTTATGTAATGTTCTTCTCTGGCGGTTGTTTTCCTTTTAGCATCCTGTCCTCTTCTTCTGGGAAAACTACCAGTGGTTCTATGTCTTACAGCAGTTTTTCGCACCACATTTTGTTTTGTGTTTAGAACTTCCCCCACCACTTTTTCCCCACGTAGCCACAATTTACTATGCCAAAACAACTCAAGGTTTTCATAACGTAATCTTAATTTTTGTTATTGGTCCTTTAATTTTGTCCAGAATTTTATTTCAATTAGAAACAGTTTGGTGTTTTACCGTTTGGGTTTGGATGACTTATTTCCGGAAGTTTACATTTTAGTAACGTGCAAATTATAACTAGAAATTTTGTCAACAATTTCTGACGAAATTTAATCAACAATTTCGAATAAAATTTCTAAGTTTCCAATGGATTTTGCTTTATCTCTTTTTTATTTAATTATGCTTTTGTTATAGATAAGAATTCTAAATGTGTTTCATGAAAGTTTTATAACACTTGTGAATAAAATTACAGGAGTACAAGTATGGCAGCTTTTCAAGTAAAACATGAATTTAAAAAAAATCAGTAATTTAGAAAAACGAAAGACTAGTTATTTATACAGTTGAAGTTTTGCTCGTTATTTATACGGCTGTAATTTGTCATTGCCTTTCGCTTCTCTTCATTTCCCTTTTTGTTTTCATTTTCATTTCAAACAAGAAAAAGAATAGTTAGTAGGACATAACGTTATTGTTGCTTTATTTTCTTTTTATCGATTTCACGAAAAAATATTGTAACAGTTTTTTTTTAACTAAAACTCGTACTTTTTCTATTTTTTCTAATTTATTTTCTATTTTTATTTCTATTTTCTAAGACTGTCGTCGATCGTGTACGATCTAGTTAGACATCATCTTTACATTTTGTTTATCTTCATTTTTTCGTGAATCGTGACTTTAGAAATAACAAATGACTATCGCTGGATTGCGTGTTGCTTTGAATCTTTGAAACGTACGCGGAATTTGTTTTCAAAACAAAATCGATTGTTGCATGTTTAATTTCAAATAACAAACACGTGTTCGAAACTGCACGCTGTAAAAATGTGACTCGGGGTAATTAAGTGCGACGCCCTGTCCCTTCTCAAGGGGCTGTTTACCACCCGGAGAGTCCTTCAGAATTCGATAATCGCAGGCGCCATTCAGATGCACTATAGCTGCACAGACATCGTAAAACAAATCTACTCGACATTTTGGATTGTTTCGTTTAGGTTTGTGTATGGAATTTGGGCGCGTTAAAATTGCAGATACATGTTCAATTTGGGTAAAGAAATCAAATTACATTGCGAGTTGAAGCATTTCGCTAGTCTTGTCTCTTTCAACGAGCACCAGATACTTTTAAAATGTCATCCTGGGCACTTGTAAAGTTAAAATTATGAAGATTTAATTTGCGACAGATACCAGCGAGTGTCTCTGATAAGCTAATGGGGGGTTGCTGATACATGCTGGGCATCTGGAATGGGCGTAGTTTGAAATTCGAAGCAGCGATTGTCATTGGTCGGAGTTGATTTCAAAATTGATCTTAATAAGTCGGTGGGGTGTGTTTCATTTTACTTGGGAAAGGACTGGGGGCGAAAAACGGACACGACTGGTTGATTCCAATTTTAATTTGACCTAGCGGGTTTGTTTTCTTTAGCGTTTGCAGTCATTTACTCATTTTTCTAAATAAATCATTTATTCCGGTACGGTTAAAATACAGTGTGTTAAGAAAGGGCAATTAAAAACCAAACACATGATGGTCGCGACGCGAGTGCTTAAATCAGAGTGTGAAGTGCGCGAGTGTTACACGGAATACACGTTTTTTAGGTAATTGACATTTATTTGTATTTCTTCATCGCACCTTTGGTGGTAACGACTGCGTAGGGATAATTTAATTTGCATTAGTTAGTGGCTAAAGAGTCAGTGAAGTTCATATTACCATTGCATTTAGATAACTTGAATCAAACTATTTTATTTACATTTGAAGTGAGTATTAAAACTCACCAGTGACATTCCCCTTAGAAAAATTTGTTGGTCATTGTTTCTTTAATTATTAGGCCAATTCTGTGATTTTTAACCAACCAGCAGCAATTAACTATTCCCCAAATCTACCTGAGAATTCAATACAGTGTACTCTTAGAAATAGTTCTACCCTTGGGGATATTCTCAGGCTCAAGTTGGAAACACGCTGAAGGTTGTTTTCGATTTGTACAACAGGGAAGTCGCCGATCTAAATCACTGGTGTGAGGTAAATTATATCTGCCGCTGAAACCAAGTGCGCCAGCACAATCTAAACTAGGAAATCAGGGCCAATTAATTGTCATTACGAATTTCGTGAAACTACGAGGCCGACCAATTCGAACTATATATTCATAGCCATTTTCTTAACAAAGTTTTTCTTTCACCCTGCATGTGTGTGAACCGAATTGTGGTCTTTGCCGAAAGATTTACAGGTTAATTAGAAGCGATTTGCCGAGAGACTGAAATGGACATAAACACCAATAGTGTAGTGTCGAAAAACAGTCAAATCTGGGTTCTTGCGCGGTACTTTGCGGATTTTGTAGTAATCTCAAACGCAGAAAAACTAACTTCTCAGCACAGGACTTAGGTACTTCTTGCATTGAATTAGCGATTTATTTCTCGAATATGTATGGCTGTTTATGGACTTGTGAACTTCTTACAAAAAAGTTATTTAAACAGAATGAAAGCTCGTAAAAAATTACATTCGATGGTGCCGCTAACTTCAAAATGAAGAAATTGTGACTTAGGCACATTTTGCATCGGATCTTTCAATTGTGAAATTGTGAAAATATTACTTGTAAAATAGTTACAATTTACTGATTATAACAAGTCTTGTAATTATAAGTTTGTAAAACACTTGTAGTACCTTCTATTTTTCAAAAGTTCAATGAAATTTACTAGTGAATATGTAATTTGTAACTTTGGTAAAACGGGACCCTGACGTCGACGACGACGAATTTTTTTTACGTAATTACAATTTATCGATAATGAGTTACGCAAATATTAATTACTTTGAAATTCCTTGCCAAAAAGAATCAGTTAAGTAATGAAACGTACTAAAATTTTAATATAGAATTTGAATGCCTTTGTAATTTAAACAGTCGGTAATAAAACGGCGACCATGTCTTTGAACTATTTTCGAATAGTTTCCGAACGAACAACTTTCTATTTTTTGCGCGTTCTTTCACGATTAGATAATCGGCGGAAAATCACTCTCGTTGACTCTCGACCGCGATATTTTTTTCTATAAAGCAGCCGCTAATCGCGTTAATAAATCTGTTTACCAAAAGGCCCGAAGATAAATGCGTTTTCCAATTAGCATCGCGAGTGTTTCCTTGTAACAATTAGCCTGGAGATCGATCCGAGGCCTGCTTTGTTTAGTCCCAATTCTAAATTCGTAGCCGATACTTTATTATTTATTATTAACCACCACGCAACATCTGCTTCGGATACGCGTTTTATCGAGGCGTTTTGCGAAATTTATTTTGGCCGGCCTCCAATGGTTTTATTGAACAAATTAAAAATATTAGGTTTCCTTCCTATATTTACATATTAAATTCTATATTTGTTTCGTCCGATGTATTTCCGTTTCAAATAGTTACGTCTTTTTTTAAAATTAAATTCGTTTATTCAAAATGCAAAATTTTCCTAATTTAATTCAGATATTTTTGGGCGAGGCGGCGACCAACAACTTATTTGACGACTTGTTCGATGACATATTAGTCGAAATTTACAATTCCATTAAAAACATTTGAACAAATTCCCTTGGAAATTTGTGCAGGATCAGGACAACCAATTTCAACCTCCCTACTTAGAATTTTCCAAATTTAATCCAGCTGCCTTAATCTGTGTGTTGCGACGGTAGACAACTTTCTTGATAAGTTGTTCCATGACACGAATATTAGTTTTCATGATTTCAACAGGAAAGTCATCAAATCTAGCAGCAAACATTTCCTCACCACTGCTGACTGGCAATGAGTAAGAATGGGTTGGGCTTATCTGTGAATTTAATCAGCGATTAGATTACAACGATTCTATTAAATTGCACCAGCGCATTACAAAGACGCAATAAATAAGGCCGCTGTCAACCGACTACTAAATTGCCGTTAAGCGGTTATCTTAGTCACTGATTTATGAAGTCATTGTTGAATTAATTGCAGAGAAAACGTGAAATTAAAAAGAAGTCTAATAATTGTCTCGGAATGTCGCAGTAATTGAACACGAGCGACCTCTTTGTTTTACTTTAATAATTCCAATTAACAACTTAAGAATTCCAATTGTAAGAACCTAACAAAAATTTTGTAAAATTTTAAGGTCCGAATACACGTACTACTTGTAGCCAGTCGGAGTCGAAATGGATAGTTAGTGGTTGGGTAGAGCAGACAGTATGTTTTATTTATTATTACAGTGTGGTCATCCCCAATCATTACACAACCACAAGTCAGTATCGACCACTGTAGAGTCACTTAATAGTCAACTTCGATTGCTAAAAGTGGTCGGTGTATTCAAACCCTTAGTAAACACGATTCACACTGGTCAGTTTTTTCTTTTTCATTGGATGCAAGTTGATATACATATGTGATCCTATCCTCAATTTATATTTTTTTAACAAAATGTTATATAACAAAGAAATGAAGCACCAGCGAATTTCATGCATGCAAATTTCTATGCGCAACATGAGAACCAACAAGAAGACTTAAGATTCAATAAGCGTGCTATTTAGACGTAATTAATGACCGATTGTGAAAGAGATAGGCGCTTGTAAATGTATTGTAATGGACGTGTTGAGCAAACAGTACTTATCGCGAATGTGCGTAAATTTAATGTCACTTAAGAGCTCCAATTACGAACATGCCTCTGGATACGCTCTTTTATTTTACTCCAATGTAAATAACGTTTTATCTTTAATTAGCAGCTCATTTTTTGTTTCTACATTGTTGATTGCTCTTGTAAGCGGAAAAAGGAAGCAAGGAAAAAAAATGTTTACAAATTAGCGATTCAGTGGAAGTTTTGGTTTGTAGGAGCGCCGAGGGTGACGTGCAGTAATTTGAGTTATTTATTCGCTTCTTGGATTGTAATGAAATAAAATTACACCTAGTTGGCAAGCGTTCTCGTAAGCATTTAAATTAGGTCTGCTAGGTTTTGCAGTTCTAAATAAGTTTAATTTTTCGTTTTATGAATTTAAAGCAAAATTAGAGAGCCTCGATCTTGGCCGACAACAACGCCACTTTCAAAATTTCACAGCGTTAAATAAACAGTGACACCTTCAAAATTCATCTATTAAGATAAAGGCAAATTTGTAGTATGGTTGGAAATGAAAGTAAAAAGTTAAAAATTCTTAGTCTGAATTGAGCAAAAAGAAAATAATTGTACTCTTGAAAAATTTTCGATTTTCACAATCTTCCTGAAGAATTTCCTTACTGACATTGATGTTCCTCCTTCTTCTCCTCCTCCTCAATGATGGATAAATTTTAATACATATCAATTGACGACAGCAGCCTGAGGAAGATTATAAAAATCGAAACCGGTCGCTAAATTAAAACTAAACAAAATTAGTACTTCATTTCAATTTACAACTATTTATACGGTAAGTGTCAAGCGCCTATTGCCTACCACATTGTTAATGTACGTTTACGTGTGAGGGGAGGAAGAGTGTCTGCAGTTCAGAGTCTAGCTTCAGTATGATGCGAGGTTTGCTGTTGCCATTTCGTTTAGGTTACTGTCCACATCAGGAACACTTGTTAAGATGATTCGTTCCGGAAATTCTGATTCTTTTTTAGTTTTATGATCATTATTATTTACAGATTTATTATTAATTTTTAGAAGTATTTTTTATTTAAATGCATGTAAATCGTTTTTCTTTTGAAAAATTTATATTTTGTAGCTCATGTTTTCTATTTAAATTCATATGAGCCACCTTTGTATTTTTTGTTGCTCTAAAATAAGCTGTTTTTTGCTACCTACTTTTTCGTCCTGATTGACCCTGTATAAAGTTGCGAACACTGGAGAAAATCGTCGATGTTAAGTTCTCTACTTGGAAACATGCCCAGCTCAGTGGAGATGGAGTGGGCTACAAGCAGACTGTCGGTAGCTTAATGGATGTAAAGAGGGCGCCACCAAGCGCCCATAAAGCGCCTCTAAAATTCCCATAGATTTATACCCTATGACATAGCTATGTTTGTCGGTCACCCTGTATACTGAAAAATTTAACAGTCACTCTGTATCCTAACAAAAAAAAATCAAGACAAAAATAGATAAAAACACGGTAAATGGTTATACTCGTTAATACTGGATGACTGACAATTGTACCGACAAATTAAAACCACGATAAGAAGCGATGTCCGAGAGTATGGGAAAAATTTTTAAAAAATTCTTTCTACTTTAGTTTTCGAGAAATAATTAATCAAAAATTAGTTTTATGACAGGTACGGCGGGCGGCGCGGCGTGGCATAGTGAACTTGATCTTTTATGTCGATTCCGTTTTTAGGTCAATGCCCGAGTCCGTGAAATACGAACTGAGATATGTGTCAAGGCCGTATTGTGTGCAGGCAAGAAAATAATAAAACAATAATCATAAAATTTATCGTCCCATTATACTACTACGTTTATAAAACGTACACAATGCCGCAGCTTGATTTTGGGGTATTTTTTTAATTAATTATAATCTGTTCAAAAGAATTTTTCTAACATTTTTCCCATACTCTCGGACATCGCTTCTTGTCGTGGTTTCAATTTGTCGGTACAATTGTTAGTCACCCTGTGTATGTTCCTACGCAGAAATATGCAACAAAAATGTACAAAAGACATACGCAAGCAAAGTCGAAACCCCACTCAAATATATTTACAGAACGAAACATATATGTGAAATGTAATACCGGCCAGTATATCTTTTTGGGCTAACATCAAGTAGTACAAACAGATTTTCTGTCTACATGTAGCACCATTATTACTTCGCAATCAACTTTACCTTAATAGGAAAAAAAAATTAAGTTCGGGTTCAGAAGAAACCAGGAGCCTACGTCAGGCAATTACGTATTAGGAGGTACAGAAACGTACCCAAAATTGACATGTACGAAAATAACGTAAAAACATAAGATAGAATCTCAACGATACCAATACGAACTCCACCAATCTACAAGTGTGTTCGGCTACGGAAAGGAGTGCAGCCCTCAGTGAGTGCTCTATGAGGTTCGGGAGCTATCACTAGGGGTCCTCCTCTGCGAACACAATGTCGTAGTAGAAAGGATCTCTACATTCAATAGCATCAATAGCAAAACTCGTTCGGAAGGAACCAAACGGGCCCCAAGAACTCGAACAAGGGGTGATCCTATTCCATAAAACGTACTAGCAGAAGAAGCACAAATATAAGAGAAATTCGATAACGAGAGGGAAGCTGATTCGAATAAGACTTACCCCACTGAACAATGGGCTAACTAAAGAAATATGCCGTGTCGATCCTCGAGCGTAATTTCTCCGCAATCCCATGTAACACATCAGGTATAGAATATGTCTAAAACACGTTTTGGATTTTGTCTAAATGTAGAATATTACAGACTGGAATTTATACATGTGGGTGACAGTCTAACTAACGTCTATTTATGGGATAAATATAACGTCTACCCATAATGTATATTTATAGTGTACGCGCAACGCTTAGATATCGAATTCTGCTAGTACGTTTTATGGATTAGGATCACCCCCTTGTTCGAGTTCTTGAGGCCCGTTTAAATGCCAATATCTCAAGAACTCTTAGATTTAGGTACGTAATCATCTCATAAAAAAGTGTTCTATTCTTAAAGACGAATCGGATGAGACCATAATATATAGGGTGTTCCATTTAAAAAAATATAACTTTGGTTTGGCACATCCAGTCACAGCGCAAACAGGTTTAAGGATATGCAATAATAAAGTCCCGAATACGCACTTATGACTCACCCTGTATTTTAAAACTATAAAATTATTATAATTATACATATTTATATTATTACAACTTATTCTGAAGACGCCGTCAAACGTACAGCTAAATGTTGAAATTTAATTCATTTTTACAAAGTATCCGATCATTTGTAGTAATTATATATTTTCTTCTCATTTGTAATGGACAAGAAAGTTATTCGGTTTTAATCTATAAACTACAACTTTAGTGAGCAACAGTTTAGGTTGCGACATCTCGCGGCCGATTTTTGATCTAAAATTCACGTTTTAATAAAGACGTTTAATTAACGTATCACTTATATTCTAGGGCAACTAGTACTTTTAAAATACGAATATTTTTGGTATTCTACAGTATGTCCCCAGATTGAATTTACAATACGTATAATGGACCAAAAATTTTTGAATTAAGATTTCATGTTCTGCAGTTCAGGTCTGCTTGGCGTGAAATGAATTTGTGTCAAATTTGACGCCGAAAGTCTTCAAGGTGGCGGAATTAACACAAGAATGGTGTTGCTTGGGATAAGCGTTGGAAGCTGAATCTTCCAGAAACTTCTCACAAACGTCACTAAAAATCTTTAAATTCAGGACAGTCTTAACTTCAAAGCATCAGCAAAGAAAGCGTAAAATATTCGACCGTCCGACGCGTGGTTTGCAAAGCGAGCTCGTGATCTGCCCAAAAAGGACGTCAAAAAATACCAAACTGGAAAAATGGCTAGCCCCGCCTTCTCTTTCGTTTTTGGAATTCGAGCGTGAAGCAGTGTTCCCACTGTTAGAAAAAGTTACCAGCGACAACTTAACGAAACAAAGGAGAATTCCTAGAGTATAAAAACGTTAGTGATCAAACGAATCCAAAAATAGGCAAAAGGTTTGAAAAATTTGAAGAATGAAATTTGGACCGTAATATTTTATATTTGCAATACTTAAAGCTTTTCGAATGTGATCTCATGAAGTGGTAAAAAGTGCTCCACGCATAAAAGTCACGAAATGACTAGGATTGAGACGGAAAAGTTCACGAGTTTAGATGTCTGACAATAGGGTCGTGACACATTCTGTATACATACCTAATTATGGACAACGAACACTATAAATATATTTTATTTGCAAAGATCAAGGTCAATGTAATTAACTTATTTTGCTCTCATTTCGTGTTGAAACTTTAAGATTTTCTATTTTTGGAATTTCCTAATAATAGAGATGATTTAAAACCGTTTTTTTTTTCAGGAAATTTCTGATTAAATTTCTTCGTAGTTTCAGACGAAGTGTTTTCAGAATTTACGAATAAAACCTACTTTTGGAAATACCACAAAATACTAGACAAAATTCTGACATGAATTTGCAAGAATTTCTCTTTCTTGTCTTTGCAAATTTTTCTTAAAACTTTTTCTTCCCCATACTTCCAAGATATTTTTTTGTTCTTTATAAGAAGTAGAAGCAAAATTTAATAGTACTCATTAAAAATATCAAATACAATAAAAAAGAAAAACGAAAACAGAAATAACTGAAGGAGGTAAAAAATTAAAGAAATTCAACTGGTCATATTTTTGATTAATTTTATTTATTTATAATTTTCCACTTTTTTTAAAAGAAAGAAATGAATATTATGAAACTACATATAAACAATAACAACTTTTTCTTCAATTTTGTTGAATTTGAGGTAAAGCAAAACTTTGGACTTTAACAACGAAATCTGATCCTTATAGGTATATTATCCTCTTGAGGTTGTCACATGAAATGAATACCCACATTGTACAAATTAATTTTCGATTATTGTTTAGGTTAAATTCCATTTCGGTTTAAATTTATGTTTCCATATTTTACTCATCATAGGCAGAAGGCACAATCGACCAAGAAATATGTTATTAGAAAGTTATCCCATTTCAGCTACATTTAAATGTCAATATTTCACACTATTTATTTGTGTAGGAACGTCGTAGAGCGAAGACGCGATCCGATTCTTATTATAGACTTTGTTTTTTTGTTAAGTTTGATGTGTCGCTCGTTCAGGTCTCGCGACCAACCCCAATGCCGTTATTCTGATTATGTAAATAAACTCATTAATTATGAAACTATAAGTGCTCCTTCCCGAGCTTAATTAACAGAGATTAGTTTTACACTTCTGACGAACAGCACGTATCATCTATCGGAAGTATTGGAGTAAGTTTGTTGGCTGTAAACCAACGTATTTACTATTCTTGTCCGGATAAAGTTTGACATGACAAAGCAGGCAATATTAAATAACAATGCCCCCAAAACAGACCCCTGCGGATTCCAGATTTAACGGTTTTCAAGTTGTTTGTAGTGAGGTAGGTACGATTTTATTAGTTTACCAACTACACTCCGGACTCCATAGAGTTCAGCTTGTGAAACAATTCCATGTGAGGAGGCATAGTGACTAACGCCTTCCTAAGGTCATAAGTCATAAAATAAGAATTGGGTCTATAGTGCCAAGGATTTGTCTCAATGGAAACTGTTTTATGGAAAAGCATTTATTACCCTCAAACGATTTTAGAAATGATGAGAGTAGGTACCTAATAGTTATGGGCTCTTGTACAATAAATTTAATGTTTCTCATTCACACACAATTACGTTTCTTTAACTATTCGTAAAATTCATTATGTGACGATTCCTAAACAACCTGAATGTGTATATTTTCTCAAGTCCTTGGTAAGCAAATATTGCCCATTCATCGACGTTGACTACTTATCTTGTAACTCGCCGCTTGAATTAGAGAAAAAAAAATGATCGGTACGACACGCAAACAGCTACTGTCATTTACTTAGATTTATGCCAAGGTTGCGCCTCTTCGTCAACACGTAAACCTCCGTCTGTCTATATTCCTCCTAATCAATCCGTTATCAGTCATCGCCGATGAATCGGTGCAGAACGAGCGCGTTCCGGTCGGTTTCGTGCGCGAATCTGAAAATATCCTGGCGCGTTCCTTGAAGGACTGCTCCCGTTCAGTTGATCGCGAAGTGCGGTGCTGTTTGAATGCGGCCGAAGTTAACTGTGGTCAGTGAAGTTACTCGCGCGATCTCTTCGTCGTCGCAGAAGACGGTTCAACTCGTAAGTTGAATTGCATCGACAAAAACACTTTCTAATTTTTTTTTTCTTTCGCAATTTGACTTCGACTTCTTCCACGCGGTTTTAAATGTATAATACGTGAAGAGGCGAGAGCAAATTTGCGTTCAGTTCGGCAACGGGCCAGAGATAGTTTTACATAAAAAAGCGCTTCTGCATAATAAAGTACGCCAAAAATACCGAGTTAAAAGCTTTAAGTCGTAATTTTTTTTGTGATGTTCAAGTGAAATACAAATCTCGTCCTGTCATGTCCAGTTAAAATTCTATTCGAATCCAGATTTGAAAAAAAAATTTCAATTTAAGTTAAACGTAAATCTCGACGAATCCATGATTTTTTGAAAGTAAACCTCGTTCAGATAGAATCGAAAATGAAAGTGTATTTTTTTTTCTTTTGGTCACTCTGAAACGCCTTGAACCTGAACGCCTGGCACTGTTTGAACCGCTCGCGTTCGGATTAAAATTAGCGAAGTGTATTGACATGCGAAAGTCGGGGACGCCCGCGAAAAGTTGGATTATATTTAGCCGACAAAAGGCGAAGGTTGGTGCACCTACTAACCGCGAAAAATAAATCAGGCGAGACTTTGAAATACTTTGGATGTTTTCGATATTGTATTTTCGGCATCCGGATTGATTTACGTACGTGTTGATTTGATTTTTGTTCTTGGCAGAGTGACAATTGCAAATAAATAAGAAGAGGCGTGGGTTCTTAATGAATGTTTAACTTTTCGTTCACTAAAAATTCCGAATAAAAATAACTAAAAGTATTAGAATAATGCATCTTTCAAAGTAGAAAAATTGTATGTTTCATTTGAAATGAAACTGTTTGAAACAGGTATGAGAAATCAAAAGAAAAAAAAACCAAAGAGAATTGAAAAAATAACAACGAAATACAAAATTACATGAACAGAAAAATAGACGATTAAAACTAAAACGAAAACTATCAAAAACAATAATTTGATAGATAGAAAAAGCAAAAGAAAATTAAAACAAACGACAATGAAATTTTAAAAATAAAATAAACGAGAAATAAATTAACATCGGTGGAATGCTGAAAGAACAGCAACTCTGTTCTGTTTCGTTTAGTCTTCTCTGATCATTTTTTATTTTTATTTTTTGGATCTTCTTCAAATTTTCTGTGTATTTTCAAAGAAAGCCTTCTCATTCTTTGCTATTCATGTTTTTTTTAATTTTATTTTTTATTTTGCCGAATTATTTCTTGGGGTAACGCAAGCGTCCTGCGCAATTTCTTTCTTCTTGTTTTTGGATCACATTACCTTTCACCTTTCCAAGTCGTCAATTTCGCAGTTATTTTGTTTCTTTCCGTCGAATAATTTTTTCGTATTTCATCCACTCTATTAATTTTCCAAAGCTTCCGCCAAAAAGCCAACTGTGTTCTTTTGCCTTTCATTGTTTTTGTATTTAATTTTTTTTGTTTTTATTTTGCCGTCTTATTTTTGAAATTCCACGTGCATCGGGCGCAGTTTTTTTTTCTTTATTATTTAATGTTTGCTTTTTAATTTTATTATACTAAGGCCCGGTTTTTCAATTGCAAATTAACTTTAACCTTTAGTTTATTCCCATAAGAACACAATTGTCGCTGTGGAAATAAACCGAAAGTTACAGCTTAACTTGATATTGAAAAACCGGGCCTAAGGGCGGAGATATCCATCTCTTAATAAACTGGCTAATAGTTATTAATTAGATGAATAACTACCATGGAAACAATTCATAAAAAATCAATCAACAATTCAGAGAAATCAAGTTATTCGTCGAATTAATTTAATAGGAGATAGATATCTCAACCCTTAGTTGGAGAATCGTCGACCCTCTTTTGTTTTTGGGTTACATTATTCTTCATTTTTCCATGTTGTTCGTTTCGTTTTTCTTTTGATTCTTTTCAAATGTATGAAACTTTAAAGGACGAATTTGGATTGAAATATTAAATAAATTCACCGAAGAAATTTTGGAAATTTTAAGCCAGGGATTTACAGGAATTGTAAGAAAAATATCTCAGATATTTCTCTGTCGTTTTATAAAAGTTCTAAATAAAAAGTTTAAGACTAAAAATTAATCAAAAAATCACGCTAAACAAAAATACTCCTGGTCGTAGTTTTAATTACAATGTGATTTTATTTTCAAGTTAGAATACTTTGCATATTTGCATATTTTCCTGAAGAGTTCTAATAATATTGAAACGTAGGTAAGCGACAACAATGTTCCTAAGGCCCAGTTTTACAATGTCAGTTTAAATTTGAGCTGAAGCTTAAACCCCAGTTTAAGCTTTGGCTTAAATTGTATAAAACTGAGCCTTAAAGTTCAGATTTGTTTTCTGATAAACATTTCTAGAAATCTTGTAATGAATTTGGGGCTCTCTTAACACATTAAAACACCAAATAAGCTGCATCTCTCTTGTATCAAATAACACTTCTATTATTTTTCGTTCTTACAAATCACTTCGCTCTCTGAATGGAAAGTCTAAATTGCGTCCCCAATTCGGCGATTATTCGCCTTTCGAGGATTTTCCACTATAATTCCAGTACCATCTACAGCGCATATCAAATCTTGTAGACTCATCGAGATGCTAGATCAGTATTGCCAATGAACGAAACCGCTATTCCCCACAATTGACGACAAAAATACCCGCTTTTACCCGATCTTTAGTATAAAATGAAAGAAGTCAAAAGATTTATTTTTGTTTAAATGCAAATGCAAAAAGAAAAAGTACTTTTAATATAAAACTAAAGCAAGTATACTGTTAATACATACCTATAAAACAAAAATAAACGAACGCCTGAACGGTCCAAGTGGTTTAGGGACCGGCCTTGCAATGTTGCAATCGCATGGTCGTCGGTTCGAACCGCACTCGGGATTTTTCTCGGGGGTGGTCGGTATCGACTTCAGGCACCCTTCAGTGTTGGGGATAAAATTCGACACTGCTTCCCCTTAAATGGCGAGGAGGTTTGGAAGTAACAAAGCCGTGGAACACTTTACACACATTCAAATACACTCTCGCTCCTGAGGTCCTGACAAGTCCACGACTTAGGACCCCGTTGGGCAACCATCATCACAGATAAAAAAATTCTATATTCGAAATTATTTCATGGATAATATTTGGTTGGTTTAAATGTAGAGCCCTTTAAAATAATCTTAAACGTTGCGTTACTGCGCAAATACCAGTTTTAGGTTCGACATTACGATGTTTACCGATTATATTATCGAATATCAAGCTTATCAATCACAACAACGATCAAGCAGTCCGTACAGTGCCGTGTCAACATCACACCACGATATCGCCAATAGTTAAATACCCGATTTTCCCCGAAAATTTCAAATACCCGAACGATTACCCGTTAAGTCTCAAAATACCCAGTTTTCGGGTAATTACCCGCATATTGGCAACACTGTGCTAGATGGTGTGATAATTATAAACATGAATTTATCGGCGGCACGAAATTTAACGATATTTCATCTTCAGTTTTTTCGTGAAATTTGTCATCTTTTTAAATATAATCGATTTCCTAATTTTTATTTCGATTTCTTTCTGACACAAGATTTATTTTCACCTGATTAAATATTTTCGAATTTTCTACATTACAATTCAATGAATGAAATTAACGTCAGACATTTTTTAGATTTTTTTTCCTCCATCATGTGGCGCAGTGTATTACTTTCGAATTTAACTGTTTTACTGATGATTTTTTTGCCCTTTACCATTTTCCACTTCTCTTGAACATAAATGATAGAGTAAATTGTTTTTATACTTGGGTTTTGATTTTTCACTTCAGTATTTCCATTTTGCTTTCATATTTCTTCGAATTCCATTTGTTTCGTATACGAAATAGTTGCGTCCTGTACACGTCGCTCTCTAAACAAAAACTAATTTAAATCGCGCGCCCGGCTGACTTTTATACAGGTTTCACCTTTCCAGAACTCTCGAGTACAATTCTCACACCACCTGGAACTCCCTTCTCGAAACTTCCAGAATCATCGAAATGCTAGACGGCGCGGCGTGCGTGATAATTATAAAAATAGATTTATCGGCTACGTGGGATGTAACAATGTGAAACAAAATTCTGGAGTTTTACGAAAAGGAAATCCTTTGATTTCACCTTTTTGGTTCGAGTGTAATATGTATAAAATTATAACAAGTGTACAAAAAGTTTTCCCATCTAGTTGCTCTCTTTTTTTCGCATGTTCACGTATGTTCCTTACTTGATCCGTACCCTAAACAGACAAGTAAACAAACATAACTTAAAAAAAAAATTATTATTTTTATCTCAAAAACGAAAAGACTTTTATTAGAAAAATTTTTTGTGTATAAGTTTTACTCATCATCTCCTATAACTGATTTCTTTTTGGCACCTTATTTTGCGACCACATTGTATTATAAAAAAAATCACGTCGAAAACGATTAACTTTAGCGCTATTGAACGCATATACCTAATTGGTGTAAAATGTTAAAAGTTCCAGAAGAGCAAAAATAATACCGTACGTATAGCCCAGTACCTGCTACATCAAAATTAAGGCCACATTATTAACAAAAACCCCCACCTGTCAGTCTTTAAGACAAAATGTCAAAACCTTTAAGAAATATCGGAGAATTGAAATTAAAATTTTGTATCTCCTTTATTATCAACTTTTGGACTGAGTTTAACTATTTTGATGTCAGGAATCTACTGTTGCATTACTTTTGGACCACCTTGTAAAATTAAAATTATTGAGCGTAATTATTGAAATCAAATTTACATTCCCTTACATAAATTCCAAAAATTTGCTTAAAATTGAGGAGCACATGCGAGGCATGTCCACAAAATAAAAATGCAAAAAATTTAAAAAAATATACATATTTGGCTACAAAACGTAATTATTGTAAACCTTCGTTGCTGTTTGTAGAATGCATTGTCGTTCTGAATCATAAGAATCTTATTTCTTCACGTCTAGGCCACACCCAGCCATTTATGTTGGCCAAACTGGTAAACGTTTACATGTTAGAACTAAAAAAAAAACACCTGAGATCCTTTGGCAAAACGTTTGACTCACTTTTTCAATTTAAATTATTCCAGAACTTGCTAAATGGTGTGACGTTCATAACAACGCTGAAAATTTCTTGATTTTTGTAGACATAAGCAAATTATTATTATTTATTTATTAAAATGCAAAAACCTGTGAAAAATAATAAACAAATTGATTCATTCTACAGACAAATAATGTGTTCGACTGTAATGTTTACTTATGTGAAAGAATCGCCAATTTCTTGAATAAAATGGTATTGAAGTATTTTTTGTTTCAAGAAGCATTTCATCAAGTCAAGTAATTCTTCTTTAGAAACAAATTTTCAACGAAAATGTTTTTTTTTTTTTTTTATTTTCACACGTATACGTAAATATTTTTCCCACAAACCATAAGAACATTGGAACTTTTTGTTTTCTCTTAGGAAGTTGGTTGAGCTCCACAAAGTAATGTGTGTTTGTTATGAAGTAAGTGGACATTCGCCTACACAGAGAAAAATTTTACAGAGTTAAATTCATCTCCTCCATAATTTGCAATTAATATCTGTTTTTTTTTTTGTTAAATCTAACCAAAAATTAATGTATTTTTCACTTTTTCGGATAAACGTTTATCTTTTGGAAGTAGTTAAAATTGAGGTGGAATTATTTGACGCCGAGGAAATGAAAACTTCCACCACATTAACACCGTAAGTAGTCAAGCTTCGCATACTCGATTTTTACATACATAAAGTGGAAGTATATGTATACTGAAATTTCTTAAACACCTTTGTAAAAGCTGTTACAATTTTTCGTGATCTTTCAACAAAAAGTTAAAATAATCTTAAAATTTGTTACGTTTGAATACATGTTTCTTAGCGCACGCGTCTTTGTTTATGGAATAAATACAGAATTATCGAATTAAATATCAACACCATAAAAAAAATGGAATTACCTACTTTACCTCCTTCTTGGAGTTAAGAAAAGTAACTCCTTTAAATCTAACACCTTGGACGGATGGTCTCCAGGGAACTACCAAAAAGAGTTACATTGAGACCGTTATTTTTTTCCTGTATATCTATACAGTTTCTGAAAATTTTAAATAAATGTTTAAACACATTTTAATAGATTTTCAAAATCTTTCCTAGAAAGAGACTCTAAAAAAATAATAATACAACACAACATACAACCACAATGACATCAACACCTTTAGATTATTGAAACTATTAATTTTATGTCGTATAAGAACTGTGTTATACAGTGCAATTCATAAAGTTTGTAACATTTTGCGAAAAGATTTTAGTTACTAGGATCAGTTCGTGCATCAATCAAAATAAAAAAGAACACACACAACCACATCTAATTGATCATTTACAATTTGGCAGGAAACTCCGAAAAACTAATTTCCCAAAAACGAAACATTGCAACATTTCGGAAAGTATTAATCTTTTTCTTGCAGAATTGATGCAATCAAATAAAGTTAAGTGTAACCAATAACCTACAGGGTCTGGATGTAATATTTTATAAAAAGAAAATCTCTTTTTTTGGAATTTTTCCTCAAGTGTTAAGATATTCAGGCTTCTAATGTATCATGGGTGTTAAGGTAGCATTCAACAGTTATGTTATCTTAACTGCACTTGAATGAACAACTCATTGAAATGTATCGACAATTTATAGTATGATGCATCAGTGGTTTAATGTCGTACAAATAAGTGAATATCAGATCACGTATAGCACTAATAGAGCATGAAATAACACCACAAAATAACTGCACGAGTTTTGTTACGATGACACATCATGTCAATTTTTGATAGCGAGAGCATTTACGAAGATAACAGGGCTGTTATTCTTAACACTAATGATACATCATAGGCCTGGAGCCTGTTTCATAATAACATACAAGCTAATAATAACTCGTGTCTAAATAAAAACCTGGTCAAGTAGGCTACATTTAGTAATTCTGCTATGTAAATGCAATGGATAAACTCTCGATCACAACCCACTTGACCAGGTTTTTATTTAGACGCTCGTTATTAGTATTGAATAAAACGTTTGATGATCGGATTAAGGACGAAGTAAAAAACTATAGCTGACAGTTTTGGTTTATAAACCGACAGTTTCAGTTTACAAACCGAAACTGTCAGCTGAATGAACGAATAGTTTTTTACTTCGTCCTTAATCCAATCATCAAACGTTTTATTCAATACTAATATTGTTGGCTTGTATTTTGTTATGAAACAGGCCCCTGATTGTCATAAATCCTTGAAAAACAAATATAGTCTCACCCTTTGATCTATATTTATTAAGAAAAACACCACCTACATCTCAAATAACGAGTGTGTAAATAAAAACCTGGTCAAGTAGGTTGTGATCGAGAATTTATCCATTGCACTTACATATCAGAATTAGTAAATATAACCCACTTGACCAGGTATTTATTTAGACACGAGTTACAATGTTCTTCACAGAAAATAAAATGTTTGTTTTAAAAAATATGTTTGTGTTATATTAAACTTTTAAAAAGTAAACATAATTTGTTTCCGTTTATTTTTTTGTTTGGTAAGAAAATAGAACAGTATGTAGTTATATTTTTTAAGCAAGAATATTCTTTGCTATACCTATATTAAAAGCATACTTTTGGTCTTTCAAAAATATTGTGAATTTTACACTTTATGAAGGGCATTGTTATAATATTGTTACGAATTCGGGTTCAAATTGATAATCGTTTCATTAAACATACTTTAATTATCCGCTTAAAAAAATACTAAATAACAAGATGCTATTAATCGAACCGAAAAGCGCTTTTATAGAAGTCTTATCGTTCTAAAATATTCTCGCAAAATGTCAGAACCATCAGGCGTTCGATTAGAAACTTCTGGAATTATCCGGAAAGGTACATGAAGTCGTGACAGTTATAAAAACAGACTTTTTAACAGTGTAGGATAGAAGCAACCACTTATTATCTTTAGTATTGATTACTATTGAGAAAATCGACTCATCTGCATTGAATGTGTCATTTCGCTAGAGATTTCCTTAAGATTTTGAAAAAATTAAGACAATTTATTATTTAAAAATCACTGTAAAGCGATTCGATTCAATTTTAAATTATTTGACTTGCAACATAATTATCTTTCTCGCCCAAAGTTCTTCCGAAAATGCTAGGAAATAAGTAAATGGTAAATGGAGGTAATCCATTCGTTATCCAAGGACTTTTTAAACATAAAATAATCTCGAAGGTCTGATACTGTTTAATTTTTTAATTTGCTCTTCAACTCTGCAACAAAACTCATAAATTTAGTTGACCTCATGCTATTAAAAAATTAAAGCCTTCATATTACGAAAGATCATAGTTTCATACATAGTTCATATTTATTTTTATTTTACTTCATTTCTAAAATGTAAACCGAATTAAAGAATCAATAAAAAATTAAATTATTAAAATATTAAGATTCAATCACAGGCTAGATACGTCAGAAGAATAGTTTAAAGATGTCAATAACAGACTTTTACGTAAATTATTAACAAATAAAATGAAACTTTAGGAATAAAACGAGACCTTGAAATTGATGCTAAAACTTGCATAACCTTAAATTTATTTATAAACGCATTGATATGTAATACACACATAAATCCTGTGTAAATCAGCTCTTATCGTCGCAAATTAACATTGGGCGTACGTATGCAAGTGCGCAAATTAATCTTTATCGCTCTTAAATTAAAGCCGTGCTTCCAGTAATTGCCTTTTTAAGATTCCGCCGCTTTATCACAGAAAACCTCATGCTTCATTTCGTACCACTTGATTGCCAACAACTCTCTCGGAAAGTTCAAAGTCGCATAGAGAAAAATAAAACTTTTCCGGGAATCTTAACACTTGCTTCGTCCAAAAGCGATCTGGATGTAACATCCAAAAAATTCGTGTATTTATTTACATCGAACACTAAAATAAATCGGTGGAATTTTCTGCGCGAACAACACGTAAGCAAAGTGATTTAATGGCGGAAGTTATGAATTCTGGAAATAGTGGAACGAAAATATCTAATTTGTAAATCACACATTATCAATCGCTTATAAAAAGAAAAATAATTGGAACGATGAGGAAGAAAAATTATAGAGTTGAACAGTCACGTACCTACTGTTGCATCTAATAATTTATTTAAATTTAATTGAATTTAATTCCGATTTAGAGTGATTTGAACTGTCACTGGACTGACATGCGTTTCCTGTTCCACAATCAACAACAAAGATTAACATAAACGTAACATAGGTGTACACGTCGGTTTTATTGAATGCTCTGTCTAGGCGCATTGTGTTCAATGAAACGGAAAATTCCGGGGCGTGCCGGACTGTAATCTCGGATTAGGGCTTGCTCCGATTACACCCTTATTTATTAACGCCTGAGCGGAGCTTTTAAGCTCGGTAATTGTAGCATCAAATTTCTAGACCGTCGCCAATATAAACAGAAAGAAATTCATAAGTTTGAACATATTGCATATTTGCTATTCGTTGAGATCCTTTAGGTTTAGGGCGTAACATTTTTCTTTTGTTTTAAATTTAAATAAATGTATGAACGCTTTTGTGTCCTTTGCACGTTCGTAGATAATTACTTATGCTTACAAATAAATCAAAACAAACGCTGCTCATATTAAAATTCTTTATTAATAATTTCTTTATTCGCAACAATAGTCACTGTTTGTTTGTTTAGTTGAATTTAATATAAATTAGGTTCCTATAATGGCCATTTGTGGAAATACGTATATCACAAAACGGTTGATAACAACTGAAGCCATAATTATTATTATTATTGTTATTTAAAAGCAAGTTATTTGTTTACGATCAAATTAATAATCTGTTCAATTTCTTACGATTTTATACACCAAACTAATGTTCACTGTCACTTCACAGGCGTAATTTAATTAATTCACGATCTTTGCACATTAATATTAATGTCGCTTCATACATTCGAACCCGTTTTATTAAACTCTTCCTCAATTTAACGTTGCTCATAATTATAATCTGAGTTAAAATAAAATTGAGAGGCGTCATACAATGCGTTTTTTGGTGAAAATGCGAATTTAATTCTAATATAAAAAAAGAACTTTGCAATCCCACACATTCGTGCTTGGTTTTAAATGAATCGTCATTGTTAAAAAAAATGAAACCGTACTTGTCATTAAATTGGCAAAATTGGATTTGGCTTCGGAGGTGCCTTCAAAGAACTGCAAATGCTCCGCGATGGTGTACGTAAGATTGGTAAAAAAATGAAAGTAAACTATGGAAATTTCAGTAAGGGTCCAACAGATGCAAAAACTAGGGAAGCAGATGTGTCTTATAGTGTTGGGTAATGAAGAGGACAAAGAGACAATAATGAAAAATAAATATAAACTAAAGGATAAAAGAATCTACATAAACCACGATCTAATTAAATGGAAACAAAGAAACAAAAACAATTAAGTTTAAAAGCCAAGGAGAGGAATTAACGGAGAGGAATGGCACTGGAACAAAACAGTCGCGAAAGTTGAATCGATAGGAACAAAAAACTCAGAAAACTAAGTGAAAACGAGAAAGTAGAAATGAATAAGGACTTGGCAAAGGAAAAGGTAACGAGTAAGGAAGGGAAGGTAAAAACAAGGGATAAACAAGAACACATGAAAATAGGAGCATAGAACGTAAGGGGAACATATTGCAGTGATAATTACCTTTGTACAATAAAATAAAAAGAGATAAGCATCGTAACTAATAAAAATCAGAAAAGAGCACCAAGTTCCACGTCGAGTGTACAAGACAATCCAGGACGAGCAAAGGACCACCAGAGCGGAGAAAGCACCTCTACGTTTACATAAAAAGGTTCCTTGGAAGAGTGTTCATCATACCAGAGTGAAAGAAACCATCGTCCACAGTTATAAGTGTACATCGTAAGCAGCAACCATGACATCATGCAAAAGTCTCTTTCATTCTACCAACAAAATCCCATTAAACACATCGGAATGCAACAAATAACATTCCAATACCACAACAAGTATGATCCACTTCTTCTGGGTGAACAACGAGAGGGTGATGCCGATTTTCCTGCAAACCAGCGACGTAGGTGTCAGGTCCACGTGTTTGTATCCAATTGGACGAGTTCCTCAGGATTTTGTGAACCATCAACACTTGTGCATGAACAATTACGGTGAACCAGTGCTAGACTTTTCTATTTTGTGTTGTTTTTCGTTTATTTTGTTCAATAATTTGAGTTTTCTAGAAATAAGATGTTGTTATTTGAATCACAAACTCTTTTAAACGGACACTAAATGGCGCACAAACACTTAACGTTTCGCAGTCGTTCGACAGCTTCGTCAGAAGTGAAAAATATAAACGAAGCTGTCGAACGACTGCGAAACGTTAAGTGTTTGTGCGCCATTTAGTGTCCGTTTAAAAGAGTTTGTGATACAATTTTCATCGGACAAGAACCAGCTTTAATTAATTGTTGTTATTTGAGGTTATGTTACAGCTGAAGTATTTATTTTGTAATTATCTTTATTTAGTCAATTGAAATGTTACTTACCATTTAATGTTGTGAATGTTAATTTAAACCATTTTGTTGTTTTTATGTAAAAATTTTCGAATTTTGTAAATAATGCAACTGTCAAAGGTAAAATGCGCACCGGGGTCGAGAGTACCGAACATGTTTGTCGACGGTTACCATAGTTACCGTCACTGTCCACAAACCAGCGGCTATAAAAGGGCGTGCGCGTCATTGCAGGAGCTTTCTTCGTTTAGATTTCGAACAAGCAACATGTAAAAGCATTCTTCGTTTAGATTTCGAACAAGCAACATGTAAATTAAGTCCGCGAACTGGAAATTTGAAATTAATCCCGCGAAAATTCGAACTGACTGAAATTAATTATTTTTTCTTCGCAAAATTTGCCTTTGACACTGGAAGTAAAATAAACTGGATTTTTAAGAAATTTTATTTTTATTTTCATAAAAATAAAGAAAAAAGGCCTACCAGAAGAGAATTTTCCAACATTCCTTGTATCTTTTTACAGTTGGTTCTTGTCCGATGAAATTTGTATCACAAAATCTTTTAAGCGGACACTTCGTCAGAAGCGGTCGAACGACTGCGAAACGTAAAGTGTAAAGTGCGCGATTTAGTGTCCGCTTAAAAGATTTTGTGATATTCCTTGTATCCTTTTGCAACCGATCACAAATCAGAGAGATCACAGAGAAGGGAAAAGAAAGAAAGGACAATATGAAAGACAAAGAAAGTAAGTCAGATTCATTATCATCATTGCACACACACTTACACACGCTCCTTTACACTAAACACAAAATCAACGGAGGAGGATTATTGTTCAGCATTGAGAGCAAAATCTGCTGAATACGATCTGACCTTTGATACGAAGGTTTGACTACCCACGCACACTTACAAATATTTCGGGTATCATAGAGGGATTATTGTTCAGCATTGAGAGCAAAACCTGTTGAATCTGTGATACAGAAGTGTTTGACACACACACACACACGAACACCCCTACACACACACCACACACAATTTCACTGAAAGAGAAGTCCACAAAATTCTTTTCGAAGAATCCACCCTGAAAAGAAGAGCCACACGAGAAACAAAAGTACGTTCAACCCACAGAGGAAATTTTAAAAAGCAAAAAGCAAAGGCAAGTACACCACACACAATCAATACATAAATTGGCTTGTCAACGTAGGAGCTCAAACAAATCATTACACAATTAAAACCCCACGTGCAGCTCGAACAACAATCATTATATTATTGGCACCCAACGCGGGGGCTCGAACAACAATCATTACATTATTGGCACCCAACGCGGGGGCTCGAACAACAATCATTACAATATGAAGAAGGTAAACTGCAGTAGTATATAGTAAATGAAATTAAAAAAGATAAATTTGACATAGTCGCACTACAAGAAACAAAGCAAAAGGGAGAATTTGTAATGGATGTAAATGGCTACGTGTTTCTTAATAGTGGAGGAAATAAGCGAAGATTAGGTACGGAGTTCTTGATAAGTAAAAGGATTACAACATTAATAGTAAATTTTAGGGCAATATCGGATAGAGTATGTGTGCTAAGAATCAGGGGACACTACCAAAAAATAACATTATTGAATTATCACGCACGAACGGAAGAAAAATATATAGAAGACAAAGAAGAATTCTATAATGAGCCGGATAGGATTTACGAAGAAATGACGCAAATGACGCGAACGCAAAAATAGGAAGGGAGGAACGATACAAATGTATAGTAAGCATGAAGTGTCGAATGAACATAGTATATTCCTAATAGACTTCGCAAAGGAGAAAAACATGGTCATCGTAAGTACATATTTTCAAAGAAAGAAAATTAATTGAGGGACATGAAGATCACCAGACGGAAGAACAATAAAGCAAATTGCCCACATACTAATCGAAAGAACAGAAGGAAAAGCTATAAAAAACGGACCATTTTATGGTAGGAGCGAAGATCACACAGATAATACCGCAAATCAGAAACCAAAGAGGAAAAGAGAGAAGGGGTAATAAGGCAATGAGACTACGAAATTCAGAAGATCAAAAGAAATACAAAGAAAGAATCGGGGGAGAGGTAGAGAACATCATAGAAACAGGCAGTGTAGAAGATGGGAAAATGGGAGGAGTTTAAAGAGATAATAGAAAGAATCTCAAAAACTTGTAACACCGAAGAAAGGCCGATAAAAAGGAGGTGGTTTGATGAAGAATGTAAGAATGAAATAGAAAAAAGAAGAGGGGACGAAGATGTAAAAGATCAATATGAGCAACAAAGAAAGAAAACAAAAAGGATAATAAGGAACAAGAAAAGAAAATACAGTGAAAAAATTATAGAAGAAAGAGCAGAAAATTTTAAAAGCAACCAACTTGTACCAGACAGTAAAAAATAAAAGACAGGGATATCCAGCCACCACGGTGGTCTACAAGGGAAAAAAGGGAGAATTTATAACAGGAGATGAAGAAGTTATGGCCAGATGGAGAGATGATTTGTTGAACGGAGAAAATAGGACTGAAGATGAAACAGAAGAAGACGAAATAAAACCGCAACCACAGGAAGTAGAATCACGGCCAAGCAAAGAACAGATAGAGGAAGTAATAAAAAGAATTTAAAATAATAAAAGTCCAGGAACGGACAGGCTAACAGCTGAGGTATTTAAATATGGTGATAATTCTCTAACAAATTACAAGAAATGAAACAAACACTAAAATTTATGTGTCGTTTGCAAATAGAAAGAGGAGACAAAAACACACAAGTAATACTCGATAAACTTAAAACTAATTACATCAAAGAAGCAGAACTAGAAAAGCAAAATAATAACCTCAGCAGAATATCACAAGCAGATAACAAACCAAAAATCATTTGGGACGTCATAAATAACGAAACAGGCAGGAAAAATAGAGATAAGTATGAAAGTATGCCCTCGTGCTCCGATTTCAATACACATTTTTCAACAATAGGAGATTCTATAAAAGAACAGATAAAGAGGGCAAACACCAATAAAACTTATAAACCGATGACCAGAAAAAAGGCACATTTATCTACATTAGAAAAAATTAATGAGCATGAAATCTTGGAAATAACACGAAACCTGAACAACAAGACCTAGACGGATATTTATGATCTAAATGTAAGATTGATAAAGGAAGCAGCTCATATCCTGACACCTAGTCCAACAGTTCTTTTCAATAATTGCTTAGAGCAGGGGATATTCGAAAGCTCATCCAATCTTCAAAAAAGGGACCCTAATAAATGTGACAACTACCGACCTACATCAGTCCTTCCTATATTATCAAAAATTCTGGAAACGCTAATTCTCAAGAGAGTAAACACTTACTTTTTGGATCATGAATATTTTAATGAAAACCAGTTTGTTTTTCAAGCAGGCAAAAATACGAAAATGGCCTTGGAAACACTATACACATTCGTATGTTCAGAAATAAATGAAAGAAAACAAATAGCAATAAGCAAAGCATTCTACTCTATGTCTCATGAAATACTCCTGGATAAATAATCTCTATGGAATAACTAACAAAGCGCTCGAAATAATAAAAAGCTACTTCCAAAATCGTAGCCAACTCACTGTAATAGGAAGTGGAAGAAGTAAAATCATAGAAATTAAAAGAGGCATACCGCAAGGGTCTATTCTTGGCCCCTTCTTCTTTATAATTTATGTGAACGACCTACCCGAAAATGTAACAGCTCAGGTGTTAATGTATGCTGATGATACGACGCTAACAGTCAGCGACCATAATAGTAATAATCTCAGCATAGGAATGAGGGATTCTGTAGTCGAGGCAGAAAATTGGTTTCTCTCCAATGAATTGTTGCTAAATAAAGAAAAAACGAACAAAATCCACTACCATATGGATCGATGGCAGGAAGCAGACGAACCGGTAAAACTACTAGGAATCACTCTCCTAGAAGCCTCATATAGAATCCCTATGTGTATCTCTATCCAAGGCGACTTACGCAATCAAACGGACTCGGCAAGTAGCAAGTGAAGAAGCAGCTAAAACTGCATATTTTTCGTTGTTCCACGCAAGGGTAGCTTATGCAATAGAAATTTGGGGCCAGTTAAGTTAATATTACTGGAACGAAAGAAAGCTATCCGTAGCTTGGCAAATGTGAGCAGAGGTACTTCATGCAGAAATTACTTTATACAATATAGAATACTTACGGCTATAGCTCTTTATGTCATACAAATAGACGCCACTACTTACCAACTAGAGGTTCTGCACATGACCATGATACCCGAGGCAGAGATTAAGTTGCTACTATAAGGAATTGAATAAAGACTACGGACAACCTAAGCAGAGGTATTGCCCTTTACAATATGTGCCCAACTCATTGGAAGGAGGATAACTTCCTACATAAACTGAAGCAACACCTGGAAAGCTTTCCACTATAAGACATTCAAGAACTGAAATTTGGCTCAATGCATAAATGATTATATTTACTTAGTAATTTTATTGTAATATAATACTATGTATTACTATACTGTAAACCTGACACTTGACATTTTACTAAACAGTAAATAAATTTAAAAAAATAGAGCATATACACAAACTAATTAAAGAAATGTGGGAAAAGAGCAGATACCGTCACAATGGAAAGAAGCAATAATATGCCCGATACACAAAAAAGGTGACAAAAGTGATTGTGGTAACGATGGCAACGATGGCTATATTCATCGATTTCAAACAAGCATATGACAAAGTGAAAAGAAAAAATTATACAGGGCACTGAAAGAATTAAAAATAAGTCGAAAATTAATAAGCATGATAAGAATGACAATGGAAGAAACACAAAGTATGGTGAGAATAAATAGCAAAATTTCAGGAACGTTTGAAATCAAGGAGGGAGTAAGACAAGGCACTAGCAGCGGCACTTTTTAATGTAGTGCTAGAAAAAGCCATAAGGGACGCACATATTAATAAGACAGGAATTATATATCACAAAAAGCATTAGTGTTTAATGTTTGTGCAAGAAGCCAAAATGAATTAATACGGGTAACCAAAAGATTGGATGAAAAGGAAGCAAAAGTGGGATTAAATATAAACGAGAACAAAACCAAATATATGGAATGGACGGATAAAGAATTTCGATTAGGTAGTTGCCTGACGCGGGGAAAATATACAAAATCGAAGAAGTGGATAAGTTTAACTATTTGGGGACAGCATTTACAAGGAAACCAAGTGTAGAAACAGAAATGAAAGCGAGAATAATGATAGGAAATCGGTGTGTGGGAGCGCTAAACAGAGTATTAAGGAATAAAAACATCTCGAATGAGGCAAAATTAAAGCTGTACAGGACAGTCATAAGACCGACATTATGATATGCATGTGAAGCATGGACTAAATAGAGGCGAAATAGCAAGTTTGGAGATATGGGAAAGAAAGGTACTTAGGAAGATATTTGGAGGAAAAAAAGTAAGTGATAAATGGATGAGGAGAACAAATAAAGAACTGAAGGACCTATACCATGAAGTAGGAATATCAGAGATGGTAAGAACACAAAGATTGCGATGGATGGGCATGTGGAAAGGATGGGAGAAGCAAGAGTGCCAAAACTAATATTGGCAGGCGGAATCGGAGGGACAAAAAGAAGAGGTAGACCGAAAACAAGATGGCTAAGGGAGGTGGAGAATTATATTAAACAGTTGAGAATTAGCAGATGGAAGGAGAAAGCGAAGATCAGGAAATGATGGAGGGACAAAAGAAAACTAGACGATTTTCCTGCGAAAAACTTTCCGGATTGTGGCTATTCACACAGTTCATACTTATTTAAAAAAAATATAAATTATAATTTTAAAAGGTAGACAAATTACAATTACAATTTAATGCAACTTTTTATCGTAACTTATACTGTAGTGTATAGGTACGTAGGGCTATTGAACTTTACTTTACAATACTTTTGCAATAATTAAAACTTCTTTTGCAAGATATTCAAACATAACTTAGCAAAAGCTCTTGCCTCTTGCCTTGACTGTAATTTTAGTGCGCTCGAAATACTCGACCTCCATCCATGCATTTACCTGCGTTATTATTTATTATTATTCGCTGCTGCATCCGTCAGGTCGCTCCAGAGAAGATTTATGAAACTCATTGCTCGTGGGTTTGGCACAGACTGTATGAGTCATACTACTATGCGAAAAATAGGATCAAAGTCGTGACTTTAATGTTTAAAGAAATGAAATTCTCTTTACATACATTTCAGTCCAACAATGGATTATAAATTTCCCTTGATTTGGGTCTTGAGTCTTGACTTACTTACTTTTTGAAGGAGCATAGAAGTCGTGATTTTCAAATTTAACGCCAACTCGAATTCCATCGAAAGTGGACGAAATCTTTTATAGAATTCTACGAGAAGAGGTGATTGGCACTAATCTCTTATGTACTTTAAATAAGCCCGATCTTTATTAATATTATTGGATGTATCTAAGAGACTTGTAACTTTAACATCGTTTTGCGAACGATGACCAGCGATTAAAGCCTAAACAACCACAGAAGATAAGTTTACAATCCTATTTCCGTTTCGACCATAAACCTCGCTCGCTTTTACTGAAAAGCCACTTCAATTTCACTATGTGCGCAGTAACGTTTAATTTATGAAACTTTGTCGACTTTAAGCGGTCGTAAATAATCCTTCACGTCTGGCCGGGCGCGCTTATTTGTATGCACATGCAGAAGTAAACAAACACATTTTACTTGGAATTATTTATCAACGCCATCGAGCTTTATCGTTTTTTAATTGAGCGAGACCATCGGCCCATATAAAACAGCCATTAAAAATGCGGAACTCCCATAACTAATTCGTATAAGTCATCGAAGATGGAACGTGGCACTAAGAATTGGTTTATTTGTGAAGAGTTGTTTTCGTAAATAAATTATGGAAGTAAATAGTTTGCTGCTTACGCAATGCGTCCAGCCGGAATTAATGGGTCCAGATAACTCACGCGTTCATCACTTCCAATTAAAAAGCCGTGCATCATGATGCGCCCTGAAATTAGGCAATGGCCTTTATTACCCCGTCCAATTTGGCCAATTACGTTGAGTAATCACCCAGAAAAAAACTGATCCCAGGCGCCTCCGTAAACTCCCAAAATATATAAGTACTGATAATGTCGGGGATTGCATCATTAAAATTTAGGAGGAGCACGTATTACGATATTACGTGAGTTCTTTATCATATTTTTATACTCGTGAATTGCATAATATGGCGACTGTTTCCATCGCAGACGGAATTATTATTATCACGTCTGTGAATTAAAAGAAAAACACATGTAATTTATGTGCGTGCTTACTGATTGATGCGATAATTTTGTGGCCTGACCTAGCATTCAATTCTCCTGTTTTTTCTTTTCGTAAAAAAATAAAGTTTCTTCTTCTTAATATTTTACCCACTACAAACAAATTAGATTCTTAGAATTAATGAAAATTAGAGTGTTTCTAAGCATACTTTCGTTTTTTGTTGTATTCTGTTAAAATATTTGAATACACTGCCTCGTTATCCTTAAGTCTTGCTCTGCTTGAGGATTTTCATTTCGTCCTATACAAAACACTCCGTAATAAGGATTAAACGATTATTAACAAGTATCAATGAAAAAGTCAAAATGAATTGATGGTTCTGGTACTCATGGTTAGCTTTAATGGAGTTCTTATCCCACTTCTAATATTGGCTTTGTGAAGGACACATGGATTGTAATGCGGGTCTTGTTAAGTCATCAGCAAAAATGATTTGGTGATACTTACCATCAAAAATACGTATTGAGTAGATATACTATGGGCGTTCGAAGCCATTTCTCCATAAGATTTAACGTGGGCCTCGAAACTTGCAATTTTTGCGCGGATGTGGATGAGGGGGGTGAGGTAAGAAGGGAGGTAATCCTTGCATGTCGCGTCATCGGTACTCGGGTGTTGTCTCGGGTATTATATACTGCTATCTGTCATAACTATAAACTGATTTTAACTGCTCGGAGACCGCTACCTGTTTTTACCAGTTTCCGGAAACTGGTAGAAACAGGTAGCAGTTTGCGAACTGGTAAAAACAGGTAGCAGTCTCCGAGCAGTTAAAATCAGTTTATAGTTATGACAGGTAGTAGTACGTATAATACCCGAGACAACAACCGAGCACCGATGACGCGACTTGCAAGGTTTACCACAGATCCCTCCCTTCTTACCTCACCCCGCCTCATCCACATCCGCGCAAAAATTGCAAGTTTCGGGGCCAATGTTAAATCTTATGGAGAAATGGCTTCGAATGCCCATAATATATCTACTGAATTGCTATGTTATTTTAATTTTGAAGTTTGAAAATTGTTGTAACAATATTATTTTTTGTATTTATGATTTGAAGGTATTACTTGTAATTTAGTTCCTGATTCATCATAAATCAATTAAGTTATGCTTAATAAAGAAAATTATGATCCCAGGGTATTTCAACACTAATTACTGAGACACAAACTTTTGTTAAGATAAAAAGATACAATCCAGACAATACCAGTCTATCATCATGGAGGATTAGCAGTTCTTTGAAGGCACCTCCGCAGCCAAACTTCCTAAACCAGGAGCAAGTCCAATTTGGCCGATTTAATAACATGTACGGTTGCTTGACAACTAAGATCAGAATTACATGGCGACTCATTCAAGATCAAGCACGAATATCTGAGGCAAATAATGAGGAAACTATTTTTTTATATTTAAGATTTCAATTCGCGTTGTAACAAAAAATTGTTGTTCCATATTCATCATTGTATGGCGCGTTCCAGTTTTTTTTACACAGTTTATAAATACGACCGGCGTTCAATTGGGGTGGAGTCAAGCAAAATACACGAGTTTGAACGTATCGACTGACACTATAATTTAATGAATGCGAGTCAATTAATCTATACAAGATGAAGTGATAATAAGCATTAATTTGGTGTAAAAAAACCATGAGGAAGTGAACAATTTTTTTATTTTATTGTAAATAACAACAACAAATTATTAAGAATTTAAATAAACGATTTAGTACTTTCTTTTAAAAACAACAACAATAAATACGCCTTGAATTATTTTCAAGTGCTTTGTGATACACGTATTTAAACAAATGGCCTTTACAAGAACTTAGTTTATATTAAATTCAACTAAAACAAACAAACAGTTACTTTTCTTGCATTCAAAGAAATTGTTAATAAAGAATTTTAATTTGACTACTTACAGTTATTTTTAATTTATTTATGAGCATAAAAATTATCTACGAACGTGCAAAGAACCCAAAAGGGCTCATACATTTTATTAAATTAAATCAAAAGAAAAAGATTACGCCCTGAATCTGAAAGAATTTGATGTTATAGACGTGTATGTTATTGAAAAATAAACAAATTAATTTCTCATTAACGGATAACGTAATATCCATTCACGATCTTTTTAGACTCTAGAGGGCTATGCTTTTTCTTCGTTCATAAATTTTGATAGATATCAAAACGTGACAAATATAAACTTTCTGACACTTTAATGTCAGTCCCATCGACTATATTGCTTCTTATACTCTACGATGGCATGAAGAAAATAAAATAATAACATTAAAACAAATAATTACTTGTGACTTTTTAATACTAAGTCAAAATGCTAAAAATCATCAATGTTTTTCGGCGTCACTTTTCAAAAATATAATCATCAAATTAAAATGAAAATACGTATTCACTTGGAGGTACCAACAAAAATATCACCCTAACATGACCTACTCTGAGTCTAAAAAGATCGTGAATGGATTATAGTAATATGTAGTTCCAAAATAAATTTGAATAAACGAATTAAAAAAGAAAATCTGTCTTCAAATTACATTTGATTTTTTTACATGAAAGCTTCGCCCAAAATAATTGGTTTTTGGAAAATAAAAAAATTCACGAAATATGAAATTAACAGAAAAAATTGTAAGACTTTTATGGCCATTTGCACCGCATTTTTAAGCAGAGATTAAATTTAATTTTAGAATGTGATGCTTAACGTAGATCCAACATAACGTCAAGCGCATTCTAACTAGCACTTTGATTTGATTTATTTATTGCCACTTATCACAGAGATATGGACATTGTCAGGTACATGTATAACATATGAAAAACTTAAGTTGAAGTTTAAGTGTCAATTAGATGGTGAATGACATTATGCTGTCATGTATTCACGATTGTCACATTCTAAACACGTCTTAAATTTAATCAATGATTAAAAATGCGGTGCAATCAGGCATTAGAACACCTTTTGTTAACTGATACAAGTCTTTTGACTTCACAAACACAAACTTTTAAATTTTTCTACATTTATACGCAAAATATTTTTCTTCTTCTTTCTCAATATTCTAGCAGTTAAAAAGTCTTTCACAATACCCTCTATTAATTGATACTATAAACGTTACTTTATTTTTTGATTGGTTCGTGCGAGCAAAACAATTGATTAGGAAAAATACGTGCGGATCGAATTTACAAGCGGAATTCGAAACCTTACATACAGCAAAAACGAAATGTAATTCAAGGAAAACAAAAAATAATCTGAAACATATGACATCGTAAATTTAGACAAATTTGTAACTAAAACAAAATTCAATATGATCGTGATTTTAAAACGCCATCTCTGATCCTTGAGTGTAGCCCAACGAGATTCTATCAATTCTAAGATTTCGCTTCCAAAACAGGATTAAAAATATTAGGTTTAATTATGAGGAACATGGATTTTTTTTTCTTAAAAGATTGATACAATGCGACGGTTGGCAATGCAGTGAAGTCTTCTACCTAGCGATATAAGCCTTAAGTTAGCTATGAAACGGTGAAAATTTGAATTGGAATTTGTATTTTGTATTTATTGTCGAAATTAAAAAAAAAATGTTAATTATTCTTGTAATTTCATCAAGTGCCCTTCTTTTCACGATCGTTCTTTATTTATTAAGGTTTCTCATTTGTTTTTCTGTTTTGTTTAAAATTGTGGGACATGCACAGTTGGTAATGGAAGTCAGTGGCAGAGTGATGAAAGTCTGAAGTTGGCACGGAAAAAATATGAACGGAAATTTGCTGTATTTGATACGGTTGGTAATGGAGGGAAGTCGGCTGCATGGGGTGCGTTTAGAAAAGTGGTAGAGTATTGTTAGAGTGTACGCAAACCGTTTATAAAAGGAGATGAATAATTACCGGTTAGATTTGTTTCACATTTCTAAACACCGGAGCGTGCAGATTGTGTAAACCCAAGTTCCCGTGCTCTGAGACTGCGGGAAAAGTTACCTTGTGAGGTTAGGTTTATGTTTTCGAATTTGAAAGTAGTGTTTACGCATCTAGAATTATACAAATTAAAATGAATAGTGACAAAAATGTAATTCTAACTTCGTGTAGTCATGATTTATTGATCGATGAGAACGGAGAAATCTTAAATTACAACAAAATGGGTACTGTTGTGTAATAGAAAAAGTAAGATCAAAACTAATCAGTTTTAAGATCTATTTAACAAAAGTAATGTATGTTTTAGCACTGGCTTGCGTGTAGGTGCCAGCAACTGAGAACATTATAAAAATATTCGGAATTTTCCCCTAATCTAACGTCGACCGTTTAAAAACTCATATGAAGGTAATCGTCACGTGATCTCCCCTCACGCTCCCTCTGTCGACTTTTTCTAAACGTACTCTTGGAGTTGGTTATGAAACGGTGAAAATTTAAATTGGAATTTGTATTTTGTATTTTTTCTCGAAATTAAAAAAAAAATGATAATTATTCTTGTAATATCACCAAGTGCCTTATTTTCACGATCATCTTTTGTTTATCAAGGTTTCTCATTTTTTTTCTGTTTTGTTTAAAATTGTGGGACATGCACAGTTGGTAATGCAGTGAAGTCAGTGCAAACTAATGAAAGTCTGAAGTTGGCACGGAAAAAATATGAACGGAAATTGCTGTATTTGATACGGTGCGACAGAAGGGTAATGGAGTGAAGTTGGCTGCTTAGCGGTAATGATAAAACTTGGAGTTGATTATGAAACGGTGAAAACTTAAATTGGAATTTGTATTTTGTATTTATTCTCAAAATTAAAAAAAAAAAAATGTTAATTATTCGTGTAATTTGAAACACAATACTTTTTTCGTGGTAATTTTTTTTTAATCTCTAGATCCTACTTCATTTAAAATTTGATTTTTATGAGGTGACCTTGAAAAATAAATCGCTTGTCTTGGATTGAACACAATTTTACCTAACATAACCTTACTCAGCCTTCTTCACATCATTGTTTCTTTCTTTCCTAGGGACATTTCAGCCAATCTTGTAGCTATTAACACACATATTTGACAGCTGTCAAACTGAGGATTCAATTTAATAATTTGTTTTGTATGAATCAGATAAAGACATTCCTCATTAAAAAAAGTTAATGGTTTTTGCGTTAAATGATATCCAAATGCTCCGTCAAGTTATTTCAGCGATTTTTGTATTAACATAATGTATTAAAATGATTTGACAGCTGTTAAACTGACAGTTCAATTTAATAATTTGTTTTGTCGAACCTGTTAAAGGTAGTCCTCACTAAAAAAAGAATGCTTTTTGCGATAAATTTAATGCTTCTTCACGTCATTTCGTAGAGTACATTTTAGTGACAAACAAATAATTTGACAGCTATTTATTAGGGAAGACATACCCGTATGTTTGAGCTACCCGGGTACCCGAATAAACTACCCGGATAGTACCCGGGTACCCGTATCGTGCTCGGGTAATCTTATGAGCTCGGATACCCGTATAAATTCGGGTGCCTGTAAAAATTCGGGTACCCGTATAAGTTCGAGTACTCGGGCAAGTTCGGGTATCCGTATAAGTTTGGATATTTCAGCATAAACGGATTCACGAATTTTACATTAGTGCCTGAATGTTAAAAATAATTAATTTTTTATCATGTAATAACAGATAGGTATATGTTTTCCCGAGATTGTGTGCTGATAAATTATACGGGTAATAACGGGTACCCGGATAAAGAAATGATACCCAGGTAATAATCGCACGGGTTTTAACGGGTACCCGGATAAAGAAATTATATTCGGGTAATAATTTGACGGGTAGTATTCGGGTACCCGAAGTACCCGGGTAATAACGGGTACCCGGATAAAAAAATTGATTCCCGGGTAACAATTATACGGGTAGTGTTCGGGTACCTGGGTACCCGATGTTTTCCCTACTATTTATTTTATATGAACCAATTGAAGGTATCTCTCACTAAAAGAAGTTAATGGTTTTTGCGATAAATTAAATCCTAATGCTTCATCAGGTTATTTCGTAAAGTACATTTCAGCCACTTTTGTATCAACACAGCTGTCAAACTGACAGTTCAATTTAATAATTTGTCTTGTCGAACGTGTTAAAGGTAGTCCTCACTAAAAAAATAATGATTTTTGTGATAAATTAAATCGTAATGCTTCTTCACGTCATTTCGTAGAGTACACTTTAGCTATTCTTGTATCAGACAAATAATTTGACAGCTGTTTGTTTTGTATGACTCAATTAAAGACATCCCTCATTAAAAAAATTTAATTAATTTTGCGATAAATTAAATTCTCATGTTTCGTCAAGTTATTTCGTAGAGTACATTTCAGCTATTTTTGTATCAACACGAATAATTTGACAGCTGTCAAACTCACACAATTCAATTTAATAATTTGTTTTGTATGAATCAATGAAAGACATCCCTCACTAAAAAAAAATCTAAAGATTTTTGCGATAAATTAAATCGTAATGCTTCTTCACGTCATTCCATAGAGCGAGTGCATTTTAGCAATTCTTGTAACAAATAAATAATTTGACAGCTGTTTGTTTTGTATGAATCAATTAAAGACAACCCTCGCCAAAATATTTAATGATTTTTGTGATCAATTAAAATCCTAATGCTTCGTCAAGTTATTTCGTAAAGTACATTTATCAACACAAATAATTTGACAGCTGTCAAGCTAACAGTTGAATTTAATATGTAATTTGTTTCATATAATTCGATCAAAGATGCCTATTTTCCATGACCTACCCCTCACCAAACAAAATTAATGCTTTTTGCGATTAACTAAATCATAATGCTTCTTCATGTTATTTCGTAGAGTACATTTCAGCCATCTTTATATTAACATAAATAATTTGACAGTTGTCAAACTGAATTTAATCTTTTTTTTTGTGAATCAATCAAAGACATTGCAATGATTTTTCAAGACCCAAAATTGCGATAAATTAAAACCTAATGTAAAAGTTCTGCATTTTTATAAATTTACAATGAGATTGTGCAGGGCAGAAACTTCAACTTCGAAACTTTTCAGTCCCGACGACGCTCGAACTTTTCTCTGAAATAACAAAGTTCGAAAGGGTTTTAATCTTATTCTGACTTCGACGCGAGCAAAGTTGAAAAGGGGTTGTTGCATTTTTAATGGCACAGAAAATTCTTAATTGTAGATTTTTTTAAGTGATGAACTGAGGTGCCTCCGTCAAATGTTTTGTACATATTAAAAGCTGTGTCGTTTTGAAATCTTTGGTATGGTAAAAATATGAACGGAAATTTGCTGCATTTGAAACGTTTTGTTATAAAAAAATAACTCGTAGCAGAAGTAACTAAATTCTAAGGATAGTTTCATCCTGGTCATATTGACACATATTCTGACATTGCTGCTTTGCTGAAGTAAAACTTGTACTTTCAGAGCAGATTAAAATCGAATGAAATCATAAACTATTTTTTTTATTTTATACAATGGTGCTTCAAAATTTGCATGAGGTCTAATAAAGACGATGTCTTTCACTCTTTAATACATAATGCAATAGAATAAAAAATTAGTTAAAGTTGCCTATAAACCTAAGTCCACACGTCTTGTGTTAAAATTATTTTACAAATGTCAAACTGACGTACATTGGTTCCAGAAAATATTGTCAAAGCAAATCGAAGCTTTCCTTTCAGAATCCTTTCCCACGAAAGGAGTTCAACTGGAAAATAGTGAACAGCAACATTCCTTATGAAGATTTTCAGGAACATTTTTTCGTCAAATCAGCTCGTCATTCCCAGACTGACAGTGTTGACACAGTATAAGTAAATACCCAGTAGCGTCACTTAAACGTCAGTGTCAAAAAAAGGGGCCATTCTGTTTGATACCCTTATGGAAATGCAATGTAATTTACAGCTGGGTAGGTATCAAACAAAAGAGCAAATGTGACAGTTATACTCGAGTGACGCTACTGTGTGATTCTTATACTGTGGTGTTGATGTCACTTTTCAAATTTAAAGATAGTTCTTTAAATTTCTTATGCCCGGTTGCATCAACATTTTAAGCAGACCTTACATTTAAGTTATGTTTAGAATGTGACATTTACGTATGGTCAGTATAATGTCAAATACATTCTGATTGACATTTAAACTTCAACTTAAGTATCAATTAGAATGTGACTAACATTTGTTAAATCTATAAATAATGTCATAGTCTAAACATCACTTAAATTTAAGTTCTGCTTAAAAAGTTGGTGCAACCGGGCATTAGTTTCTTAGTAGTAATTTCTTGTTTCTTAGTAGAAACAACATGCGGCTTCTTGCTTCTGGCCATCTTTGACTGATTTTTTTATTCCAGTCACACTGTAGAACTGTTAAGAATCACGTGTTCATTGGCGACGTTTGATTGTGGTTTTATATTTTTATGCATCGTTACCTCGGCAGACTCACTGTAAATATCATTTAATCGGAGCCTTGCTTTGTGCCACTTGTTCTTTAGTGAAATTTGCAAGTTTATTCTAATCCTGGAGCAAATTCGGTAAGTGAAGAATCAGTTGATGTTTGATTTTGTTCATCCCAGTTTTCTTTGTGACAACTGTGATGGGAAATTTGTCATGTTTGGTTACCGGTCACGTGCTCTCTATTATTTTTGAAGGCACTGTAAATTTTTACTGAATTTAAAATCCATCTTGAAAGTTCAATTCCTGAAAACAGCCATTTCGTCGCTGTCGATTTGTTTGTTGTCCAAATTCCTTGTTCACCAGTTTGTCTTTTTTTTAAAGTTTCGGAACCAAACAAAAGACTCATTGAAAAAAAAAACTATTTTCCTAAAAGGATTCTGTCGATATTTAGATGCGAGTTACGTCAATTGTATAACCAGGCGTTAAAGCTTGGGGAATTCAGGGGAAATTTGGTGAATTTTGTTTAAACCTTAATTCACTTTCTCTTCACTCCGATTACCGGCGAATACAGGGCGATCACCCTTATGATAGAATGCCTAATCTGTTGCCCTATGTCCGAGCGATCAGCGGGCATCGCGAGATTGGTACCTTACTCTACCTCAGAGTATCATCTATCATCAGCAAGCCTGAATTTTTGCACAACTCGTTCATCACATGTCATTGCAATTCATTACAACACTCGCGAGCCCGTCTGCGTAATTAGCGCAGGGAGCATCCGGAGACTCCCTGCTATCTTTTCCCCATCCCTCTACTTGAGACGCACCCCGTATCATATTCTAAACCACAAGATAAAATAAACAAACGTGCTCGTGTTTTACGGATACATTGAGAATGCGTAAACTTTCTTAAATTCTAAACTTGATAAAATATACAACGACAACAGAAGTGATTTCCGAAGCCGGAAATAAGGTTTTCTTTGATAATTATCAATGCCTTAAGTCCCTAAACTCAACAAACTTTCTCTCTTTCACATTATACGCTCATTGACTGAGAGATACTGCACTTGCAGTAATTTTACTTTTTATTTGCGTTAGCAATATGTCGTATGACTTTCCAAAAGGACGACACTGTCAAAAATTTAATTTCTAATTGTAGGTACAGATATCAATTATTGGAATTCCGCAGGGAACTATTTTGGGTCCAGTATTATTCTAGTTGCTTGTTAATGATATTATTTTTCTTCCTTCCTGACCGAACTAACTTGAAACACAATACTTATGGCCGATATTATTTTTGTTGACTGTGATTGAATTTGATAATTTACGCAGGTGATATCTAAGTAATCTTGAATTAAAATGAAACATTTTTCAGACAATTTATATAAATGGTTTACTTTTAATATAATGCCCCACCTTGATAAGAATTTAAATTGAAACGATCATTGGCAGTGCTTCAGTTTCTAAATTGAATTCTAGTGCTCTTTATTAAAAATATTAAGAAATATATAGAGGGTGGTTCCTTAAGTCAGGCTTTCAATAAGCAAAAATTCCTCTAATATTATAGGTTTAAGGTCCGGTTTTTCAATATCAAGTTAAACTGTAACTTTCGGCTTATTTCCATGGCGACAATTGCGTTCTTATGGGAAAGTGAAACTGAAGGTTAAAGTTAACATAGGATTGAAAAACTGGACCTAAAGGCGTTTTTATTTCATTACCCGTCGAGATTAAAAATGCTTCTAGCTTAGACGGATTTAAAAAATTATTAATGTCATATTTATTATGTAAAGGATAACGCATGCTTTATCTAAATAACTTTCTATTTTATTAATATAATAATTTTAATTATATCCGCGTTTGTTTAAAAATAAATAAATCACTTTAACGAGATACTCAAGATGTGTTTCTTTTTGATCACATTAAGAACCAGTTGCAGTGTGAACTTTAAGCCCCCATCCAATTGTCTATTTACTCGGAACGACAGTTTGATCAATTATGCATTGTAAAATCGTCGTTGGCGAACGAGCTTCCGCGTAAATAAATAACATCGGGCTAACTAGGCTAACCATCCATCTTAATAATTTAATGTCATCATCGTGGCTAATTTTTTCCTCTGAGCAGACCGCCCACGCGACATCGAATCCATTATCTTCCATACAGTTTAAATGCTGTTAATCAATCTATTTATATCGCCAACATAAGTTAGAACCGAAGAAGAATTGTTCCCGAATTAGATCGGGTTTAACTTTCATTCTTCTCAATTGCCAGACCGGAATGTTCGTGGAACGAATCCAACTCGGATGACTCAAAAGTGGAATGCGTTGATTGAGAAAGACGGCTGTGCGTTGGATTTGATTTGTAGGTCACGTATGCCTAGACACTTGCCTAAGAAATGAATAATTCGCGGCGATGTTTAGCAACAATTCGTTGGCAAAAGTGAAAACAAGACGCGATGTGCATGATTTACTGCCGTGGAAAGTAACTTCAAATGTAGGTATTATTTTTCTTATTAAATATTTTCGAGGCCTAAAAAATTTGAATACTTATTATGTACCTAATAATAATAATACAAGTCACACGTGATAAAAAGGAGAAAGTTTGAAAAAAAATGAAGCACATTGGACACATAAGCCCCCGACACATTTGTAGGCTTGGCACATGAAAGATCACGGGTCAAACTTGTCAAAGGTCAAATCTATTGCAAAACTGGCAATATGTGGAGTCGCATGTCAAATTGAGTTGGAATTCCTAGAGTTATTTATCATATCTAACCTAGTCCATCTATTTCAATATTTACGTCGTTACTCCTGCCATTTACTTGTCATCCACTGTATTTCTATTTGGAGTTGGAATTTGGAATTCTTTGACTTTAATTGAAAACTGACACGAATTGAAGCCTACTGTAACGTCCATGATTTTTACGAATAATATAGGGTTCCCTGCCCTACCCCTTTACCCCTTTATTGTCGAGTCACTTTCAGTTCTTATTGCGTATCTGGTCTTCTCATTGCAAAAGCCCCATTAATCTTTACAGATTCCCCCATTTCTCCTTTGGTTGCATGCTGTCGTTTCCAGTGACTTTCCCAAGTTTTGAATTTCTTCAGTGACTCATAATCAAGTGTTTTGTTTCTTCACCTTCTCTACTTTTTCTACAACCTTCTCTAGGACAATCTCGTTTAGATCAATCTTTGCTTTTTCACCTTTTCTATTTTCTACTGGGTTGGGTAATATCTGCCTTTTTAAAGAGGTGGCATCGTTACAGAGCTGGGACTATCCTGAAGAACAAAGATACTGGATACTTTTTCAAATACAAGATAGTGTCTTGTATCTTTGTAACGGGCCCACTAATTACTGTTATTAATTAATACTGACAAGTAAACAGACAAGTAGTTTACCTAAGTAAATAATAAATATGGGTCACTGGAATTTACAACTACGGTTTATGACTTCGAAGGGTCGTCTCGTCCTTACCCGCGTGGCGCCCGTCTCTAACAGTTCCAACGCCCAGATGTTATTACTGGGTGAATGACCCTTCGGAATTCGCCCTGTGCTGTTACTTTCGATATTATATAATTATGACACAATCATCGAATGTAAATGGCCTACGTTGTGGTTTCCCCAGATTCTTTGTTTGGAGCGATAGTACAATTAGCTTTAGCAAGGAAATAGGCAAGTTGATAATAAAACGCAACAATTAAAATTTAAGTAATTATTTATTGTAATGATTAATTTGATAAGGGAAAAAAAACTCCGCTTCTCCTCTTCTATAGAATCAGAGAAATTGAGTGTAAAAACCCTGGTTATTTGATATAAATACAATTAGTCAAAAAATTACGATTTCAGGAAATACAGTGTGACTTCCGTATTAGTTTTCGACTTCGGGAATCGGCGCGATCTCTTTACTTCCGATTCACACCGTTGGTGGTATAATGTTACCGATGTTTTTATTGGAGAGTTCCCTTCCTGATTTGTCAGTAATTAATTGAGATTCAAAGTTAGAGGTTTAGTACAGCGTCTGTAATTCTGCTGGTATTCAAAGACTTGTTCGATTTAATAAACCAACGCCCAAAGTGTCTTGGTGGGACGACAGTGTACTTAATTAATGGAGTTAACTAATGAATTAGTCAGATGTGATTCCTGCCGCCTTAGCGCTCAATCTGCAGGTAAACCAAAAACAATCACCCGGTTTTTCAAGGACTCCCCCTTGGGGAGGTATTGGAGTAACCCCTTCTCTAATTAACCTAATTAGTTCAGGTCGATGGGTAGGGGACTTTCCCAGCTACTTCCGATCGCCTTGAGAGAGTGGCCCTTGGTACCTTTTTTCAAATTTCTCTCTTCGTCGTTTCCCGTCGGCTAAACCTATCTAACCACTAATTGCGCAAGGTCCCTTCGACTGTTTTTCCTGGTGCTACACTATGGGTGTTTTTGACCTTACAGTCTCGAGGCAGTCGCTTATCATTTACCTGCAAATCTCACAGCCAAGACAACAGGTTGACCTCCCACATATATAGGGTGTGAAGACCTTGGTCAAGAAAATTGTCAGGAATGTACGACAAATTGTCTGGATTGTAATTTGCTTGAGAGAAATCCACTTAGAGTGTGGTGGTTTCTAACGTACACTGTATGGAAAGTCCCAAGTAGATGTAGGGAATGACAAAGGGTCGTTGATTAATTAAATTAACGAACTCGGCTACAAGTTACGAATGCTGACCAATCAAAGCTTTTATATATGAAAATCACTAATGCGTTTTAATACTCGCAGTCAAGTGAATAAAAATAATTTGATTAAAGTTTTCTAAATATAATGATAAGAATGAACTTTACTGAATCTTTCGACAACTAATTAATACAATTTAAATTATCCTCGCTCTATTTATGTCTATTTATGCGTTAATCCGTGGAAACACTCCCGCACAAATCACATACCTTGTTTAATCACCCGCGACGCGCGCGACGCCCGTGTTTTATTTTAATTGCTCTCTTTCACTAAACTTAATCGTGCCCGTATAAATGATTTAACAAGCAACCGAGTTATATAAAGATACAAATTTGAATAAGAACTACAAGCGCCTAAGAGAACTGCGAAATCAAACTAAAAAAAAATCAATTTCGCCCGTTTCTGTTTAAGCGTAAATGTTATCTGCTTTCCTCCGCGTCTTTTTACTTAACACGAAGACAATTAAGCCCCGCCCTCGGACTTGCAGCGAAAATTCAAAATCACCTCAGCCAATCACGTTCGTGGTATTTTTGGTTCACATGCTGCCTTTGCAGATGTTAGAAAAATTAAGAGCACTCTACTACTCCATGGGGGTGCTCTTGTTCGTGTCTCACGAACATCTATAAATTTTATTTACTCAAGTGTGGAAATTGACGTTTTTAAAAGGGCTGTTTACGGACTGAGACAAGACAGACTGCCATTAAGCCGAAACTCACAACGTAACGTGATATCCTGGTGCATTTTGCTCGCGCGTTTGCAGTTTTGACAAAGCAATCTATACATAAGAGTTTAGAAAAACAATTTGAAGTGTCAAGATAGATTGGTTTATGTTGTTTGCATGACTCTATAGCTTCGATGCAACTTAGTTTTTTAAAACCTGCTTGGATATATTATCTAATAATTTTGAAAAATAATCGAAAATAAATTACTAATACGTATCTTAGATACCGAAGTATCTTGTATCTCGAATACTTTTATGTAGAGTATCTTTTCTAAAAGTATCTACAAATATGTATATTATTTGCAAAAGTATCTCGTATCTTGTATTTAAATACTTTTCAAAAATATCTATCCCAGCTCTGCATCGTCAGCCTTCTCAAACTTGAATTTTAAACGAATTCTCTTTCTGACTTTCAATCAATAGTTCAACATTAATGTTATTAATTAAAGTTATGAGGAATTCTTCATTTAAATCGATAGTTCTTTGACAGGTTCTCTAAAACAAATCCCCAAAGTAGTCAAGAGGTGGCGTTTTAAAGCTCTCGTGCAAAAATTTTCGATTTTGAATCCAACATTATTAAGCGAGGAAAAGAGGGAAAGTTTAACGTATTCAGATGAAGTTCATACTTCTGCCAAGAGATAGAAAGATGACGAAGAATTCTTGGTTTAATACAATTGTGATTCGATGATGCCAAGAGTATTTAAATCCGTCATTATTAGGCCAAGAAAAAAAATGTCTACTATGACCATGAAGTTCATCTTTTAGCCAAGAGATCGCGCTAAAAACATCTCACAGCTTCACTTCTACAGGATTTACAAAAAGTTTTATGAATTATCTTCTGACTATCCTAGAAACTACCCGGAAAGTAAAGTTTTTTTTTTATCTTTTAGATCAGTCTTTGCTACTTCGTCTTTTCTATCTTCTTCTTCTTCCCCTAGAGGGTATAGAAGAAGATAGAAAAGGTTTTGTTCTGCGCCGCTCTCCGCTTCAAATAAATCGTTGTAATACTTTTACCACCTGTCGTTTATTGCTATTTCTGATGTCAGTGTTTGCCCTTCTTTACTTTTTTTTATACATTTAGGGCTTGACTTAAATCCTATTGTTTTTAATCTTCTATACAGGCTGTTTCAAAAGTCGCGACGCAAAATGAAAGAGGTTATAGGGAATGGAATTTCAAACATATTTTCTCATATAAACATGTGTCCGATTTCTACGCATTTACTAGATACAGGGCTTAACTTTGTTATATGTAATTTTTTTACCGGAGGTTGTTATGACTTGATGGTGTTGTTTCAAGTAAATATTCAAAAACACCTACTCCAGTTACAACACAAGGTTGATTGACTTCGACGAACTAATTCGTGGGTGTAATTAAATTGAAAATTCCCATTTTGGATTTCAGCGAAAACTAAATCAGTTTTTTCCAAAAACTGTTCTTCTGTATGAATTCCGACAGCATAAGCTACTTCCTTTAATGCTCCCCAGAAACGGATATGCTTAAAAATCTTAGGTGATGACTTGATTACATTTCATAAGTGTCTATTTGACAGTAGTTTATTGTTTAATTTTAGTTTGCAATGTCTACATGTAACAACTTTGAGGTTCTGTATCTACAAGGTTTCTATAAGTGATTCTAACATCGCATTACCTCTGATAAACAAATGACCATGATACTGATACTGAACACAGTCATTGGTAACGTCTCGGTTTTAATTCTTAAATAATCAAACATCTTTTTCAGAAGCTTATTTGGTGCAACATCATCAATTTAAGGAATAAGTTGTAAAGTCAAATTGAAACACTTGATACTGGAATGTGTTTATTTAAAAGTTTCAAGTTTATGACAGTGTTGACACTGACATTTCTCAGATAGTAGAATACACATTCAAAAGAAGGTGGAATATCCAATGCCTACTTTGATGTTAGAATCATTTATAGAAACGCTGTAGTAAATGCATAGAAATCGGACACATGTTTATATGAAAAAAAAAAAAAAGTTTGAAATTCAATTCCCTACAACCCCTTTTATTTTGCGTCGCGACTTTTGAAACACCCTGTATAGTAGTTTTAATCTCTATTTCCTTGTTCTTCTTTTTTTTCGGTGATTTAACCTTGACCTTTTTTCTTTCTTGATTATCTAGATCTTCACGGTTGTCCGGTACACACTTATACCACGCGTTTTTTTACCGGTACTTTAATTTTTTAATTTCACCAGGGGATGTTTGCTAATTTTTTTTTCGTATTATATCACTTCACAGAGATACCTCTTTTGCTATACTCACTACTGTTTCTTTCAACGTCTTCTCTCTGTGCTTATTGTGTCCTGCCATTTTCGCTCGTCAATTTGCTTTTCGATTTTCTGTTGATCATCGCATTTTCACTTGTTGCTTCTAATATCTTCAAATGCCTTATTAGCTGAATCTTGCCCTTCACTCGGTGACGTAGTCTCAGAGGCGATCTTGTTACGGTTTCAAATTTATTATAATTATTATTAGTTTTCCGGATCACCCTGTATCTTGTACGAATCGAAAATACGTTACTGGTTTTCTTTCATTTCACAAGATCGCAAAATATTGCACTAGACAAATGCAATAACTTCCGTCACACGGAGATGCCCTGTTTCACTCACTTTCCTGCGTGATTCGCCCGTCATTTCCTAACAACCCCCTTACAGTGTTTATTCCATCAACCCCCACTCAGGAGCGACCGCGCTAGTCCCGTTCAGTATTGTTGCTTTTCGCTTAGCGTACACCTCGTGTTCTCGGGCTCCTCAGCCATTTTGATAAATTCACCAAACTGTTTTGTTTAAAGTGAAGTTCAAGCGGAGGATAATACTCCGAGATTTGATTAACTGCATGCTAAGCAGCAAAAGACTTTCTTGTAAGCCTTTCGAAGCCTGATTTCTGCAAACAATCGAGTAGGATTTATACAAGCAACTAAGTGCGCAGTTCAGACTGTTATGCTGTTTTCATTCTTTCATCAGGCTTTTTGTTTCACCGGAGCTTTTATATTTGGGGTTACCTGGCCGTTTTAACGTTGAGCCGTGGTAGAAAATTCTGGAACACCGTTGCTGTACATTTCCGAACATACGAACTAGAGACCATTGCCCCGTTGCGTTGGTTGGCTTCTTCGCCGTTAGAGGGAATTAGTTCTCCGGACGCGATCCTCCCGGTCGTTTGTTACTCTTGTAGTACAGCTGATGCACATGCATCCTTGGACGACGGAAGGTCGGACATTAATTTTTTTAGAAAAATTGTGTGCAAATCGGTTTTGATTACAGCAGATTCCCCGAGCAGGCTCTGTACAGCTGTTTCAGGCCTAGTTGGGCTTTCATCAGCAGAACCGTAGCTCGAGAAATCCACTGCAAACCAAACCGATATGTCCAGGTTATTCGCCCATGCGATGTGAAAATCAAAAAGCGATTGTAAGATGTCGCTACTTAAATTATTAATTTTTTTGTTTAATATTACTTTTAATCATATTTTTGGCGTTTAATTAAACCAAGAAATGTTGACACTGTGGAGTTAATTTAATTTAGATTTGTTACTTATTTTCATTTTATGTTTGTGAACGAAGAGCGGATCCGTGCTTCGTGGGTTCATTTTTATTTAACTTGGTGTTATCTATGGCACATTGAATTAAACTTGCGTGGATTTTGTGCTGTTTACAAGATGAGAATTCTGACACAAATAAAGACAAAAGTGTGCAATACTGGTGACTTTTATTTATTTTTAAATTCTGTCCTCTATTTTGGGGTTACGTATGACCCCGACCAATCCCACTGAGATTAGCCGGCAGTTGGGACGTAACTTAATTTGTTGGCTCAACAAATTTGCAGCCAGGTATCTTCAGGCAATATTTTGAATCTATTCCTCTTTACAATAAATATAATTTCTTTTTTTATTCCTATGTTCGTCTAGTGGTTTGATGTTATTAATTAATTTAAATGATTAGCTACACTTTCCGACATTAAATATTTCAAATAAATAACAAATTTTTTAAAGCGTTAGTGATAGTAGTATTCCAAATTCCAACTCAACCACAACAAACGTGTCGATTTTGTAGCAGCGCCAAAATATGAGGAACACTTTGACATTTTTCTGACACCCTCCTAAATGAGTCCTTGACAATTTGGTTGATCGTTTTCAGTGCCTAGTACAATGAGAGCAACAATGATTGACACGTGTGAAGTTGCAGTTGTTCCAACCTTATATCGAAAATGTGTTCCAATGTGCTCTCCCTGTATTTAGTTCTTTCTTATAGTGACAACCGTATACAGATTGCGAATGGCTGCTAAGGCCGTACCATACTTCGTTCTGTAGTGCGGAAGGGGGGCTGCTTGCTTACACAAAGGTTTCGTGTCATTACTTGCTCTCAGTGTTGTTCAAACTGGTGCTTTCGTACCGAATTTGGTACTTTCGTAACTACTTTGGCTCCTTGGTACTCAGTGGTTAAAACTGGTGGTACCTATCCAGATCTTGCAGTATTATTTTTGCAATTACTTTTATTAGTAATTAATAACTTCGTAAAAAAATATGAGGTTGAATTTAATAAGTTGGTGATTCTGACCATATGCGCACAGTATAAGAATCACACAGTAGCGTCACTCGAGTATAACTGTGACATTTGTTCTTTTGTTTGATACCTACCCAGCTGTAAATTACATTGCATTTCCATAAGGGTGTCAAATAGAATGGCCGCTTTTTTTGACACTGACGTTTAAGTGACCTTACTGGGTAATTACTCATACCACAGAATAACCAGAAGCGACAGCTTTTAAAACTCCCATAAGGAAAGCATTGGAGGGGGGTCAGTATGAAATTTACCCCCACTTTATCAGCAAAGTGACGGTTGAAGGAGTATATTCAAAAAAAAGATTGGTAATCATGGTGTCGTTACTCCTTCATTTCATCCATTCATCGGTGACAGATGACAGTAGAGGGTTTAAGACGCAAAAATGTCAAACACGTGCATTAATGATAGGTTAAATTGGTTCGAGAAATTTATTAATGTATTTCTAAAGGTAAGATATAAGAAGCATACATATTTATTATAGGCGTTTACGGAAATTATGATTTGAATAACGGAATTTGTAAATTTAGCAGCCTTCACGTTCGAAATTGAAATTTTTCGTCTACATTACATTATTACGGTTAATTCGATTGATTGAAACTGATCCGACATATTTCCGAAAATACCTTACATGTACGTAAATTTGTTAACATAAAAACATTAAAACCATTAATTAGAGCTTATTCTTTTATGTAATGGCGAGGCATGGATGAGCCCTATGCCAATCTTGTTGAAAATATGGTAATTGTAAATCAATCTGATCTTGTACTCTCCTGTTTTGAAATTAGGCCGACGAAATATAAAATGCTCCTTACATTTGCATATTTGAATTTTCGCGCCTCAAAGTGACCGTTGAAGGAGTTCGGTGTGAAGTTCGTGATTATCACATTTTTGCCGAGCTGTCGCTTCTGTCTATTCTGTGCTCATACTGTGATATGCGCTTGCGCTGTGCTACTGTGAATTCTGATTTCTAGTGTTTTTTACTTTTTTTTGTGATATTGCTTATGTCTTATGTGTTTTTATTGTACTTTGACCGGTAGTCTTTTAATTACAAATTGCTCAAGACTTTTTGATATTGAATCTGGTACCCTTGGAGCTGCCATTCTGGTACACAAAAGGTTCCTGCTTGGAACAATGCTGCTTGCTCTGCTTTAGTTTGTATGAGGAGCTTGATCCATGCAGGTATAACTGTTGTTAATTTGTTATTATGGACATTTTTTCATACAAACAAAAAACCATATATGTGTGTATTATCGAATCCGAATTCATATCCTCTTTTGGTCCTTGCATTCATTACCTGTTGCAAGTTCTCTCTTTTTATTTTTAGCAAATCGACTGAGGATTTCTCTTTTCTAATCTTATCTGATATATTTGTGGACTCCTTTGTGTTTGTTTACTACTGTCGAGTATTTATTTTTTGTGTATAGTCTCGTAACGATGTGATAAAAGTGCCTTCACCGATTGTAAACAAACGGCCTGGTCCACTCAAACTTATACTCTTCACACTTCCAAATATTTGTTAATAAATTTCGCAATTTATGTATTTTCTTGATCTCTTTCTTTTGCTATGTCGAAGAATTTTTTTTCTTTCAAGTCCCTTTTCAAATATCATTTAATTTTTCGTTACATAAACTTGTTTTGGTTTTATTTTTTAATTTATTTAGAAACTAAATAAAATGTCGATTAAATAAAAATAGAATAAAAAACAAACGCTGCGTTAATTTGAACGAAAAAAAGAAATTAATTTGTAAATACAAATTCTGACCGCTTTAATGTATAAATTAATTTTTTTTGTTGAGGTATTTCGCTATTTCTAGGCGAGGAGCATCTCGAATAAATCACACATTCAATATTTAAAGCAAAAAATATTTTAATCCTTACAACATTTCTATGTTAATTATCACCGACACCTTTCAATTATAGCCCGAAAGGTAAAAACAATTTTTTGTTTATTTATAAAAACACGGCAATTATGCAAAACGCTACTTGTTTTACCGCCATCTGCCAATTCATTATAAACAGCCGGGTATAATTTATCTTGATCAGCTGTAATTGTAGCCATTAATTTGTGTCGACATGTACACCGATAGAGAGGTTTGACTCCACGATGGTATACATCCATCGGAACTGCTTTTAGACTGATGTGTGTGTGTGTGTGTCACTCGGGTTGTGACGATTGCATCTTTTAACACCAATCTTTGAACACCAATTTAAATTTATTATTTCTGTTTCCAACTTGTGTTGCAAAAACGGGAAATAGTCCGTCTCAGTATTGTTGGCCGTCAATGTATCTACCAACATCGGAACCACTTTTTTTTTTCAAAAACTATTTCAAGGTAAAATGATGCATGTGAATGCATCATCATGTCTTCGTTTAGTCATATTCATAATCGATCTGTATCACCTGGAATAGTATCTACATTAACGAAATCAACTGAAATCTCTCTAGTTCATGAATTTATGCATTACATGACGGATTACGGCCGTAATCCGAATATTTCGAAAGCTTACATCACTGTCGTTGCTCTTTAGCGCTGGACATGACCGGTGACATCAGACTGGAAAGACAGCAGCAACAAATAAGCCCATAAAACGCGCTAATCAGCAATAAAGATTCTCTCGAAATGCGCGCACGTGTGAGAAACGCCGAAAATAATCCGTGACTTGGTGTAAAAGACGAATGCGCGTGAAATTCGTAAGTGACGGACAAGTGTGAAGGTGTGTAGAATGGTCCGCGAAAGTTCTTCGGCGGAAACGGGACTTCTGGTGTGCCATCGTTAAGATGCGGCCGAATTTATTCGTTTTGGAGATCTTCTTGCTCGGTAAGTATTTGTAAGTACGTACATGCTCGTAAGTTTGTTCGGTTTTTTTTTCAATAATAAGTTTGTTCGCTCGTTTTCTTGAAAACGATATAAAGCGGGAAACACATTGTGACCGCCACCGCCACCGCAATCGCTACCGCAACCGCCTCAATGTGTTTCCCGCTTAGTAGGTTTCTTCCATTAGGAGGTTCTGACTTGTTCGAAACCATTAAAATCAGTAGCCCATCAAAGTCATGACCGGTTTCATCAGCGCCATCGACTGCACAACTTTGATGAATGCTTTGACTGTTCCGAACTATTCAGAACCTCCTAATGGATCAAACCTAATAGGTGTAGAAAGAGATGTGTTTTGATGAAAAGACATGTAACATACTTGTTCGAACATGAAGAAATTCAGTTTTCTGTGATTAAATGATTATCGTTTATCATCGATATCCGTTTCACATGCAACCGACAGTCAGTCCTGAAGATCCGTCGAGGCTATTGTTTAATTTGACTTCTTCATGTAAAAGCGTGTAGTCAACGTCCTGATCGGTGTTTTGCTTTCATTGTCAGGACCGACCATTCGTCGCTTCTGAAGCGGGCCTAAACAATCCTGGTATAAATCGATAATCGTCCTTGAAATCCTTCCCTGGAGAGCTTCCAATAAAACAATACTTAAAAACGCGGGACTGTTAACATAAGAACTGCCGATGATGACATTATTTCACCTATTTAGGTGCAATCATGACATCATCGAATGCACTTCCTCACATGTATCACTATTGTCATCACTATTCCACAGAACGGATTGTACCGTATGAAGTTTTATGGTACAATAATGCAATAAAAACAAACAAATTCGCGAGGAGGTACAATACGGTAACCGGAAAACTGAAGAAGATAGACGATTCTTTGTTGAAGGTGTGAGAATCTAAAAACCTACGAGAACCAGAGGAAGAAATTATATAAAAGCGCCAACGTACCTAATAGGAAAAACTAAACCGAAAACAACGTGCAAATAATTTAAAAAAAAAACTCAAAGAAAAGCTCAAATACCTACTGACAGAATACAAAATAACAAATCAAAAAATTTCTACGAGAAAATCTTGAAAACTAGAGATAGCAGAAAGCTTAATGAATGTGTAACAAATATCAATGAAGTACGAAAAATTAATTCTATTAGAGGAAACAAAGGAAAACAAATTGCAAAAAAACGCAAATACAAAAACTAATTTGATAAGAAAAAATATAAATATAAAGAATTAGAAATTTTGTTGCAAGTCAGTTTTGATTGCAGTGGATTCCTCGGGCACCCTCTGTAAAGCTGTTTCGACCAATGTTGGGCAAAATTTAGTTCGATTGACGATTAAATGACTACAATTAATTTTGTCAATCGTTAGTTGCAATTGACAAATTTGTTAGTTGCAGACTGTAGTTGTAAGCCACGATTACAACTAATCAATCGTAATCGTAATTACTATTAAAAAGTTAAAGTTCGGCGATTAATTGTCTGAATTACATACAACATATTTATTTTTCGCGGGCAATTTTATGAAAACGAATGATAACAGAGTATAAAATACTTGGCTTGCAGAAAAGACAAATTTATTATGTTAAGAGTATTTTGACAACTGTGCGTTCGCAATGAAAGATTCATGGTATTTCTTGTTGTCAAATTTAAAATACCTTCCACGTAAAATTAATGTTAATGTTGTATAGGAGGAAAGTAATACTTGCAAGTACGTCTTGTGTCCTCTAGGCACGGTCCCGCTATTCCTTGGAACATGACCATCGGTACACTGACAAAACAAAATATTAAAACCTAATTTTTTGTTTGAATACAGTCAATGCATTTTTTGTATTCAATTTAAGAAGAAAATGTTTGAATTAACAAAAAAATACTTGAATCAATGTAAAATATGTTTTCGTTCAAAAAAATTAATGCATTGATTGTATTCAAACAAAAATTTAGGTTGTTGTAACATTTTGTTTTCTCAGTGTACGTACTTGCGCAGTGCGGAGAAATTTTAATCGTATCTCTGCGATTGAACTAACGATTGAAGATTCGCAACTAGCCGTCTTTAATCGAATTGACAACTAACGAATAAATCGCGATTGAAATTAGTTGCGATTGATTTAATCGCAACTAATTTCAATCGACTAATCAATTTAACTAACAAGTTAGTTGATTACGCCCAACACTGGTTTCGACCCTATTTGGGACCTCGTCAGCTGAAGCACTGCAAACTAAACTGACCTGCGATCGCAATTAGATTAAAAAAAAACTAAATTCGTCATCTCCTCGCGGAATGTCTGAAAGACATAAAACTGACAGAAAGCAAAAGTAAACTTAAAGAAGCGTTAATAATAACAAAAAGAAAAAGAAAACAAGAAGGAACTAAACGAGACGACAGAACAGTTGTTAGTCTTTTGATTTTTTCAATACTTCATATTGTGATAATTTTTTCCCAAAAAAATATTGCAAAAAACGCAAATAGAATATTAAAAATAATTTAATAAGGAAGAGAAAAGACAAAAGCTGCAAAATAAAATAATTAGGTGAAAGAAAGATAAAACAAAAGCTCGAAATTCTTTCGCCAAATATCTGTAGGTAAGTCAAACTGTCAAAGGACTGACAAAAAGCAAAAGTAAACTTTAAGAAGCGTCAATAATAATGAAAAAACGAAAACAAGGAGGAACTAAATGAAGCAACGAATAGTTATTAGTCTTGATTTTTTTAATACATACTTCACATTGCGATATTTTGTGTTTCGAAAACAAAAAATTGCAAAAAAGAACGATGCTAAAAATACACTACTCAAAAAAATTAGCGAAACGAGATTTTGAACGTTTTTCAGTGTCTTATTAAATAACAGACTGAAAGTTTTATGGCTGGTTATTATTCCTCGTTCATTAGTTAACAATAGTCGATGAAAATTTAAAACCTAATTCAATAGTTATCAACAGTAGCAGGAAAAGCTCGAGGACAGTATCAAAAACAATGTGCTCTAATCACTTCCAGCGTTAAGAAAATATATCTTAAAGATATCTTAGCGTATTTTGTGGAAGTTTTTGCCATCCTTCATTAAGAGCTTCAGCTAACTATTGTAGGGTGTGAGGTGCAAAAGGACGCTTTCTAATGCCTGGTCTGTACGTAACGTTTTGTCGTCAGTCTTGCATGATCTGGAAAGACTGACCAACAAGACTGACACAAATCGTGCGGCTACACTGCTCAAACTTTCCCTCAAACTTTCGCTCAGTCGTTCCGAAATCGACATGGATGAAGAACTATTAGTGACGATAATTGCATCTAAGAGCAGAATGGCAGGTGAGCGAAGTTTGACCGATTAGACTGACGCACGTCTACATGCATCGACTTGTCTGTCGTCTTGCTTGTACACAAAGCTCCAGCCCATCAGTCTTTTGCGAGTTTGTCAAACCTCATTCAGTTCATGCAAAACGTCCAACTTGCCGTCTACACGTAACGATATGTTTGACAAATCTGGTATGATCATGCAAGACTGACGACAAGACATTACGTATAGACCAGGCTTAATACGTCTGTCAAGCATATCCCAGGCGTGTTCCTAAAGAAAGTTTAGTGTATGATTTGCTGTGTAGATTCTACAATTGTCCCGTTGGAGAATAAATCCATCCCCGAAATTGTTGGCAAACGGTAAAACATGCTCTTGCAGGATGGTATCTACATAAATTAGTGCATTTAGACGTTGGGGAACCACGACCAAATCGATGCGGCCATCTATATATGCCACCCCTAATCATTACTGAGCCACGTCCAAATCTATCGACTTCCTGTGAAGTGGATTCACTGAAACGTCCTCCAGGACGTCTGTATATTCGTACCCGATCATCGCAACGAGTAAGACTAAAATGCGACTCCTCAGTAAGGAGCACGGACTTCCAATGTCCAAATTGCTGTTGCACATGTTCACAAGCAAAACCTAGGCGGGCAATTTTATTATCCCTGGTTAAACGAGGACCTAACACAGGCCTACGTGGTGTTAAGTTAGTTTCTCTCAATCGATCCCTAACCATCAGATCACAAATGTCTATGCCAGTTGCATTCGAAGAAGGTTTTGTATCTCTGGAAGCAGTGGCAGTGCGTTTGCAAAGGGATAATGTTAGGATATACCTGTTATCCTCACGAGTTGTTTTTCATTTACAACCTGGTCCAGTCTGTTGTTTGGTACCAGAAGCGGCGTAAGGCGTAGGCGACATGGGCCATCGCCTATAGCCTCGCGCCTCGAAGCTTTATGCAGCTTTCTTTAACTCATGAAAAATTTTATGTAAAATCCGTCCTCTTGCGCCACCAGAGGGCCTCGCAAAATTTATTTTGCCCATATCAAATTTAGGTCTTGCCCCGCCACTGTTTGGAACTATCTTGGAACTCATTTGCTACGTAGCGCATAGAATGTCCATCTTGAAGCAAAGCAATGGCCCTCGTTGCTTGAACCTCAGTGAGTGAAAGCATTTTATAACCAAGAACATGAACACTATCAAAAATTATCATTCTTGCTTTTATAAAGGGATACTTTCTTTTTTTTAAATTTGCTAATGGTTTAGACGTTTAGAGACACTTTGATTTATGACTCCTTTTACATTTTGATTCATTTACTCGTAAAAGTAATGAGTCGTTTTGCTATTTGAAAATGAAAATCTAGAAAATAATCAACTACTATAAAAATTATAATTTATCAATTGTGATAAAAGTAATAACCATTTGAAATCTCGTTCCGCTAATTGTTTTGAGCAGTGTAAGTTGATGGGAAAAGAAAACAAGAAAAAAAGCTTTAAACTTGAAGAATTACGTCACTACAGTTTAAATAATTAGATGAAAGAAAAATAAACGAAAGTTCGACATTTCTTCGCGGAATATCTGTAAGTCATAAGATTGACAAAAAGCAACAGTAAATTTGAAGAAGATAATAATAATAAAAAAAGAGAAAAAACTGAACGAAACAACTTAATACTTCATATTGCAATGTTTTCCCATTTAAGAAAATATTCAAAAACGCAAGTACAACAATAAAAATAATTTAATGCAAAAAATTTAAAAAAATTAAAGTATGTAAGAACCCAAAATAGTTTGCGTATTTGCGTGTTTTTGTTGAACTTTTCTTTTTGTATTACAGTTTTTTTTTAATCTTTTGATTTTCAAACAGTTTTCGTCGAGCTATTTTGTCATTCATCTTGTTCTTCTTTTTGTTAATTCTTCTCTACGCTTATAATCTTTTTTTCGAATTCAACTATCAGATATTACACCCTGGTTTGTTTTGCAGAAAACCATAGAACGTCTTCTGCTTTCCAGTTAATTTTTTTCGACTTTTCTTTTTGCTTTATCCTCCTTTATTTTAATGTCATGTAAGTACAATAGGTAAATAATTCACTAGTGTCAAATGGTTGAAATCATTATTGCGCAAATGTTGGGCCTTTAAATGTTTGTTCAGAAGATAATATTTTATTAAAAATTTCAGCTCAGACGTTCTATTAAACTTAGCCATTCGTGATTATTAATACATATCATTTTTGGTTTTATTCCGCAACTCTTCATCTATTAATAGGATAACAGAATAACGATTCCTTTCTACTTATCAAAAAACATGTTTATTAAAATCACTGTTAGGTAACTGGATTCCTAGATAATAAATTGTAAATTCTTGGTAATAAATTGTAAACCATTTCGTATATACACTTATCTAAATGTGAAAAGCTGAAACTCATCATCGCACCCAAGCTAATAGAGTTCAGATGTACTCGCATCCTAGGCGTCGAGTATCTCTTTCCTGCTTTAGAATTTGAAAGAAGACGAACGATTAATTCTGTGTGCTTCTCCGAGTATGATCACGAACATGTCCGCGCGCGTGTAGATTTCTTGTGACTTGTAGATAGTCGTGGGCATTAAAACTTAATTGCCAACAATGGATTTACTATTACAACTAATTAGGGACAGCTGCTGATAATAAAATTTATGTTACCACGCATGCAACGAAATCGCCTGGGTTAATTGATAGCCGGGATATTTCCTCGATAGATACGGCGATTAAAAAATTTTGTTTGCGTCTCGCTCGTGTTGCTAGACAATCGGGCTGTGTGTTTAATTCGTTTGTGCGAACGGCTTTATGGGTCAAATGCGTCAATCAAAAAAGTAATTATTGAGTTTTAGATGCAACAAGAAAGAAGACAGAAACAATTTCATTTTGTAGCCTTAGGGTCAAAAGATACGGGACCACTTTTAGCAGGCGAGGTCGATCGTAAAATCCGTAACTAATAGTCGATGTTGACTCTTTTTCAATTACTTGTGAATGCTACTAAGTTGTGCGCTGATGTAATCGACCTCAACTGCTAAAATTGATTAAGGGTAAATCTAACTTCAGTCGGGAAAAATAAATCTCCTAATTTACCTTTTACTTGTAGTTCACTAGATGTCAGCTAATTCGTTATTTTCTTAGTAGTCTTTTCGCAAAACTTTCTATCTAGCACTCCTTTATAAAAGAAAGAAACAACTACAAAAGAAATTCACAAATAAATAAGATAGGGATCATCAACGAAGTAACTGACATCCATTGATGCCAATTTATAAAAGCGCCACCTATTGGAACAGATTTTTCCCAATAAGAGTTTCTTTGGGGCTCATTAGGTAGTGCTGAAAAAAATTCAGTCGAAGTTATTACCGTAGTTTCCACGTCCAATAGTTCGGAAACATTAATTGATGGACATGATCGATCGAATAAAAATCAAAATTTATAATCTGTAACACCCAGAAAATTCAAAAGATGGCGGCCAGTTTCCTTTATCAAAGTTTAGATTTTTTTCTGTTCAAAATTATGAAGGTAATAGATATTAAAAATAAAGTTTTAAATTTCGATGAAAAAGTGAGATAGTTTAGTTTATAATTCTTGCAAAACTCGATAGATGGCGCTGGGCGAGCGCTGAGAAATTGAATTCGAATTTCGGCATTTTTAAAACGATGCCTCTCTCAAGGACATTTTTTTCATAATTAAGGTTTTCATCGAACAAATATCAAAGAGTGTTCAAATAAATAAAAAGATACGTTCATTTAATTCTAACAAAAGTTAGAAGGTGTCACCACCCACCGTTGAAAGAAAAACGTTTTTTTACCAAACGTCTTCTTTCATAATTCAGATAAAAACCAGTAGATGGCGCTGGAAAATATAAGATCACCTTTAAAAAGTTGCAAGGCAAAATGAAATTTAAAAATTCAATATAGCCTAAATTACTAGATGTAGATGGCACTGAAGATCTAAGACTTGAACACTTGAATTAGGCTCAGCGCCATCGCATTATCATTTTAAGTACCAGCATTTATTATTATGAAGATTGTAAATTAATTAATTAAGTGAACTTCAAAATTACCCGAAATCTTTACTTTATTTTTTGTTTTATAGTTCCCTTAAAAATCAGCAGATGGCGCTGGAAAATATGAGATCACTTTTAAAAAGAAGCAACTCAAGCTTAAATTACTGAATGGCACTGAAACTGTAAGAACTTTTTTTCAAAAAAATTAAGAAAAATAAAATCCAATAATTTAATGTAACGGAACGCAGCTGCCGTATCTAACTCATCTGCGTAGCCGCTTCAACAATTAGGTGTTCTATTCAGCGCCATCTAATCATCATAAGCGTCATCTTACTATAATCAGCGCCCTCTTAATATCGTTTTAAGCAATAATAGCATTTGTTATCGTAAAGATTGTAAACTAATTAAAAGTGAATTTAAAACTCCTATTCTGCCAATATAATCTCATTGAAATGAGACAGATGACGCTGGTAGCTGTACAATTTTTTTTTAACTTCCCACAAATGTCAGAAGATGGCGTTAGTTATTGTCGAAAGAAAAACGGTTTTGAAAGTTTTACGAAACTCGCCTTACTATCATGACCTTTCGGATTTCTCTTTAGAAATTAAACCGAATAGAGAACGCTTTATTCTATAGTTCAGATAAAAATCACTAGGTAGCGCTGGAAAATAAAAGACCACCTTTAAAAAGTGAAATTCGGTGAAGCCGTAATCACTGAGCTACACTGAAAACGATCTTTAAAAAAAATAAGGAAAATAAAATCCAATAGTCCGTTGACACGCCATCAATTAATCCCTCTATTCAACGCCATCTTATCAGCGTCGGCGGCCTCTCAATATCGTTTTAAGTAATCGTAGCATTTGTTATTGTAAAGATTGAAAATGAAAGTGAAACTGCAAAAATTAACCGAAACCGAAACTCTAGTCTTATTGTGCAGTCCTCATGTCAAATCAAAGAGATGGTGCTGGTAGCTATACAATTTTTTTTTGAATTTCCTGCAAACGTCAGAAGATGGCGTTAGTTATCGTCGCAAGAAAAACTTTTTCGTAAATTTTACGAAACCAACTTGCCAGCATTCTCTGATTTTAGTTATAAATGAAACCGAATGGAGCACGTCTTATTTTGTAGTTCAGATAATAATCACTAGATGGCGCTGGAAATATAAGATCACCTGTAAAGAAACGAGTAAAAATGAAATTAAAAAATTCAGTGAGACCTAATTCACTAGATGGAGTTGAAGAATGTGAGATCATCTTTAAAGAAAAATTAAGAAAAATGAAATCTAATAACTTATTGTAATCAAAGCCACTACTGTAACATCTGCTCATACGTCTGCATAGTCAATCCGACTAGGCCCCCTATTCAGCAGCTTTAGCACCATCTCATCAACATCAGCGCCATCTCAATATCATCTTCAGTAATAATAGCGTGTCTTATTGTAAAGATTGTAAATCGATTAAATATTGCGGTGTTAATGAACAGTACGTGTTTCTTTGAAAATGTCTTTAATAGAAGAAAAAAATTTTGAAAATAATAAAATGAATTAAGGATAGTTTATTAAACGTATTTTAAAAGAATTATTTAAGAAATTCTTTAAATCAAGTTGTTTTTTCAAATCTCTTAATTTTAAGTAAATATTTTTAGAAATAATCACATTAAAATTAACTATTTATTATAAATAAATTATTTAGATTTTTTAAAGTATAAATACATAGGAATTAAGAATTGTAAATATTAGGATAATTTATATAATGCATTATAATTCAATGTGTAAAGGAAACTGTAGGTTATAGTAAGAAGTTCGTACAATAAACAAGTGAGGGCGTTGTGTTAGTTATCGCGTGAACTTATGGCCTGTCACACTTATAAAACCGCCGACGCGCGGAATCCGATTTATGCAATACAACCTTCGCCAGATCATCGCATAGAAGACGAGTGAGTAAAACTTTTGTGGGAAGGTTTTGTGAAAAACCCGACCTAAATATTATAAATTACCTTTAAAAACCCGAACTCTTCTTGCGGAATAATAATTAGTTTGTGAAAGTTAATTATTTAAAGTGGTACAATAAACTAGGTTTTACGTTTTCTTCTACGACATTCTTTATTACACGCCTACACACACGCACAACTCTGACATTAGATAATTTGTGAATACTGTTACAGTACCGCAATCACTCGCCATTTAAATGCAAAATATTGGCGGGAAATGTTTAACCATTGACAGGCGTTAAATTTGATTAAACTTGCCAGAAAGAAAGTCACTAGAAAAGTCGGGCAATTTAGTGCAAAAAGGTGGTTTCTTTATCTTACACATTAAGCATATGGATTGCGGTACTGTATTTATTTAGTGACTGCATTTGTGAAGGGTGACGAGTGCCATCTACATCCAAAATGTACCACATAAAATACACTTTACAACAAAGAAATTGGTCTACGAGATACACTGCAAAATTTATCATCGAAGAAGAGGCTGCGAGAGAAAAAACAACAAAGTAAGAAAGTAAAATAATAAAAAAAAACAAACAATTGTCCAAAATACCCTGAGATCACAACAATATGAACTTAACTGAAACCAAAAGTGAAGTCTTATTCTGCAGACATTATATAAAATATAATCTCAGTGCAATGAGAGAGATGGCGTTGGTAGTTATGCAATTTTTTTAACTTCTTGGAAACGTCAGAAGATTGTAAATCGATTAAATATTGCGGTGATATTTAGTTATCACAGGAGAAAATTGTTAATAACTTGTAAATAAATTGTAAATAAATAAATAAAACAAAAAGGGAAACATTTACAAATGAAAGTTACGATTTAATTTTTATACAAAAATCAAAATTAGAGTCGAGCAGTAAAAGTAAAAATCAAAGTGAAAGTAGAATGCAGAATACCGAAGGTGAGATCCAGCTGATTGTGTCTTCCGAAGACGTTAAGTGGTTGGAAGACAGGATACTACAATCTTCGTGGGCTGAATTCTGTGCGATGATGGACAAGTATCACACAAAGACAAAAGGGCCCTCCTCTGCAAGATTTTGGCCTGTTAAGGTACAGGTGTCCAAAAGGAGGAGACGGCTGGTGTATTTGCAGCAGTGCTGCCAATGTCCGGGATTTTCCCCAATTTGCGGGTATTTTAGGGTACTGGCGGGATATTTTCGGGGATACTAAAAAAGAGGGGAAAAAGCGGGTATTTTAATTAGACTACCTAGTAATATTCAAAAATGGACAGAAAAAAACTCATGTGTCAGAACGTGAAAATTTGACAACATTGGAACGCATTCCTCTGTTCAGCCGCTCTTCGAATCATCGATCGAACGCCAAACGCATATACATACCTTTGTGTGTATAGCAGCAATAAATCGTAAACTACAGCACAGCTTAATGAAAAAACTAAACACAGTAAAATATTCACAGTAGCACAATGGATAAGTGGTTTATTAGTTCGGCATCAACATCAACTGTCGTAAGAATTTCAGCTTCAATTTTGGACTTCTTTTAAGCTCTTATTATGTAGGTTAGTGATGACTCAGATGGCACTGATAGCAGGGGTAGCAGTAAGGAAAATGGGGAAGTAATAAACAAAACAAACCAAAAATTAGTTTAATATTCCCGCTTGAATAGGGAGAGGGGAAAACAATTTTAAATCGTTTTGTAGTTTGGGGAAAATGGGCATTTATGATTGGCAGCACTGATTTGCAGGACGGTCGTCGAGCAGGGTTGCCAATTTAGTGCTTTTGGCACCAGATCTAGTGCTTTATGTACTTGGTTGGTGTAAAATTTTTGCCTCCTAGTGCCTTGTGCTTTTTGTATAGTGCTCTAGTGTTTTTCACGAATATCAACTCTATGTTGGTAACGGTGCTGATTATTGAATAATTTGAATATTACATTTGCGTTTAGTAGTTCGATCTTCTTTTGTTTTCCGTTCATTTTAATTTATTTTACATAAACTGCGTTCGTTTATTCAAGTCCGTTCACTCTATTTACTCTTCTCTCACTTTTACTTGTTTCAAAATAGCTTCGTTCTCGCTCTAATTTCACTGACTGTGAACAAACGAACTCAGCCTAGACGGTTGTCAGAAAGGAGCTCATAGACAGTCAAACATGACTGTTCGAATGCTCTCTGAAAGGAGTTTTTAGACGATCAAACCGCATTTTTGCTTTCACAAATTTGATTAAAAATGAGATTATGAAACGCTCGCAATAATTGTTTTAAAAAAATCTGCTATACCTGTTGCCGATTTGGTTAACACAGGATCCTATAACTGTCAAAAAACAACTAATTCGAATTTTCATTTTATTTTTACACATGAAAAGCGTGTGTAATTTACGTAGAGTTAAAAATCAAAGAGAAGAATGCAATTTAAACAAACTGATCACGTTCTCGGCTGAATCTTTTTGTTCCCGCTTCATTATGTAATACATAATTCTATAATAAATAAAGAAAAAAATGGCGCCATCTATGTACACGTCTGACAATTTTATTGAAGTGGCAAATTCAAAACGAGGAAACTCGACATAAAAATTTCAAAAAATTCAGACGTTCGAAAGCTTTTCACAAAGGAGTTCTTAGAAAAAAATATAGACGTATGAATGTGCTAGTGCTTTCTAGTGCTATTTAGGACTAAATCTGGTGCTTTCGATTTTCCGCTTGGCAACTCTATCGTCGAGTGAGATTGAACGCTGCAAAGATCCAAAACGTTCAGGTTGATTACGAGCAACTTCAGAATTAGTGCGCGAATTAGTGAACTACGTGTGTTGAAAGGCCTTTTAAGTTATTTTAAACGAGTGCAATGCGACAAGGAAGTTAATTTTAGTTTTGTTCACAAGTTTGTATATAAAATGTTAGGTTAGGATTTCAGAATTGTTTAATTTTAAGTTTCATAGAAAAAATTACTTACGTTGATGATTGTTAATCAAAGTACGAAGATGATTAGATTAATTACTTATTACTTAGCTGTTGAATTTGTATGAAAAGGTCAAGATTTTTCCAAATTTATTTTGTGCGTACAAAGTAAACATGTCAAAAACGTAAGTACACTAAATGTCCCAACCAGGGATGGAAACTTAAGAAAAGTTGCAACTAAAATTTTTAAGGCGACGCACGCGCAATTCATTTTAAACAGGTCTGGACACGATCCTAGGAAAATGGGGGGAGTTGTAATTTGCACGCGAGAAAACAAGAAATTCTTAAAACACTCGAACGAAACACATCGCGTACGCAATTAAAAATTCGAGTTGCAATATTTAATTTATTCATACCGAGATTTAGTTGAAAACAATTTTTAAATGTTCCCTATTTATAAAATAAACAATTTGAATTTCATTAGAATTAATTTAAATGTAAAATTTCTTATTTATTTTATTTAAACAGTTTTAAAAATAAATCAGACGATTAAACTAGAAAATAATTTACATTGATTTGAATGTGAGTTCGTCAACTGCTAAATTATTTAAAACAAAAGCCTGCAAGATATTTTAAAACAATTTTCTTGAAAACATCGGAAAGCAGAAGCGTGTAAACAGGGCAGTCTTTCCATTAAACAAGTGCATTGGTTTGTTTCAACCAAAGTAGAAATTACTTTCTAGTTGTGTAAGCGCAGGAAGATAATTTGAAGTTTGGAACAAATCAAAGGCAATCACATAAAACAATCAAACAATTAAGATCAAAATTTTAAAGACAAAAACAAAAATACATTATTCAGCACGTTGTCCAAAACAAGGAATCCAAGCCCTGACAAAGAGAGAAATGAGCTAGAACAGGTATAGTAAATTGTTGTTGAAAAAGAAAACCCAACAAGAAAAAAAAAAGAAACTGAAAAAGAGTCTATCGTTACATTCTTCACATCTCCAATCAATCAACTAGCAATTCTTCCATTCTCCTCAACAAAAACTTTGATTCTTCGACTTCTTCCATAACACAACAAATTTTTGGCACCCAACGTGGGGCCAAACAACAAACAAAACCAACAATTTTCATTCTTTCTGACGTCTTCCACATCACAACAATATGAACTTCAAGAATTAACTGAAACCAAAAGTGAAGTCTTATTCTGCAGACATTATATAAAATATAGTCTCAGTGCAATGAGAGAGATGGCGCTGGTAGCTAAACCATGTCATGGCCAGCTACATTAACATTCACTGACGTGTATGTATGGCCGTTTCAATTCGACTTTTAAAAATTTTGACAGTACTCCCCTCAGCGCCTCTTGTGAGTTTTTAAGTAATTGCAGTTGTCATTAAGTTACCGTTAGTAGTTTTGTAGTATCTTTAATAGGGAGCGCTGAGGGGAGTACTCCATGGCATGCTTTCTTGGAACCGAATTTTAGGCAAATTGAAACGGCCATACATACACGTCAGTGAATGTTAATGGAGCTGGCCATGACCATGTTTTTTAACTTCCTGCAAACGTCAGAAGATAACGTTAATTATCGTCGAAAGAAAAACTTTTTCGAAGTTACACGAAATCAACTTTCCCATCACGTTTTGTTTTATAATTCACATAAAATCAATAAATGGCGCTGAAAAATCTAAGATCACCGTTAGAAAGAAACAAGTAGAAGTCAATTTAAAAATTCAGTGAGGCTTAAATCACTAGATGACGCTGAAAAAAAAATATATTTTAAATCAAAAATTCAAAAATTAACTGAAACCAAAAGTCATATTAAATATAGTACCAGTGAACTGATGTAGATGACATTGGTAACTATACAATTTCTTTAACACATTTATATAAAGCATCTTTAACACAAAATACCGATGAAATGTTTCTGTTTTAATAAAGCATTTGTTAATCAAACATGATAGGCTAAATAAAAACTTTTATGGTTCGGTGCTCATAGGAGGTTTTTATTTGCTGAATTCGATTATTCAACAGATGGCGTTGACTACGTTTGTTTCCAAAAAAATTAAGCTACAATTGCCCTGTATTTCTTTAAGGCCCAATTTCTTAAAACGTAGTTAACCACTCGATCAAATTAATTCTGTGATTAAGCAATATCATTGGAGGAAAGTTTAAAATTAACTTGATCGTTTTATGCAACTGGGCCTAATAATCGTTTTGATATAATTTTATTATTTTTTTGTTTCAAATAATTTATTTGAATGCTTTCTGCCGCTTAAAGTTCATCAGATGGCATTGTAAAGCCCCAAAAGTAGTTTAAGTGTTCTCATCGTAGTAAAATACAATACAAGTTAAAATTTTGAATGATCGTTCACATTTGACATTTCCACTAAAGTTTGATAGATGGCGTTTAAATTAGAATGAATCAACGTATTATCAGTTTAACTCAAAAGAAGTGGCTGTGTATAATCAGAATGCGTACTACATTTTTGAAGTGCATTTCGAAACGAAAACAAACAGACCTTTTATTGAGACAAGTTTATTTATATAATTCTAATCCCTCTTGGCTAGTGGCTACTACGGAGATCTTAATTAGACCATTTGCATATAGAGTGTTTTCACCAAGTCCGTGAAGATTAATACATCTTGATTTATTGCAGCGTTCGTAGCGAAGCAAAACGAGGCCGATCCCCGGGCCAAGCCGTACCTGTGCCCCAAGGATTTTCTAAAAATCCAAAACAAATGTTACTACTTCAGTAACAATGCCGAAACGTGGCAGGACTCGCACTGGAAATGCGCCGAGCGGAACAGTTCCTTGGCCGTGATCCTGAACAAGCACCAGAGCGACGCGCTCAGGACATTTCTCAGTAAAGGATATTTAGGTGAGTCACGAAAGCACGTAAATAATCTGGTTATTTTGCAATTATAATTGGAACACGTAGTAACTATAACAATGCTTGTTTATTGCTATTTTGCTGCATTGCCTGTCTGCGACAATCGCAAATCAAATATTTAAATTAGGATTGAAACTGAAACTAACAAAATATTGCGTCGATTTTTTGTGTTGTTTATTGAAAGTTGTTTTTTTTTGTGATGATATCATGTGCCGAAAATGCCCTCGCCACTTGGGGGAGGGGTCAAGAAGGAATTTGTGTACATTATTCAACCTTGAGTAAAACCAGCGAGTAGAGAGATAGTAAGAATAGGTTTTCTGAATGAATTTGATGTTTTTGAGAGAATAAATATCTGGACCGTATTTAAATAATAATTTAATATTTTGCACAAAAAAGATCAAATTTAACTTTTATTTTGTTTGAGTTTCTGTAACCTTCGAGTTATGAACCAATCAAATATTTTTGCGATTATTGAAAACTGCTTAAAATCTGAAAGAAGCTCTTGTCGTTATTAAAAGATGGCGCTTGAAATAACTCAGATTTATCTTTGAAAGTCACTTCCACTCGATTTTTTAATTTGCTTTTACCACATAGAATAGAAGAACAAATGTACGAAAATAGAATATGAAAATAATACATAAGTAAATGAAATGAAACAAATCAATTTTCGCAGTTGATAAAGAGATGTCGCTTTCAATCGCTCACGGGAATTACTTATCTACTACACGAAACAAATTAATTTGTTAGTAGTTTAGGTCGCGACTTCCCACAGCCAATTTTTGACCTAACATTGCAAAAAATTTCAAAATTAATTTGTGTTCTAACTATTGGAAACCATTTCTATGCGACTTGATGATATTTGGCAAATGAGAAGTGCATATCTTTATAATTATTTAAAAAAACGTTATTTCTTGAAAGGAAGCTAATATCTATGACTAACACAGTGCGTTTTTTTTTAATAAAAAATTGTTTTAAAAAATATGTTTATTATTTCGAAGTGCATTTCTAGTCAGCTTTACATTTCTTTTTTGTAATGAACCGTAAAAATATTATTGCTAAAATTTAATGAAGCCTTATTAGATGGCTAACAGATGGCACCTGACACTATTCATTGGGTGGTATGCATAAAACGAAGTCGATGCTAATACTTCTCAAATTGGTATATTCTTCGAATTATATACTTATAGTAGGTGCTTCTATGGCGAAGTAGAAACTTCTATGTACTTCTATATACTAGATGTGGATAGTAAGTACTACGCTAATATAGTAAATAATGCACTTTCGAAGTAGATGCTTGAAGTATTAGCATGTATGTACTACGTTTTATGCATACCACCCATTGAATTTGAATTCTTTTAAAAACATATCTTTTGCTACACCCATATTTTTTATACAGGAAGTTTTCCCTTGTCAAGAAATAGCACTTCAATTCACTTGAAATTATGTTTCAAAAAACAAACAATTTTATAATGTACAGGCTGTCCGTTGAAGTAATGTCACCACTCCACCTCGTGACAAGCAATTCAAACTCAGTAAAAAACTCTAATAAAGTTTCGTTCTAAAGTAACTCATTTCGGGTGTTTAATGTTTACTTTTTATTTCTACAATTTTTAATCTTAACCTCCAAAAATGGCCGAATGGCCTCCGTTATTTGCTAAACACTTTCTAGTTCGTTTTATGTAGAAGAATTGTAGTTACCCTTAGCAACTTATAATTATTTTTAATTAATTCAACGGTTTCAAAAATGTAAAAAGGAACCATTTCAGTAAATAAAAGTGTGCAAATATTTTTAAAATTTGTTTTTATTAATTTTAAATAACGTTTGGAATTCCTTTAATTAAATATTTCAAGAAATAAGAGTAACCTAAGAAAAAATTATTTTACTTTGTGACTTTTTGCTTTAAATTTTTCTTGATTTTACAAAACGCCGGGGTTTTATTTATTTAAATAATTAAAAGTATCGTACAAAAATATTACGTTTTAGTAGCAAGTAACGGGGGCTTTATTAGAATTTTTTTTGCTTCGCTTGAATTGATTGTTACGTGAATGGAGGGGCGACATTAGGTGAAATTCGCTATAGAACGATATTTTACAGGAGTTTCTACAGAGTTTTAATTGCTTGTCACGTAGATGGAATGGTGACATTACGTCACGGGACGGCCTGTAGAATCATTCTTGATTATTTATTTATATTTATAATAAAACGAGGGGAAAAACATATTTTCTAAGTACATCTGTAATTAACTTGACACTAGGGAATTTTGGCAGTTGACCAAGAGATGCAGCTTTAAATCACTCGCTGGAATTTCACACAGTTTTACCCTTCTTACAAATCATTTTCGGTCAGCTCGTTTCAAACAAATTAATTTTTGTTATTTTCGAAATCACTTCTGACTTTTTCGTAATAAAAATTGCGATTTAAATTTATTACATTGCAGAAAATGATGGAAAAACAAAAGAATAAAATGGAGTAACTAAACAAAACCAAATTCGAGAAACTTTTTTCAAAATAATTGTAAACTGATGGGAGAGAATTGCCAAAAATATTTTAGAAGTTTCATAATAAAAACGGCCCCAAGAGAATTTTTCAAATTCATGAATTTGTGGAAAAAAAAACCGCAGCTATTGACCAAGAGATGGCGTTCTAAATCATGTAGTAAACCTGCATTTCAGTTTTTACATCATAATATAGTTACTTAAAAAAATATTTGTCGTTTTTGTAGTTCACTTTCTATCATTTTTTATTGTATATTTATTTAATTATTGACAAAATCTAATTAAGTTATCGTATTTAGCCAACAGGTGGCACTTTAAGCCATTCATTGTAAGTCACTAAAGTCCAGTTATACAATGCCAGTTTAAATTTATGTCGAAGCTGAAACCCATAAGGCCTAGTTGTACATTGTCAGTTTAAGTTGAACTTAAATTGAACTGAAACTTAAACTCGCGGCAACGATTATTTCAACAATAGTTGCTAAGGGTTTAAGCTTTGGCTTAAAGTTAAGCTGGAATTGTACAACTGGGTCTAAATCTGTAAACTACACTTACTAAGCGTTTACTAACGAAAAATTGAGCCGTACGAATATAGTAACAGATCTTGGGGTAAAACACATTTATTTTTTTTGTATTTTACTTTTGTTATGATTGTTGGCAGAAATATTTTCTAGTTAATGGTTTTAAATACGATGATTGTTGTCTTATAAAATTACAATTTAAAAACCAATGCTAGAAACTGAAAACTGATAACGTCATTGAATGTAGATTTAAAATTCCTTTAAAATGATGTCACTTAAGTAACTATGCTATTTAAAATTTTGAAGTTCATAGTGCGCACAGCGCCATCTCTTGTCAATTTAGTGTTTTCGGTTTGAAGAGACAGGTTTTTATTTGTTTTGGTATTTATAAGCCTACTAGAAACAGTGATTTTATAAAAAAATATCCGATATTTAATAAAACAAGTTTTTTGTTATTAACTCAAAAATAAATGAAGACTGTTAAAAACTGACAGCGTCATTGGATGTAGCATTAAAATTCCTTTAAAATGGCATCTCACTTAAGCCATTATTTAAAATTTTAAAGTTCATAGTGCGCGCAGCGCCACCTAGCGGATGTTCTAAAGTAATTTTATCTCAAGCATTAGTATTTTTTATCTACTTTGATTTGGTTTTTGTTTGAACTTTGTATCTTATTTGGTTCCAAAATTAATAGGGGGGGAAGGAACTTTAGACTAGCACTGTATAATAAATACTGTAATGACCTTGACATATTTTACCAAAACTTTGCGAGCTTCAAAAATAATGTCAATTAGACATGTCAGCTAATGGTCCATTTCCAAAATCCGTTAATGCCGCGATAACCTTGTCTTAGGTACCAATTTATTTATTTATTTGATACGTATGTATGTATAGGGTGTCCCATTTTCGATGGTATTCTATAGGTATCATCGTTAATAATGGAAATAGAAAGAAACCGAGCACGCAATATTGGGTCAACTTTTTATGCTAATTTGAATGGCCAACTTAAAAATTTGTTGTTCTTTGCCATTTTCGCGGTACAGTTGAAAAACGAAAAATTCATCAAATTTTCAAGCGCATATTTTTTTTATTTTTAAAGGTATCGAAAAATGACAAAGGCATTTTTTATTCTACTTTTAACGTAGATCATGATTCTTTAATCAAATCGCATCAAAAGTTCATAATAACCGAGATATAACCTCAACTAATGTTTCGAATACCATCGAAAATGAGACACCCTGTACATAATTTTTGTATTTTAGTACTTTAATATTTACCTATGTATTCGACTATTCGATTACTCTGTAATGGGCTTACTGTAGCTGTTTAGTAATAAAGTGTATTAAAGTTAAAGTTAAAAAAGTTAAGGTATCTGTCGAATTGACAGATTGAGAAAACGAGCTTGTCAGTGTCACGACCTACTAGATTTTACGAGGCAGCGTGTCTTTATCCGGACTACGCAATTTATTGGTTCAAGTATTTCTCCGCTGGCGCCACTTACCTAAAAAAATCGGAAGCGAATTATATCCGGAATATCATTTCACAGCGTCAAGCTCACGCAGTTTATGGCAAATACAGTTGTATTTTTTTGCTCAAATATAGTTTCCTTGTGCGTTTTTCTTGCGTTACTTTTGGTGTTTCTTATTTAGGTAACTAGCACCAAAACGATGAAAATTAACTTTAAATGAACATTACCCAGGCCGGTTAAAAACTCGTGAAATCTAGTAGGTCGTGGTCAGTATCATATTAAGGATGAATGGCACTTCTTATAATGTGAAATGCGAACATCGGAGCATTAAATTACTTTTTCCACTATTTAATAATATTGTCATGATTAAATTCTTTTTTTCTACGACTATTTAATAATATTGTCATTACTCAACACTTTTCATTGAGTAATGAGGTTCACTACTCAATGGCTCGTTTAGTAATAGTATCATAGCAACCACCAATAATGAAAACAATCAAATAGGTTCCCTTCTACCGATGGCGTAGATAGAAACTTGTTTCGGGGGGGGGGGGGCATACAAAAAAAATCTAACGAGTACGGATTACTTAACATTTTATTTATGAAATGTAAAACGGCGAACAAAAAATAACGTCATATGAAAAACTTCTTTAGTATGAAATACGCAGAACATAATATTTTAGAACAATTTCGGGTGGGGGGGGCTCGGCCCCCCACCCCTTATCTACGCCACTGCCTTCTACCATCGCACTGTCTATAAACGTCAGATTTGTTTTCGACCGCGTGCTGTCAAAAAATATTTAAAATTTTCATTAATAGTCGTGGAAAAAGTATAGTATTCAACTTCTGAGCAGGGATCAGAGAGTTCAAGATAGGAAACGGCCATAAGAAATACATTGGGAAATACGACCATTAAAAATAATTAAAAATTCTAGTAGTTAACATCTAAAACACCAGGTAGCGTGTAAAAGGAATTAAACACACACTGAAAAATCAAAATCAAAGCTAATTTGCTAAAAGATTATACACGATAAATTTGAAAGACATGTAAATGTATACATGCAATTCAAGAAAGTTGTTAAAATGCGCATTAAAGTTGCTGTTTGTGAAAATCACCAAAGCTACAGAATCACATCAAAATGACTTTTGATCTAGTTAATTACAACGTGTTCTGTATTACCGATAGGCAGCGTCAGTGTTAACACTGAAACTACAGATGGCGCGACAAAACGATGGTCGCTTCGTTTCCTATCTTGAACTCTCTGATCCCTGCTCCTGAGTAATGGCTATTAATCACTTGAATGAATAGCCGTCATTACTCGGAAAATTTTAACTACGCAATTTAAAAGATTTCTGCGTTTTCGCGACATCATAAGGTTTAGGACAGATTAAGTATTAATATGACATTTTAAATTTTGGAGCTAAATTACTGACGCGCATAAATTACAATGACAACATGAAGTGCCAACCAAAATATATCTGGGAGTTTTGCTTTTGAGCAACATACTTCAACAGGTGGTGGTTTTTTGATTTTGAGACAGACAATACTCATTACATAAGTGTGTGGAGATTACAAATTTACCCCTAAATTTAGAGGAAGATCCCTAAGTTGGTAACACTACGCCCGAAGAAGATTTGAGGGGGAATTTTACTTGCTATAGAAAGTTCAGCGTCAGGCAAAGGTGTCCCGAGCTGGCACTTCTAAAAGGTGGCAAACCCTATACATTACCCAACCCAACCCTATACATTAGGGAGCAAAGCTTACGTCATTTATTTAGTGTAACTTATTTCTTTTGGGTACATTTACAGATAATTTAGGAAGATCGGTAATCTACGCATTATAAAATCATTTGTACGAGTGCGCCATCTTGCAGGAAAACGGCATATAGATTTGACTGTGAATTTAAATAAAACACGTTACTATTGAGTAGAACTGAGTAGCCTTCTCAAAACAAACATGGAGTTTTCAATTTTGCTATCGGTATGACGACAGGACCGTACTTGAAACAACCATTTTAAACAAAATAGCTATTATTTATTTTGAAGTATAGTCGTGCGCAGCTAAAACGCTACAACTTCACAGTTCTGCAAGCCTTGTACCACAAGCTTTTCAGGTGGCAGGAGGTGCATTTTAGGTGCGCGGGACTGTACCTAACAATTGAAAACTGGGTGCCATCTTTCGATTTCGCAATTATTTTATTATTTCTTAAATCTGTTGTACACAAATATTATGTATTTTGGAATTAACACGAAAATTCTTCCAAGCAGGTCCAGGCAGACATGGCGCCACCTCAAGCCGAAAAGCGGCCGGTAAATATTTATCGTTCAATTTATGTAACCTTGTAACACAGTAGTACTTGATGTGAATGGGATTAACAGGATTTCAGCGTACGACTTACAGCAATAATAATTCGACTAACCAACCGGTCTTGCGCGTGGGATTGTTATTAACAACACAGCGTGAAACAAGCACGTAGTAAATCACCGACTTACAACTTACAATAAATTTTACATTACTCAAATCGCATTTTTTACAGAATTTTTTAATGCAAATCACTCATCATTTTCTCTCTCTAGATAGATGTTCCAATACAACATAGAACAAAATAGTCTGTGGAATTTTATTTTATATTTCTAACCCACTAGAAAAAAGTTTTTCTTTTTGGAAAATTCGCAAAAAATGTCCACAGCATCTTTTAGATCACATGAATTTAAATGCATCAGAATTGAGAATTAAATTGAATTATTTTAGAATTGAACTTTCGACTTTCCATTAAGAAGAAAACGCCTTCCTCGCAGGTTCTTTGTAAGTTGTCGAAATAGGTACCATCCGGAGAGTGCCAGATCTGGACTATATGGAGGATGATTCCATTCAATAAAGCATAAATTCCTTAATCTCTTTTGTTTTATGCACCTTACAACTGTCATGCAAGAGAAAGATTTCTTTAAAGGGCTTACGAGGTCGTTCTTGTTCAAGAGCCTTTCTTAAGTTTGAAGTGTACTTCGATAAGCTTCTGCATTAATTGTTGAGCCCATTGGCATATATTCAAGTAGAAGGATACCTTATCATCTAAAAAAGTCGTAGCCATTAATTTTCCTGAAGACCTTTGTGTACATGCCTTTTTTTGGGGAGTGGACGACTTTCATACATCCATTGCATAGATTCTTGCTTTGTCTCTGGGTTCCAAGTTTCATCGCCAATGATAATTTGTTAAAATAGGTTTGGATTCGCCTCTAAAGAGGTTAAATTTGGCGCTGGATTTTTTTTGCGACACAATTTTTGTTCTGGAGTCAACAGACACATTCCTAAGGCTTAAATCTAAAACTGAAGCTTCAGATATTTCAACTTGTGTAGCAATTGATGACACGTTGGTCCTTCGCCACTAAATCCTCAATTTCCCTCCCATTTCTATATTTTGACCTTCTAAGGGTCTTGGATCGTCCTGAATGGATTCTCTACCCCCAACGAAACTGCTTCGATCAAAACTGACTTGGACATACGATGGACAAATTTACAAGACCAATTTTCTCTTATAATCTCTCGAAATTTCCCTGACTAACAATAAGGCGTTGTGTAGGATGCAAGAATTTAGTTCGTTTTCCAAATACGTTGTCTCCAAGCTGTCTGGCTGGTGCTGTACGGTTGTGTCGTAAGTTACACGTGGGTACGAGGCCAGATGCGACGTATAATAAGCAGGCGGTGCTGGAGTGCTTGAACGATGGAAGACTTTACGTAATTACACGTTGCAACATGACTCTAGACGTTTGCCTTGCAATTAGAACGCGTGCAACAGTTTCACCCACATTAATTCATAAATAATTAAAGTCGGTTACGTGGATATGGAATTCTTTGCCTTGCATAGTAATTATGTCATCAGTGACTAAAGAATTGTTATGCTCGAGAAAAGGACAGTTTAAATGAATATATTAAGATATAATTGCATGAAATGAATTTGAGATAAACTTTGGAACTATGTATAAATGTTGCGTATTCTTGCCTTAAAATTTTAATTTTTTCGAATTTAATTTTCCTAACAAATTTTGAAAAGTTGTTGCCCCTAAGTGTTCAAAAATAAACAGTAACTTCGATAAAACCATTAATCAAATTATTATTTATAAGGAACACTTCTCAACTCCAGCAGTCGTTGGCATCCATCCCAGTAATTTTAAATCCGGGTTTTCGCCGGCTGTTGTTGTCCGTTATCTCCTCTCTGTAATTGAAAATATGGTAATTGTCAAGTAAAAATAACAATTAGCGCGTGCATGTTAACTCTCGACGTTCACTGAACCGTATAAATAAAGTTTATCCGAGCGCTTAACGCGCGTAATTGACACGTTTTTATCATTGTCTGAACTATTTTTATTGCTGAACTTCACGCCGCAAATCTCTGAACCTTGCTGGCGGTCGACCAGATATTGTTTATTAATTTTTTTGCTGGTAAACATAACTAAATTCGGATGCGCGCCGCGCGGAAAGGTTAAGGCCGTATGGATTCGGAAAGAATTCGTTTCAAAATTTATTGGGGAAAAACTTGCTTCAGATTTCGGGACAATCTGATGACTTATAACTATTATTGACCCTGCTGAGTATGATCAAAAGACCTAGGGGCCCAGAACCTGCCAAAGCTATTGGAGAAAATGGTAAATCTCGCTTTATAGAAAAGCAGGAAAAAAATTGTCGAAATAATATTAACAATGCAGCACGCCCATATAAGATCATCAACTTGTTTTGAAGCGTGACTTTTGACGAGCGTTATGCAACTCGTCACGTAACATTTTAATGCGTAGGTTGTAAAAAAAATTATTAAATTTCGTTAGAGAATTTAAGCTGAAAATTGGAGAAATCCAAAAAAAATTGATTTGAATTCTGATAATTTTTTTCAAGACGACCTATTTCGTGATCTTATCATATCACTGACCTAAGATAATACTGATGTAAAATTGATTCTAATATGATTCGAAGACATAAATTCAGTAACAAAAAAGACTTGTTTCTGTACGTTGATAATTTACTTTAATTTGATCGTGATTCTGACGAGTCTAATATTTAGCTTTCGACTCGTTTTTATTATTCTAATTTGATTCTGGTTCCGTCTTGTTCGATCCTAATTCTACTTTGTCATCCTAGTTTAATCTTGAATCTATTTTATGATCTTAATGCGATTGTAATTCTATAATTAATCCTGAATGTAATAATCCAACGAAATTCGGTTTTTTCTCCTGTAAAGTAAAATATGGTTAAATCTTTTGAAACAAATTTGATTTTCATTCTGAAATATTCTAATTTTGTTTAGGAAAATGAAGATTAAAAGCAAATCTTAAAATTGTTCTTTTTTAAGCTTTCCTTCCTAATCATTATAATATATAATTTTGGTTTAGCTAAGCTCTATATTTCTAATAAAATTCAGTTCAGTTCGAATTCATTTCAATTCAATATTAGCGATTTGGCATTATTCTATAATTCGATTCAATTCATATAGAATTCTAATTCAGTTGAGTCAATTCTAGTTGAATTCATTTCTAAAATAATAATCATTCTAATTGAATAATAATAATAGTACCTAATTCTAATTTGATTCAATTTCGGTGATTCTTTAATTATGTATGCAATTCTGGTCAATAAATTCTGTAATTAAATTCGTTCAATTCGGCTTTTTTTAAGAGTTCCATTCTAAAATAATTCAATTTAATTCTCAATTCTGATGGATTTAAATTCTATAAATGCAATTCAATGTTATCTTGCCTATAATTCTAATTCCGTTGAGTCGTGTAATTCTGGTTAAATTTATCTCTAACATTCTATAACTTGATTCAATTTTGTTATTCAAGTTGTTTTTAATTCTGCAATTTCGGACTACTTTTTAATTTTGTAATTTTGGACAATACCTGGGGACGCTGGTGGACAAGAGATGCAATGAAGAGGTAGAAATAAATTTAAGAATAGCAAAGGCGAGGGAGATCTGAGCGGGTTGCTTAGGACAAAGTAAGGCGAAAATAAGATTATACAAAACGATTTTGAGACCAACACTGTCATATGTGGATCAAAGTGCTTGTGATGACCAGAAACAACCCCCAAGCACCACGAGGACAATCTGGTTTTTCATCATTCATATCGGTGATAGCACGAAGTGTTTCGTAACTGATTTTTTAGAATAAAAATTTTGGAAACTGGCGTTAAAATATAGCTGCGAAACGTGGGTAACGAGAAAGAGATTGGAAGAGATACTCGAAGTTTGGGAGAGAAAAATACTAAGAAGAATTTTTGGAGGTGAGAAAGTGGGGGAGTTTTGGGGAAGCCTTCAAATGCAGAGGTGCATGAGAGGTAAGGAGAACCAGCAATATCACAAACGATAAAAGCTCGACGTCTACAATGGTAAGATCATTTGGAAAAAATGGAAAAAGATAGGAAAGTTAAGAAATGTAGCTGAACGACACCAGAGAAAAATAGATAGATCAAGAAAAAATGGAAAGACGTAGTGAAAAAAGATTTAAAGGAATCAGGAATTAGGAAATGGAAGAAAATCGCGAAGAATAGAAATAGGTGGAAAGCGATAACTAAGCTATGGGCCTAAATGGCCTGTGAACGCTTTCATATGCACCATGTCCACGGATTGGGTTCACTACAGGAAAAGCTTTTTTATTTTTCACTTTTCGAAAAAAAATCATTGTTTATAAAAGCTTTTATCCACAATCACATTATAATTGGACTTTTAACAACGTACCATAGCAACCAGTAGGTATGACAAAGCCTGCCACGTTTCATTTTACGAATACGAATATTTTTTAATTAAATTTCGCTCATTCTGATTCCATAAATATGGTGATTGTGGATAAAATGTTGTATTGCATGCGTGTTTTAGATCCATTTTATGCGTTTAGGAAAATTAAACGCTCGAACTTCGTTCTCGCATTTAAACATTCTTGCGTAGATAAAATGCTATCTAAAACACTTATACAATAAATAACTATTACTTGTTCAAAAAATTTCAAAAACGTTACAGAATATGGCAATGCTCAAAAATTCCGTTAGTAAAATCACATAAACTGGTTAATGGTCGGTATTATAAACGTTAGTTAAGAATAAAATCTATGGATTTTCGAGATAGTTCCCCACTTTATGTATAATTTCCGTATTATAAACAGAAGTTTAAAAAGTTGCTTGCTTAAATCTGTCAATTAAATTAATTTCTAGATTTGCTACCAACTAAATTTTAATCGTCGTTTATTTTTAGAATATAAATGATGAGAACAGCTGCTACTGTGTGTCAAATATGCATTTTTAATGTGCTAGTGTCCAGTGCTCAGAAAATGAACTACGAAAAATGTACTTATGCTAAATAATGTCTTCCATTTCATCTGTTTCTTCTGTGTTTTCGTGATTTTCTTCTACAGAGTTTAAAAATATTTCATCAGATGATGAAGAAAATCCCCAAAAAAAAGTCGTATTCTTTTGAAAATGTAATTTATCTAAACTGAACTTCAACTAACTGATCTAATCACAAATTACGTTTGTCCGAAAAACAGAAAGTTTTGTTTAACACATAACCCAATTGAAATGGCGGCTGGTCAGAATATTTAGGCCCAATGGTACAATGCCAGTTTAAATTTAAGCTGAAGCTTAGACCCATAACAACGATTATTTCAACAGTTGTTGTGAAAGGTTTAAGCTTTGGCTTAAAATTAAGCTGGAATTGTACAACTGGGCATTAATTTTGTGAATGTAAAATATTATTATGGAATGAGGTAGTAATGAAAAAAGTAATCATAAATGAAATTTACATAAATATTATTTTTGAGTACATTTTGATCTTTGCCACATTTTGTAAAAGTTAAAAGATAAATTTCCCAACTTTTTCAGTTATTAATGGGGATTTATTATTTTCTGTAATATTTTCTTGGTTTTTAGGTCAAGCAAAAACTTTTATAAAGATTTATTTTTTTCGAAAAGTGAAAAATAAAGTTTTTCCTACAGTGAACCCGATCCGTGGACACGGTGCATAATTTTAGTCAATAAATGCTGTAATTCAATTCAATTCTAAAATTCTAATTTCGTTCAACTCGACCGTTTCTAAGAATTCAATTCTAAAATAATTCAATTCTCAATTCTGATGTATTTGCGATTCGATGTTATTTTAACTATAATTCTGTCTTGTAATTCTAGTTTTAATTTATTTCTAAAATTTTATCATTCTAACTTGATTCAATTTAATGAATTAAGTTCTTTTTAATTCTGTAATTTCGATCAACTTTTTAATTCTGGTCAATAAAAGCTGCAATTCAATTCAATTTTGAAATTCTAATTCCTCTCAATTCGGCTATTTCTTGAATCAGTTTGATTCAAGTTCTTTTTAATTATAGTAACTTTTTTAATAGTATAAATCTGGTCACTTTTTAATGATGTAATTCTAATTCTATTCAATTCGACTATTTCTAACTGGTCTGTTTCGAAAATAATTTAACTCAATTCTTCATTCTGATTTATTTGAATTCTATAATTGAGATTCGATATTGTTTTATAATTCTATATAATTCAATTGAGTTATATCATTTTATAATTCTGTTTAATTCTTTAATCCTAATCAATTTTTTTTTAATCTTTAATTCTAATTTGGTTCAATTCGGTGATTCTAATTCTTTTTAAATAAAAAATTAAAACGTTACTTCCCGAAATACAGTCGCACCTCCATAACTCGAACCTCCACAACTCGAAACTCTCTGTAAGTCGAAATTTACTGATGTCCCTGCACATTGTGTATAATTGAAATCTCTTTCTTTAACTCGAAATTTCTATAACTCGAAGTAATTTTCCGGTCCCTTGAGATTCGAGTTATGGAGGTTCCACTGTAATATTTTTGAAGCAAATACTCATTTCAACAGCTAAGCCGTCATCGCCAGTACACACATAAAAAGTGTATTGGATCTTTAATTGGTACCTACATATACATAACCGGGAGATATTCTCCTCATAAAATTTCTTCTGGTGATTTGGTGAGTCAAAAATTCTATGAAGTTTGCTTGTGTGTTTTTACGTACAAAATAAGTGTAAATCTGATTCAAATGTATAGTTATTAATTCAGCTGAAATAAGTGTACAATTCTAAGTAAATTCTTTTCGATAATTCAATTCATCTCTATTGTTTTAATTTAACTGGAGCCTGAATTTCTAATTTTAATTCTATTTAATTCAGTTCCGTTCTAAAATTTAATTCAACTCAATTCAATTCCATGATGCTCAATTCAGTTAATTAAACTCCGTAATTAAAAAATAAAAATAAATCTGATTGCATTATTGTAATACTGATTATTTATTTAATTAATTTCATTTGCGTTTAATTCATTGCGATTTCCTTTGATACACGTACGAACTTCCATATCATATCCTTCAGTTTGTTTTTCGTTGCCCATATATTTTTCCGTAATAATAATTGTTCATACAAAAATATTTTTATAGCCGTCATAATAGAGAGATGTTCTTTTAAAATCCTTTCTTAATGATTCGATGAGGCATATTTCTAACTCAGACGAATAATATAAACAAAATATTCAAGATTTTCGAAATTGAGAATTTTCAGGTTTCTGAAGATATTTCAGAAACGACTGAAGATAAAAGAGATTTGTTTGCACATTTTTATAGACCCCAAAATAGCGCGACTTCTTTTTTGTAATTTAACCGTCTTTATATCTCTTACAGTTTACGAGATACCCGAGTTGAGCCTTTAATTAGTTGTGACCCTGTATAGTTCCAATTCATTTTAATTCCGTAATTCCATGAGCCTTTAAAATTATTAGGGGCATATACCAATTATACCTGCTAATGTTATCACTGTAATTCATTCTAATCTTGTACTTCTATAATTTCAACTTCAACTACAGTTTTGTTTTCTGTAAATCTGATCAAACTGTATTGTTCTAATCAGATGAAAGATGAAATGCGCAATTTTAATTCAAGGTATTTCTAATCCAAATGAATAATTATAATTCTATGTAATTTAGTTCAAAATATTAATGGGTTATCCATGATATAAATAATTTAGAAGACGATATGCCGATATCTTCTAAATTAATTTAATTCAATTTTATGAATCGAATTCAATAATTCTAATTTCATTTAAATTTAAAATTCCTACATTCCGATATTGTACATACTGTAACCATTTTGATTCAATTACATTATACAATTCGATTCAATTCAGTTGTGTTATTTTCATTCAATTCAGTTCTCAGTCATTGAATTGTAAAAATTTTAGATAAAGCTTTCTACTCCTACAAACAATTCAATTCTGGATTTCTAACTTAATTCAGTTCTGTAATTCCAATTCTGTCTCTTACACTGTAAGGCGAGAATCTAACTCTTACCTAAGGACTTATTAACTACGATAAATTATTTATCGATATCCTACAATATTATCAGAGAGCAATAACGATCAATTAATTTTAGGTGCTTCTGGTATCTGATTTGAAATAATTTTGAAAAGTAATTTTTGGCGAAAAATATATTCAATCAACAATTTACAGAGTTTTCAGTTGAACCATTATTCTATATACAGAGTGAATTAGTAATTGCTTCTCATTTATAGAACGAGATAGAAATTTTTTTCGTATAGTTTCTGCCTAGCTGCCAGCAAGCAGCATGAATTGTTAGACGGAATATCCTGTACATTTTGTTAAAGTAAGTAATGTTTGATAGTTTTTTTTTGTCTTAAACATTTGCGACTAATAACAATGTCAGAGGACCGAGTTACAATAAACATTCACTCACCCTTTGGTTAGATCGCTCTTTCCTGCTATCTTTCTCTCTTTCTCGTCCACTGCGGAGCTGAGGGTAAACGTCTTAACATCTGGGCTTCGCTTTTCGATTCGTTAAGGATGTCATGCAAAATTACAAATAACCATTTACGAGCATCTACTCAAGATTATAGGACTTGTTTACTTACCGGGGCCCTCTCCCGGCCCCGCCCCATCTAGCGGAGACTCTAGATGCGGTAGTTCCCTTCTGGGATGCGAATTCACGGAGAAGGTGTCCTCGAATGTCCATCTTCGTACTTCGCATGCATAAAGACAAACCCCAGGTGGATATTAACATACCTTGCCTTCTGAGCGTACGTTCTCAGAATCATTGGTACTACTGACTTCCACAGTGTTGCTACACTGGCCACAGCCCAGTCAACACCAAGTCATGACCTTTCTTGGAAAGCACAATGCAATCACCTGGTCAGGTATTACAACTAGTTGTGTTTCCGGCATCTACTACTCACGCCTCTGCAGCAGGCGGATATGGTCAGGTGCCGTATACAGGTGAGATGATTCTCGACTCTCTCCCATTTATTGGCGAATCCAGAGCGATCACCCTTATGAAAGAATGCCCAATCTCTTACTCTCTGTCCGAGCCATCAGCGGACACAACGTGATTGGCACCTTACTCTACCTCAGAACATCATCTACCATCAGTAAACCTTTTACGCTTGCACAATTACTTCACATGTCCTTGCAATTTATTACAACACTCGCGAGCCCGTTTGCGTAATTGGCGTAACTTTACCAAAACGTTCGCCTTCAAGGACCGCGCCTCGACTGAAGTGCTTTCGTTCCTTCTTTCCTTTCATCTCTCTACCTGACGCATATACCCGTATCATATTACCAAACCATAAATAAAATAAACAAACGTGCTCGTGTTTTACGGATATATTGAAAATGCATAAACTTTTCTAAATTCTAAACTTGATAAAATAAACAACAAGGAAAAGATGTACATTTTTTATTTTATTTATTTATCCAAATTTTACAGTATATACAGTGTGTAGCGTTGAACCCGGTTTCTTCAATAACGCTGTTCCTGTTTTATGCAAAAGTTTCATCTTTTTAAACTCTATATACAGGAATAAAAACGTACTAAGAAGTTTATAATAACTAAAAAAAACTCTAAGAATTAGATACAGAAAACCTACAACAGAATTGAAGAGGAACAAGAGCACTATCTATTCGTGAAAAGACAGGGGGCTTTGCGTTTAAATAGTGGCAGTTTGAACGTCTGAAAATTGCACAGACATGAAAGTACAAACAAAATTATAGCTCGTAACTGAGTTTAGTGACTCAACCTGTATATACATACGTTTTATAAAAAGTATTTGCTAGCAGAGCGTGGTTTCGATCCACGGACCTCTGGGTTATGGGCCCAGCACGCTTCCACTGCGCCACTCTGCTATACATATCTTTCCCCGTCCCTTAAAACTAACAGATTAAGCAGAAACTACTTAGTATTCCTCTGGCGTGTGTGAATAATTTATTTAACAATTTTACACACCTCAGTTAAACTGAACCATAAACAAATAACATTAAATATTCAGTAATATTTTGTAATCTAGACCCCCAATAAACATAAATATTTCATTTTGACTAACGTAGACGTTATCTACACTCTTTAATTTGGAAGAAGCACGAATTTAGATAACGCTAAAAGTATCAAATTGTTTCTCATTTCTCAAACAGGCCGCGCCGATATGATACGCATTTAGTGTGTTCTTATGTAAAGCGTGGCCCATTATATATGCAAACGACCGAGCGGGCACATACTTCAAAAGCAAATGCGTTCCTCCACGGAGACCACCGCCGAAGAGAACTTCCGGAAACGCTTTATGTAAAACCACAAATTCCCAGGCTTAAATTGTGTCGTTTTCAGTGCACGTCCGGCGATGGCTGGGGGGCCAATACGACTGGAAGAGGATGCAATGGAGATGGGCCATCAACGGAAAGCTTGTTTACCACCAGCAGTTCGCTTCGAACTCGACGGTCGATAAAGAATCGTTAAAATGGCACTGTCTACTTATTGATCCAAGAATACAGTACAGGTACCAACATATTTCAGAAAATTATTTTTCCTTCTGAATTATAAATTTTTTTCAGATGGAATTCCAGCAGCTGTTTGGATAAAAACTATTATATATGCGAAACGAAGTTGCAAAAAACACGCCACCCCAAAACCAACATCTCCATAATGCCCCCTCGTTTCAACCAAAGCGTTACCCCCAACAGGACGGACTCCAATACTCAGCGCGTCAGCGACTCACAACCTGGTTATTACGTCCACGTGATAGACTCAGGTGAGTATTTGCGCCCCTCCTCAACCAAAACCCCAAAACTCCACAAAACTGGTTGTAGATCCCCCGACTCTACCCCCAAAGAAGAAGAAGAGACGCAAGAAATTCGTCTGCCCCGCCGATTTCTTCGTCGTGCGGAAGAAGTGTTTTTATTTCAGCCAGGAGAAGGTGACCTGGCAGGACGCCTTCTACAAGTGCCAAGAAAAGGATAGTGAGTTGGCTGTGCTGAAGAACCTGAAGCAGGACAAGAGGCTGCGGATGTCGCTGAAGAAGTACAACATCTCGAAGGAACAGAGGTGGCTCGGGGGGCGGTACGACTGGCAGAATTTGTCTTGGAAATGGGCGGCCACCGGCGAAGTTGTTCAATACCAGATGCACGGGAGTGAACATCTTCGTTGGGCTTGTATAGTATGGGACCCGAAACTACTTAATAAGTAAGTGTCCCAAGCAACTGTTGCGTCAATTTAAAAATGTCTTAGAACACTAAAAATTTAATTTATTTTAGGTGGACTTCGGAGAGTTGCTTGGACACCAAGCACTTCGTGTGCCAGACGAACGCGAAATTGCTGAAGAGGACGCCGCGACGCCCCATCAACGCCGAGGTGGAGTTCCGAATCAATAACGTCACCAGAAAACGCGTCAGATATTAGTCTAGTTTAACTCACCATTAACAGTCGCTTGTATGATACTAAAAAAAAAATTATTATTTATATACCGTGTATATTTCCAGTAATTTAATTCATGTATAGCGTTTGAGTCTCGTTATTTAATAAGCTTTTTGTATTGTAACTGCTTGCGTATTTAAATTTGATGTAACAGCAAATTTTGTGACGATAAGTATGACAAATAATAAATTTATTAGAAAAAGAAAGTAAAACAATTCCTTGCCCTCTCTTACCTAGGATATCAAAATAAAACTATAATCAACCTTCGAGTGAATTCCAATTTTTGTTATTTAAAGTGGAACATCCTGTATAGTGTTTGCTAAAATGAAAGATTATTTCTTCCTGGTTTCAAAGATATATACATTGTGTTTCATTTCTCATCTACACAGCCCTGTATTTTTTTTTAATTTATAAACGGGGCCTTTTAAAACAGACATTTTTTTAATTTTAAAACCTTTTGTATTGCAAGCCACGGCTTGCTACGATTGAAAACAAATTCCAAAATATTAAGAAAACGTGGGCTTAGTTAAAAGCTGTTTCAAACTGTGTAGTTAGAAGCTGTTTGTCATAGTGCCACCTGTTATTTGAAAACTGCTACCTGTCATTTACTTCTTATCTGTAAACGAGTATCTGTTATTCGAAAACTGATTTCAACTACTCGGAAACAGCTTTTAACTAATTTCAAACAGCTTTAACTACTCGGAAACAGTTACCTGTTTTTATCTGCTCAACCGGCTTCTCAGCCGAGTTATTTAGATGGACGACTAGTAAACGACGGATCCCGAGTACGAACCTCAGCGAAAATTATTTTCAATCGAAAAAACTAATTTATTCCTGCGCCTTACACATAGGTAACTTTTACACACGTCGTTCCTGTGCCTCGTAGATAGGCAACTTCTTCACACGTCAGACACGGACCTTACGAAACGCCTAGCAAAGTGACGTAGGCAACCATACATGCAAGTTTGATACATCAATGTAAAATCTCCATTTAAAAGTGGCGCAGAACCCGGCATAGCTACTCTACTGACTCCTTTGACTCAAACATTAATTTATTGATATTTAAAAGTCAAATTTGTCGCAAACGGCTCATCAAAATATCAACATATTATACAGGTTGTCCCGTGCCGTAATATCACCATTCCAATTACGTGACAAGCAATTAAAACTGAAAGGAAAAAGTTTCAGAAATACAGAGCGTTTAATGTTTAATTTTTATTTTTACATTTTTTAAGTAAGTATCAATCCGAACGAAATTAAAAAAAATCTAGTTAACCAAACTATTTCAAAAATACATAAATTTTTACAATTTTTAAACTTCACTTCAAAGAAGTCCAAAACGGCCTCCGTTACTTACTAAACACATTCTAGTTTGTTTTAAAATTATTATTTTTTAAACTAATTCCGCGGTTTCAAAAATGCGCTGGCGGCCTTTGTTATATCAAATTTTTCATATCCCCCCGTAAATAACAATCTAAACTTGTTAAGTCTGGAGATCTTGGTATTTCTCCTCCACTAGTTACACGACCTTCAAATCGCCCTTTTAAAAATTGTCTTGTAGGCCCCATACACGATCAAACAATTTGCGCAACAAAGGGTGTTGTGCAAACATTTTGATGGTGTATGTTCGCATTTGAGTTATTGTGCAACAGTTAAATGCGCAATACAGTGTTGTACAACAGAAGTTTGCGCAAATTGTTTGACCGTGTATGGACTGTATTAAACGTGTAGTAAAATGTGCAGGTACACCGTCATGTTGATACCAATGCCTAATTGTGAAACAAACGTTAAAAGAAATAATTTTTTGAGGTGAAGTTGAAAAATTTAAAAGTAAAAATCAAACATTAAACACCCTGTATTTTTGAAATGGATTGTTTTAGAACGAAACTTTATGAGAGTTTTTTACTTAAGGTAATAATTTGTAATAATTTATACTCTGTATAATATGTTGATATTTTGATGAGCCGTTTGCGACATATTTAGTATATTTTTGAAATCAGGAAAGAATGATCTTTCATCTTAGCGAACAATATAAAATGTTCAATTTAAAAGAAAAAGAAATGTATTTTTTTCACATTGCTACGACACGAATTTGTTAGTTCTGATAACACTTAAGGATGGGTTTCTCAGTCCTAGTTTAACTTTAAACTCCTGTTTATTTTCATAGGAACAATTGTTTTTATAATTGCTACCATGAGAATAAACATGAGTTTAAGTTAAATAGTACTGAGAAACCAACCCAGTCTAAAAGATATGAAATGCATATTAACTAAATTTGAAATATTAATTTTTTCTGTGCATACTTTTAAATTAATTTAAATGTGAAAAATTGCTCTTAAAATATGAATATTGATTTTTTAAATTAATTTTCGGTAACGACCTGCCATCTAGAACTACTTTCTGTAACTAGAGGCTCAAGCACAGTCGCTCACGACTTCATTAACGCATCCTCTTTCATGAGTTCTCCGCCGCTAATACATAGATGGCGCAATTATTTGCAGTTCGTCTTAAACTTTTCTCGTTTATAATTTAATATAGAATATAATCCAAAATTCTCAGAGCCTTAACAAGTGAAATAAAAGACAAATTTGGTTTACAATAGAAACAAATAGCCACTGTTTAAAAATATTTAAGCAAAAAATTAGAGTAACATTAAATAATTTCAGGTTCAAAGACAAAATTGCAAAAATTAAAATATCGAAATAAAATTGACAGTTAAGTTTTAAACTATTGACAAGTAGATATCTTTATTAGTTAAACTCGCAAACTTGTTCTCTAATTTAGTTTAATTTATTTATTTATTTGTCTAGATTGTTTTATAGTATTTGCAAAATTATGTAGTTGTAACTATTAGGTACATACTATTACTATAGATTTCGAGTATTATTGAGATTTGGTAAAATAATTGCACTATTAGATTATTTGCATATTTGATTAGCTACCTTTTCGCTTGGAGAAATGTTTTTTTTTAAATATGCTTAAAATACATTATTTAATTTGCATTTCAATTTGTTTAATTGTTTATTCACAACCCTATATTTACTTTTTTTTAACAAATCAGATTCTTTAATGTACGGATATTAAGCTATAAACTAAAAGTAAAATCAATAGTTTAGGTCGCGACCGATAACTAGGACAGGTCGGTTTGTTTGCAGTGGAGTTCTCGAGCTACACTTCTGCTGAAGAGGTCCCAAATAGTGCCGAAACAGTTGTACAGAGGATGCTCCAGAAACCCATTGCAATCAAAACCGACTTGCAACAAAATTTTTAAAACTAAAATGTTGACGAGTGAAAAATTAACGCTAATGGTCAAATTGATTAATTTTTTTATGATTTAAAAAAATCATAATCACTTCTCAACTAGGTTCTTTATTTATTCTTATATTACGTCTCTTTTCTTAAGAATTTATAAACCAGAAAATTCGTGAATTAGTAGATAAATAATAAAAACAAGAAACCATTAAAGCTTCAAGACAACATGACACAATTAAAGTAAACTTAAAGCGAAATTGGTTCTATAGTTTTTGAAAACTAAAAGCCTCAAGTATTAAGTAGGTACCTATAATCTTACAGTTTTATAAGCAGTTCGCTTAATTAAAAAAAAGTAGATGTTGAGATTGAGTTTTTATTTTGAGAAAAACCAAAAGTTCTACCTTAACCACAAATGAATGTTGTTATTTAATTCTATGTACGTACGTATTTCGTACATCTTTTTGAAAATCCTTCCCTTTAGAAATTAAATTAAAATTTTTAAATTAAATTTTAAGTCTCAGAAGTAATCATATCATAATCATAGCTTTCTTTCATATTTATTTGTTTACGTAGTTTCTTGTTGTTTTGTAACAAGTTCCTCTCAAGTCAAAAGACAACGCTGAAGTTAAAACTTTTAGATCACATATACCATAAGATAAAATTCAATTTTATTAAGCATCCGGATCTACCATGTAGATGATATAACAGACCAAAAGATCAGTTGATTTGAACTTTTTCAAATACCTATTTCACTCGTTCATGAAGCCATTTTGTAGCAGGTTCTTATTTTTTGTTTATTTTTATTCACGACCTTACAATTTTCTGCAAAGGGATGATTCATTAAATTAGTTAAATCTACAGCGATTTAAAAAATCTGAATTTAAGGTTCAGAATTTAAGGATCACTTTTAGAAGTCAAGATCGATAGCAATTTTTTCAGACAGTAGTTGATATTGGCTTCTATTCAGTGTTGTAATATATCTAGTTACAAGTATTTAAATGCAGTATCTAGATTCTTTCAGAATATGTAACCATTTACAATGCAGTACTTGGTATCTGCAACTGTCCTACAGTTATGTTTATCTATGTATCCGATCATTTAAGATACACAGATACATTTTTTAAATAAAAATATAAATATAGGTATTTTCAGTCCTATTACTATTACTTGTAAATAAATCGCCAATAATTTTTTTATTAATGTTATCTTGTTTCTGCTCGTACTCACATGCGCCCATTAACTCGATTAATAAAAAAATATTTTAGACAAATACAAACGAAACGCGACTATCTTTTATTAATTAAAACGATGGCGTTTTTGGACGCGTGTGAGTATGAGTATGAGCAGAAACAAAACCAAATTAATGAGAAATATAAACACAACCACAAACAAAAAGTAAACGAAACCCACAAATCAATACTGACTATACTGACGAATTCATCGTCCTGAGAATAACGAAGCAAACAACAAAATAAATAAAACAATGTACAAAAACTTACCAAAAATTGATGCCCAATACGAGGGACACGACAAGCACCGGAATTACAAGAAGAATCACTGCATAATTTGCCTCCAACGTAAGGGGCAAGAACACCATAACGCTACATAAATTGGCGCCCAACGTGGGGCATGTTGTTTTCAGTTACAAATTGTCCTTTGTCTCTCTAATTTGCAATTTCTTCAAAGCTCCTTAACTATTGATATAAACGAAAGTATTTTTTATAAAAGTTATCGACTATAATGAGTTCTATATTAGCAAATTATTTTCACATACACAGCATGTTCCATAAGTGACTTATCCAGCAAACTTCTACTTTTTTAAATGGAATATACAAATTTTTAATTCACACTTCGATAGACCTCTTAAAAGTAAACACTTTTTATTAAGCAACTGTAGCTCTAAATCAAAGCATTCACCCAATGAGCATAAGATTAACCGACTGTATAAATTTACACCGTCTTTGAAAAAGTGAGCCACAAATGAGATTTTTTTATTATCGATTTTTATACAAATTTATTGACGCAGAACGCTTCTGCATTCCTTAAAGTCAAATTGGGAAATGTCAGAACAAATTTATCTTGAATGATATACAGCGTGGACACCGAGAAATGAAAATGGTTTAACAGTAAAGTGCCCTTATTTTACAAGATACAAGAAAATATAAGAATAGGTCGTTCAGAATTAAAAGTTATAGGTAAGTATGAAATTACAGGCTCCTATCTCAAAAATAAAAAAATTACCATTTATTGTGAATCACTCTTTATTCACACTACTTTAGGAAATATTGGTGGGATTAAAGTGTCCGGCAAAATAATAAGAATAGGAAAACACGATTTTTTTTCTTATTTCTCAATTATTTCATTTGGTTCTGACTGATTATTTCAATGCGTTCCGAAATTCTGTGCTTTCTTGTAGCACACTTTTTGAAAGACATTGTATATCGGTGTCTCTTGAAAATAAATATACCAGAATTATCCTTCAATTCTACAAGCGTTCAATTGTTCGAACATGTTCTTTTTAAGATGAAAACTTTTGAATTAATAGAGACGTAAACAAAGAAAGATCACAATGTCTTCAATGTTCTACTACATACATTGTTTGTTAAATTTACTCTTTACTGACATGCACGACAGGAAATATTTATGACGACAAGAAGTATCGTGATCGTACAAATGCGTGAAGAAGAAAGTCCGATGAAGAACTTGGTCAATTTGGATCTCGCAACGAGAAACTGAGAAGAAGAGGAAGTGAAGGTGGCATAGGAAGGTCCAGAAAGGAAGTAACAAGAAGTAAAGGAATCCAAAAAGCAATTGTCGGGGGAAAACATTCGAAATTGAGATTTTGGTCCCATCAGGTGAAGCTTGAAGAGAGCTTTTGACTACCGTTATCATTGAAGGGAAAAAACGAGGTTGGTCGTAGGAAAAATAATTCCAACCGGTGCGGTGACTCGTTTGGCTGACTTTAGTCTTAGAAGTAACCTTCCTGACGAAGTTATAATTATTATATTCAACGCTTTCGTTCTTCTCATGGTCTATCGGAACAGTTTTTATCTGGGCAAAAAAATATGACGACAAGAAATTTAAGAGCTCAAAGCCAACAGAGAGGTAGAAAGAAAAAAAATCGATTAATTTATTTCTAAAATTTATGTGATACTCCAAGCTGTTTGCTGCCAGTATAAATAAAAAGCTGCGTCTGGGCACAATATTTATTTTTATTTTATGAGAAAATAAAAACGTAATTATTTTTATTTTATCAGAAAATAAAAATAAATCTTGTGCTCAGCTTTTTAAAATATTACAAAAAGTTAAATTTAGCAGTTTCTTAACGAAATTAATACATAGTTAAGTAGCTATTGAAGAAATCCATACCAATGATGTACGTTGTATAATAGGACTGTCTGTTTCTAAAAGGTTCCAGTTTTAGTAACTTTTAAAAAATAAGTTACAAGTTGGGAGAAATATCTGTATCTGATTCTAGATACTTTGAAAAATGCGATACTTTTGAAAAACTACTTGCGGTTACAGTTGCAGCCGAGTGAATTGGATAGCGATTCTAATTCAATTTCATTTGTTTCTGAGCGAAATTATAAAAACGTCAGAACAACGACACATAAAGTGATATCGATCTAATACATTTCGAAAAGATGAAATATAACTGTTGGCTTGTCAGAAATATCACAATTTCAGTGTAATGACGTGTGGCGCGGGCGGTGAATTAGAATAGATACTCCGGACTAAAAATGGTCCGTGTATTTTGAGTCTAATTTTTATACTCTTTATGATTTAATCGTGGTTAGTTTAGAAATTATTTTCGAGTAACCATGATCACGATTTTCTCAAATAATTATTCATTTTTCCGCCAAAAAATGTATGTTAGTGTTTCTTTCAATATACACTGCTCAACATTTGAACTGGTACACTTACAAGAATATATATAAATAACAATTTACTTTTTGAGCAACACCTTGCTTAATTGATAATATATGGTTCTGGAAAACTTACATAGCGAATTTCAAATGTTTTAATAGAAAAATAACAAAATCTTCATTTTAGTATTACAGAAAAGTTTGCTCTGGAAAGAAATGATAACCAAACACTTAAAGATTAATAATGCGTGGGACCTCCTCTAGCTCTTATGACCTCTTGGCAACGTCTTGGCATGCTGGAAATCAAATCCCGAATGTAATGCTGAGGAATATTTGGCCATTCTTCCAAAACGGCAGTTCGGAGCTGATGGTGATTGTTTGGTTCCACTCCTCGTGACCTTATCAACCTTTTCAGATAATCCCATACGTTCTCTATGGGATTAAGATCTGGAGAGTTTGAGTTAAGCTTGATGGTAAGTCACGTGGTTCTCCAATATAGCGTTCTCCTCTGTTTCTCCAAAATCTCACTCTTCCATCTGAGCTATGGATACGCATTCTGGTCTCGTCACTGAATAAACAACGACCCCAATCTGTGTGCCCACTCTAGCCTTCTTCTTTTGTGGACTCTGGTCAATAATGAACATTTTTTAGAAGATCTGGACCTTAAATTTACCGCATGGAGCCTTCTTCTTACTGTTTGAGTGGATACTTGAGCACCTGTTGCATTCAATAACTGAATTTGGAGTGTTCTTGCAATAGAAAATCTATTCCTTCGACACTGAACCGTAATAAAACGGTCCTCCCTGACTGTTATACTGCGATTTCGCCCTCCGCCATGCCTATGTTGGACAGATTCAGTATCATTAAAACGCATTCGAACTATTCTGATCACATTGTGGCTCACATTGAAATGGTCAGCAACAGTTTTTAGTGATGCACCAGTCATAAGAATTCCCATGGCTTGGCTCATCTCTTCAATACTTAAACGCCTTAATGGCATCTCTAAAATGCAATCACCACTCTGAATTAAAACTTACTCGCTACTTACAAAAATTCTCTTAAAACTTGATAAAAGTATAAGCGTCAGCGAGCTCAGTAACTGCACTTATGACAGACAATAACAACAAACAACTATTGAATCGCAAATATCATTCGATAGGCATTTGTTTGCATTCCGAAACACAGCCCTGATCATGTAGGAAGTCATGCCAAACGCCAAAGATGGATTGTTTACTTTTGCCGCATGTTATAAAAAGTGAGCAAATAAAAATCAGATTAGAGTAGGTGGTGCAAAGAAAATGTATGTCTGTGATTAACTGAATTAATTAATCTAATACATTCATGAACTGTCAGATCAGCCTAACGCCGCGTTAGTAACAGACATACTTTTTCTTTGCACCGCCGACTCTAATTTGATTTTTAGTTGCTCACAGGTGTACCAGTTCAAATGTTGAGCAGTGTATTATATTATTCATTTACTTCACTGTGTCTCGTTGTTATTTTATACTCCGAACAAGTTGTTATATAAGTAGAGAATTTCGAGATTCTAGAAATTAGAGGGGCATCAAAAAGGAAAATTGCTCGTTTCTTAATTTTTGTTATATTTTAATTAATGTTTTTGTTTTTTTTATAATAATAATATCATTGAATACAAAAAGCCAACTGCCGCTCAAAAGCAAGGATATTTAAAACGTAGCTTACAACACCTTTTTGAACACAACTGTACATCTGGGCTGCTAGCGGTTTTGAAAATGTGTCTCCAACATGAGTGACATGAAGTTGCCAAGTGGCAACTTTGGTAACTACATCAGAGATGCAAAACTGCTGTAAATTCGATTCCTTGGACCGGTTCTCTTGTGTTTTAGGTACAACTGGAACTGAGGAACGGTTTCGGTTAAGTACGTTTTACATCCCTCAACCACATACAATGCAATTTAAAAGTTCGAAATTTTGACACTGGTTGTCAGAATAGGTTGGTAGCATCATTCGTCATAGTCATGTCATAGTTGCCTAATTATAACCTCTGTAAGCTTTTCGTCAGATTTGTTACTTTCTTCAAGTTGGAGTGCTGTGCTATTTAGGCCCGGTTTTTCAATATCAAGTTAAACTGTAACTTTCGGTTTATTTCCATGGCGACAATTGTGTTCTTATGGGAGTAAACTGAAGGTTAAAGTTAACATACGATTGAAAAACCGGGCCTTAATGGAATGGGTCGCAGACGCTACTTTGCTGCGAATTGTGATGCAAGACCGATGAAAAAGAATCGTTTTATGTGTAAGTACTAGTTTCGATATTGCTCGTCAGGCAACATGGTGGCGTGATTGATGTTGGCGACATCATGCTACATTGTAAATCATATGCTGCTAGCAGTCCAGATGTTTATAGGCGCCATGCACATCTATGCGTTCAGCGCCGCCTGGCGTGGTGATTTGTGAATTAGTGATATGAAAATATTTCTTGAGACTCATTGCATGGGAATAATATGACAATTTACGATTGTAGTACATAATACTTGAGCTTCCTGGTATTGAAATACATTACAATATTCAACTTCAAATGTACACTAATAATTTGAAACAACTCGTATTTTCATACCGCTAATGCACAATATGGTCATTGGTGGCGCTGGCTTCGCATGTGCATGGTTCTATAGTCAAAGTATGGAAACTACATTTAAATCGAAATGGAACTTAACCTAAACAATAATCGAAAATTAATTTGTATGGTCAAACACATTTGTTGAAATGAAAATCTAAACATCTAAAATGAATTGATTTAATAACTACGTTAGCCTAATTAAGCACGCACTGCACTGGCGTCTTGTTGGTCTCACAACAAAACCCACAATTCTGTCCGCATTCTGAATCTTCAAATATGTACTCTTAAGAATATTTTTAGAGAAATGATGAAGAGGTACTGTAAGAATCCGGAATTCTTTACAACGCAAAGGTTTAAAATGTAGTTTTAAGCAAAGGAGTCAGAATGTAAGCGTAAACAAAGGGAAAAGGGAGTAATTATTCCGTTCAGGACAGAAAGGAAGTATTTTACTCAGATATATTCAAACCACCTTGTTAGCCAGCGTAGGTGTTATATGGAAAGTTTTAATCCTTATCGCGGTTGGCACCATTCTGAATAGCCTTAAATCAGCAAGTTAAGAAAATTCTGCTTTTTCAGCAAGTGGAGGCGAGAGTTATGATTTCACTGCATTGCGACAAGGTCTTTTATGGTTTGACAAAAGATTTGGTAAAAAGAGTGAGAAAGAAGGAAAGGAAATTGTTGTTGTTTTTGTATAAAGCTCTTGTATGAAGTCAGCGATTTTGGATTTCTAGCTCTTGGAGCCTTTTTGATAATTTCTCTTCAACACCGTCCGGCCGCTCTTTTATTAAAAGTTCACAAACTACCGATTTTTGAATATAATTAATAGATAGTTTATTTTATTTCTGATTTAATTTCAACTGTAATACCGGGTGTTTCTAAAGCTTTTAGTTGGGTACAAATTTGAAATGAAAAGGACACGATCTTTTCCTTCGGTTCATTTGCGATTAAAAAAAAAATCTCCGTAATTTACAGTATTTTCCAAAGCTGTCAATAATATAAACACTCGGCTCGTAATTTATAGATCTTCTCTTGATCATCAACTTTTTCAAAGCTTGGCATAATATCCCAAAGTTATGGCGACGATTTCGAATTTTTTTTTCGCCTTCTTCAATTAACATCGCAAGACGAACAGCAAGAGGTCGAGTACGCCAACCGTGTGAATTCACGCATCGATGACTTGATCCGTTTGATCAACCGAACGGCTTCAATAACAAACCGATGGCGGAGTGTTGCGAGATATATTACCTTCGAGGGGCTGTTTATTAGGAGCATGTTCACCCTAATCCGCATCAATTGCATTGATAACCCCCGGCTCAACAGCGCATGTACACCTCGCCGAACGGCATATTGAATATCAAGTGCCACTCATCCTTTGCGCCTTCCAAGGGATGAGGGTGGAAGAGGGAAAGGAAATCGCCGTGAAATTGTTTTGGGGGGCGGAGAGAGAGAGGGAAACAATTTTATTATTTGATTTTCGTTTCGATACGTTAGTACTCACACAAAAGAAAAACACTGATAATTAATTGCAGGAGTTTTAAAATTAAGTTTTTTTTTTTTCACCAAATGAAATGCAGTAATGCCCGTTTCGCCATGTGAGTATTCTTCAGGGCCCGAACACCTGTGCCCGGAAAAATTATTAAAAGCCGTTCTTACCCACATTGTCCAACAATGTTGAATTACGCGAGCAAAAAAAAGTGCATGACACGAGTAAATTTATGTGCAATTATTGCGCGCATCCGTTACGTACGCGCCGAAGAATTTAAATAAATAATTCATCCTCACAAACATCATTCAGCCGGTAAAATATGACGGCCCATTAACATAATTACAGGCAGACCGTTATGAGAGCCCGTTCTAATATTCCGCATTACACACGTACGCGCCGAGCGTGTGTGGCACCCTCTTCTTCGGGGGTCGTATTTGTTCAGACACCTGCTTTATTTGATTTTTAATTACGCGGGGGGGAACTCGCCCGGAGTATTATTAAATGCTGTAGATCTGATGCGCCGTGCGCCACGTGAATTATTATCGCCCTTGTCCGAAATTAATGAAATATTTAATGTGGCAGATAGGATCGATTAGGGATGCACTGCGATACGTGCTCTGACTTCTTAGCTGCGAATTAATATCCTACGACCCCTAGAATGTTTATATCATGTGTTCATTTAATATTCCGGTAGCATTGGCTAAGGAAATATTTTGTTTTCGTAAAGGCATGTCGTAGCTTAAGCTTGTGGCGAACAGAATTGTCACTAGTGTCATTCGTCCTGTCAACTGTCGAGTAAGTGTTTTCGTGTTTGTTTGGGTTGTTTGTTGCTCTTATACAAAAATAAGTTATTTAACTCATTTACTTTGCATTTTTACGATTTTGAAAACCGAAATTTTTATGACTTCTTTTAAGTCTAATCTTGAAACAAAAGGGCGTGATATCAAATCAATTAATCATTAAATCTAGCTGTGGCCTTTAAAAGTACCTACATGAATTAAGTTGTGTTTAATTTGTATGGATTATAGAGTTTTGGGAAGATACATTTATTAATAGAATGCGTGAAATTATGTGGAACATAACAGTGCCATAAAGTTCCTGACAAAAGAAGGCAATGGCCCAAAAATTACTTATGAAAGAATGGGGTTGCTGTGTATGGGGAAAATGCACCATCTTATTTTCAAGTTAAGTTTTGGTCTAATCTCTTTCGATGGGGTAGAGAATCAATTAATGACGACCCAAAGTCCGAAGGTCTCGTGAAAGCTCGAACTGGTTATTGCCAATGAAATATGTATATCTGAAATAAGTATCCTGAAAATTTTGCATGACGATTTGGGTATGAAGAAGGTGGATTTCCAAATTGCCTACACCTCAGCAAACACTGACCAAAAAATAAATTCTGTTTGGCCGCATTAGAAAGGGACAGAAGCCTTCTTTCTCGAATTATCGCCGAGGTTGAGACTACAGGGACCCTTCCACTAAACAGGAATCCATGCAGTGGGTTCATAGAGGCTTTCTTCACCACCAAAGAAACCAAAATACAATTTTCTGGGAAAAAGAAAACTGTTGCCATCAGTTTTCTTTTTCCCTTGCTAAAGGGGTCTTGCATATTGAGTATATGCCAAGGGGATCTAACATAAATGGAAAGGCCTATGGAAACATAATTAAAAATTTTAAAACTGCTCGAGAGAAAAAACGCCCAAAAGAACTTGTTGGTGCACGAAAATTGTTGGGTTCATAAAGCAAACAAAACCCAGCAGATAAATAAATGACTATGGGTTATAGAATTAAGGCAACAACCTGATAGCCCTCGCTTAGCTTCGTCAGACTTCTTTTTATTCAAAAAACTTAAGAAAGCACATCAAGGGAAAGCGTCTTGCATCTGATGAAGCAGCACTTAAAGAAGTTATTGAAGAATAGTTTCCAGAGTTACCGAAGGAATTTTTTTTTCGGAGGGTAAGAGACAATTGGAAAAAAGATGGAATAAGTATTTAAGTGTCGAAGGGTGTTACGTAGAAAAGTAAAGGGTAGTTAATGTGATACGTGTTTTTCTTTCATGGTTACGTAGATAACATGTTAATTGAAATGTACTTAAAAGTCGGTGCGAAAGTACGAACCCTAACATCAACAACAGCTTTAAATAACTAACAAAAATTTATTCGTTTTGGCTTTTTAAATAATGAAGAAAGAGAAAAGGTCACCTAAGGCTTTTTTAATACTTGCCTTCTAAAGCAAATGCCAAAAATCATCTTCATTTATTTTTGACATTAATTTGATATAACAAGAAATATGGCTTGGAGAATAGCAAACAAGTTTAAAAGTGCGGCAACATGGTACTGATAAATCGATGCAGCAGATAACAATCTGCTTCATTTATCAAAGTCAACAGTTTGGGACTTCATAAAAAAATTCGGGCAAACGAGAAACATTCGCGGCAAAAGTTCTGGTCGACAAAAATTACAGATAACCTAAAGAGGACGAAGATTACTGACCAAAATCTGCCAACGTCAAGGATGAGGTACTCTGATAGACATTCAGGCACAATTTAACAATAACAATCTGCTTAATTTATCAAAGTCAACAGTTTGGGACATCGTAAAAAAATTCGGACAAACGAGAAGCATTCGCGGCAAAAGTTCTGGGCGACAGAAAATTACATATAACCTAAAGAGGACGATTATTGCTGACCAAAATCTGCAAGCGTCAAAGACGAGGCACTCTGACAGACATTCAGACACAATTTAACCAAAAACTGGGTTTAAATGTATCTAGGGAATGTTGTGGGTAATGGATGTACAAGTCCGAATATAGATTTTACAAAGTAAACGGTGCTGTGCTTATTTTGTCAAAAATAAATTTTGATATTTTTTATTTCAATTAAGGCAACCATTTCGCACTGAAAAACAAGAATCCGTCGCATTAGGCAAAATCAAAAGAATGGATGAAGGAGAATTGGGGCGAGATATTTTTCTATTTGATGTTTGCGTTGTCGATATCCGTAGAACAAAGATTGTTATTTGAAATAAACGTAAACTTTCCTCAAAAGTAACTCGTGTCTAAATAAAGACCTAGTCAAGTAGGCTACATTTAGTAATTCTGGTATGTAAATGCAATGGAAAAATTCTCGACCACAACCCACTTGACCAGGATTTTATTTAGACGCTCGTTATTATGGTTTGGGGTGCATGTTCAGTAAAGGTTTAAGTGGATTTGAGATTGTTGGTGGAACTATTAACGCTCAAAAATACTAAATAATAATATAAGATATTTTAAAACGAAACTTATCATTACCCTACAACAGTTTGGAAGTACAAAAATTTTTATCTTCCAACAAGTTAGGATGAGAGCGTCCTGTCATGCAGCTACAATGACCAAGAAGAGGTTTGGAGAATACAGAATGAAGATTTTGTCGTGGCCTTAGAACTGTCATGATTTAAATGTACCTAATTGACAAACCAACGACGAATTCCAGAGTTGAGGGCTAACATAGAAGAAATTTGGAGTTCATTCATTTGCAATAGGCAGATACAATTCCGAAAAGAATTCAAGCAGTGAAAAGGGTCAAAGGTGACGTGACGACAATATTTGGAACAAGACATTTTTGGGCTGCACTTATAGTTTGGAAGTAGAACACGATCTACTCTTTCAGGTAGTTTTTGATTCGATTTAATCTTTGATACATTTTACCGTAGAGTTTATTTGTTCAAGAAATTGGACCAAATCTTGTACATGAAATGGGGTTTTAGGGCTAAATTCTGAAACATCACTCATACTCAACTCACACTCAAAGTTGACGTTTGACGTTACCAGTCGGTTACCAGAAATGCTTTTATATTTACTGATAGTTCTGTACCTTAAAGGTAAAGAATCGTATCTCCAGTTTTTGGTTAAATGCCTTTATATATTTCTTATCCGGTAGAGCATGTTACTGCCAGTTGTAATGTAAAACATGTTAGTTAAATTACTTAATAAAGTAATCCAGTTATTACGTAATAAAGAATCCATTGCTATTTTATTTCATTATTGCAAAAAATACTACATTTTAAAACTTTAAACTTCGTTTTCTCTAATCTATGATAATGGAGATACGATTCTTTATCTCTGAGGTACAGAGTTATAATCAAGTTTATGGTCAGTATAGGTATTTTAATCAACAGTGATTTACGATAGAAAATCAAAAATCATTAAAACGAAAATTAAAGCGTTTCTGAATTAAAAATTAACATCAAACTGTCAATTTGAGTGTGAGTATGAGTGATGGTTCAGAATTTAGCCCGTAGTGACGCTTAAAGTTAAGCTGAGTTTAAGTGTTTGGTGTAACTGACCATTAGTCTGGCTGGATTTCTCAATCCTACTTTAAATTTAAACTCCTGTTTATTCCCATGGTAGCAATTATAAAAACAATTGTTCCTATGGAAACAAACAGGAGTTTAAAGTTAAACTAGGACTGAGAACCCCAGCCAGATCTGAGTTTTTTTTTTGTTAAAGGTCGGACCAACTCAGAAAAGATGTGGAAACAAGTTAGTGTTGCCATTGAGAAGAGAAAGGTCGATTTTATTTTGGAGAATCGGACTGGGATATCTTGGGATAAACAAAGAAAGGATCAAACCAAATTGGATTGTCATTATTTTTCAGAAATTATCTAAGGCATTAATTAATTTTATTGATGAAATTCTTCATGCTGTTTATAGATTTTATTGTAAATATTTAAGAAAGATATTCTTTTCTATTTCATGACATTTTACATATATCATATGATGATGCCTATTTAGGTGAAACTAGTCTCTAATAAATAAATAAAATTTAAATTATAGAAACGAATATCCTTCTTAAATATTTACATTAATTGATTAATTAATTTTGAAAAAAATATGAGTAGTATAGGTATTGATGCTGAGTGCTAAACGAGGATAACGCATTTGATGTACACAGCTCTCACCCAGAAATGTTTATTACTTTATTATCTTGAAACCTGTGAGTACGTTCTTCTCAAAATCAGCTTTATAATGAATGGTACATTTTTGCGCAAAGGCGTCCATATAATAATCGAATTTGGGCATGACTTCTCTGAACCTTTTCAATATTCGACAATCACCGGCCTCCCCGCCTTCCCCGCCAATCGTCCACGACACGGTGGTAACAATTCGAAATTAATTTAGAGAAATTGCCGATTGCTAGAAAAGCAATTCCCCTTGTATTTCTGACAATGATAGATTTAACAAATGTGTTTTCTTAAGAAAAATGTAATTCGTGTGGATAAACAAACAAATTGTCGTATTAAAATTTTTTGTTAAATGTAGAATTTTAGACAAAATGAAATTGTGGGGTAAATCACTATCCCAAAAAATATATTAAAAAAAAAACGAACACTTTATACGAAGGACTCCCATTTAACTCTACTTGCACACTGGCCTATTTACTTTTTGTTACGCAATTGGTATTTGTCATAATCATAATCCATAGTGACCAACCTTATTTTTCATAACAATTCAGTAATTAGAAACGGGAAGACTTTAAAGGTAAAGTATATTTTTAACGAAATTAAAATTAAATGCAACAAACAATATTTTGTGAGCGTATTTCTGTAAACCTTAGATTAAACTAGGGATGTTCCAATCCAAATCGATTTTGTTGGTATCGGTTTTTATGACAATGATATGGATTTTTTACGCACAATTTATTAATTTGTAAGGACTCGAAGTCAGTAAATTGGTATGCCTGCAGCAACGTGTATTTATGGTTATATTCAGGTTATATTGTTAATTTGACAGATTGAAGTATTTCGTATTAAATAAAATTGGGTTATCCATGATATTTGTGACTGTTTGAATAAAATTTGGAAGATCGAGAAGCCGAAGGTCACAAAAAATTGTACGACGTTGTTCAACGTTTTCTATATTTTCATAATTTGCAAGAACTAAAACTCTGGTCACTTTTGGTCACTCAAAATGGCTACGCTTAAGTAACTTCGACTTAAGATTTGAGAATGGTTCTTTAACCGAAACATGTTATCGTCAGAGTTTTAGTTCTTGCAAATTATGAAAATATAGAAAACGTTGAACAACGTCGTACAATTTTTTGTGATCTTCGGCTTCTCGATCTTCCAAATTGTATTTCGTATTCATTTTGCTTATGAAAAATTGAGCTAGGTACCTATCAAATATCGATCTTTGATTTAACAATTTTTGAAGACCCGATTTTCAGTTCTTCGTTAAATAAAATATTACTATGGTAACCGAAAATATTTTGAATAACCATGAACTAAAAATCGGGTCTTCAAAAATTGTTAAATCAAAGATCGATATTTGAAATATCGATTTTTTCTTTTCCGATATTTAGTGTACCGATACTTTACAATCCGATTCGGATCGATCAGAAATATCGATATTTTTGTTACTTTGGAACATCCCTAGATTAAACCATTTGCCACTTAGGTTCTCCATAAAATACTGTCTTTATATGAACTAATATAGGGTCATCAGAAATGATTTCAACACATGTGACCCCGCCATATTGTAGGTACTCTGTTAGTAACAATGCAGTGGTTTGTGTTAAATCGTTTTCTTGTTTTTGCGATTTACAGTCATCGTAATCACAAATGATTCCAACCTACGTGACCTCGCCGTATAGGCAACACATTGTACTCTGTTGGTAACAATGCAGTGCTGTTTGTTAAATCGTTCGAAGATGTAATGCTTGCGATTTACAAAGGCGTCGTAATTTACGTCAATATCAGGGAATGCTTGGTTAAAGTGGTTAAATGCAACAGAATACCTACAGCTACGAAAATCAATGACAAACACACGCTAATTTGAAACAGCAACCTCACTTTTCTCAGTGTTGCCACTTCTAAGAAAACCTAATTCAAATTGGTCACGTGGGTTGAAGTAATTTGTGATTTCCCTGTACATTAGCACCTTAGATAAACACAACAGAGCACCTACAGCCACGAAAGTCAATGTCAAATGCACGCCAATTTGAAATAGCGATCTCACTGTTCTCAGTGTTGCCACTTCTAAGACGACAAAACCTTATTCAAATTGGGCACGTGAGAGTTGAAATCATTTCTGTTGTCACTGTATAAAAATTAGGAATTTTTGCTCGTTTTGTTACCTAATGTTCACAATCACATTTACAATTGGCAAATTTATAATTTTGAATTCCTTCGTGGAAATTACTTAATTAATTAAGTAAGAGACCAATAGCCAATTAAAAAACTAAATTTACTAAAAATTATAAGGTAATTTAGGCAAACTGTAAATAAAATGCGAGAATAGAAATTTGTTTCTTTCATTGTCTCTTTCGCATAATGTAAGCAAGCAGGCAGCATCAGTGATATATCATTGATATCACAATACTAAAATCCTGCAAGAAAATTACCGAAGTAAAGCAAAAAAAATTCGCAATTCTGAAACTAAAATTAATAAAAATGATCATAAAGGTTAGGCAAAGAAAATCAGGTAAAAAGCAGTACATACTGCTTTGCATACGTACATCTATAAGATTCAGATTAAACAATGAATCGCTTGAATTCTCCATGAACTATGAACTAACATAAAATGTGAATTTCTTTTCGTTTCATTGCCTCACTTGTACAACGTGAACAGTCTTCAATGGCGTCACCTCACCTTTCTAACACTTGCATTCGTTTAAAATTAATTGCGTTTCAGTTCTAGCGAGTAAGGTTTTTTTTCTGTAGCCTTTAAAATATTCTATAGAGTGTAAAATAATTGTATCGTATAGAGCTTTCATGTGTGTATACAAGGTTATTCACGTAAACAGTTCATCAAAAGGTTTCAAGGAGGAAGTAAAAAACTAGAACTACTTCTGCCTAGTATGGGAATACAAAAAATATTGAGTTGATTTAAAAGCACCGTGTGTTGTACAACAGTTTATAAAAGAATAGTAGAGTCTATTTGCTAAAGCTGACAAATTAAATAATCTTAAAACCAGATCGGGGTAGACACTATTTTCTTTGGAGTAGGAACTTTCTTTGAACGTTTTCTGTTTGCATCATCCACTAACAGAAGGCAGTTGTAACCAACACAATAACACAAGTCGTTCATGAAAATTAGGAAAAGCAGTGGCCCTAAGCTTCATCCTCAAGGTACCCTCGGTTGGCAGGATAATGAAATTACATAAATCCACGTAATCAATTTAGCAAACTAAACCAAACTAAAATTTACGTTGATCCATGTGAGCCATTTTTGTGGCTCACATGAACGAGAAGAAATATATGAAAATATTTACATTTGATGTTTTGGCAGACAATCTGTTAATAGTGGTATAAAAAGATTAAAGCGAAATCAAAATAAAAAGAGACAACAAATTTTAAAAAGTTACAAAAAAAGGCTAAAATTTGAAAGGGGAGCCAAATCTATGAAGAAAAAAAAGCTCCAAAAGGACAGAAAAAGTATTACCAGTAATGATCGGACTATGAGCGTTATTTTTCAAATAGACCGTGAGGTGGGGCTTTAAACACGTTTTTCTCTTACCCACATTATAATTCTTGATCCCAACGTCTAATTAATGTGAAACGCTACTCCTTTCGCAGACATTTTAAAGTTTTATAACACGTTGAAACTTCGCATTATTGATTGCTTCTAATTACTAACGCTCATGATGTAAGAGGTTCATAAATATTTTACTTTGTTATTACTTCGTTTAGTAATTACTTCGTTTGGTAATTACTTCGTAATTGAGTTTTTGAAGTTATTCCTCCGCCTGAAATAATAAATCTAAAACGGTGCGCTCCGTTTTCCCAAAGAAGAGGCCTGGACAGAGAGAGGCATTCGCACAATCGACTTCTATTCTAGTTTTTGCCGGCGAGCCGCAACTTCTTATCGGGAATATCAAAGGAGTCGGCCCGTTTGTCCTACAGTAATTAAGAACGACGGTCACCGCCGCTCACCTGCCGTCCGATATCGGTGACGATTAGAATACAGCGTTGTCATCAAAATTCCCTCGTAACTTACCATTTTACAGAGGTTCGGGAAGGCTTCGTCCTGCAAGCCCACGCCGAATTTGTCAGCGTGAACGTATTACCTACGATAAGTAGCCGTGTCATTGTTATTTTAAACGTGTTGGAGTTTTCAAGGCTTATCTAAATGCCGCATTAATTAGTATGCTGGTGTTAGAGAGACAAGAAGTAGAAAGTTACAGGAGCTTTTTCAATGGAAAATTAATCAGGACTGATTTGACTGAATTTAACACGACATGCAAATTACGACCTAAATCCTCTGCCAGGCGACCAAGATAAAGAAGTTGGAAAAAGGATGTGACTTACAATATAAAGCGAGCAAGGTCTTTGGATATCGTTGGGATTTGAATCATCTACTGCCTTCAACGTTGAACTGACAAGTATAGACCATGAAGTTCTTCCTAATGCAGCCGTCGTCCTTTTGATGACATAGTTTTTTAAATTCGTTTTTACTTTATTACTTCCTTTTATTACCAGGCTAGAGAAGTAATCTCTTTACAACGAATAAACCGGATGAAAATGATGTGATAAGGAAGGACAGGTTTTTGGAACGCACCATAGAAGTTCCTAAACAGATAGCCACGAAGACAGAGTCGAAGAAAGATGATGACAAGAAAGAGACAAAAGAAATAGTAACTCCAATTGCTTGTAGGAGGGAAATGAGGTTCGCTTACAGATTTGATGTCTTTACTATTGAACTGACAAATGCAGATAAAAGTCTGACATTTATAGTGCTCAAGAGAGCCCTGTTTAGAGTTTTAATTAATGACCAAGAAATCCTTGAGGATTGTATGGCACTTAATCTCTCTTTCTTTGTTTCTTTGTGCGGTTCGTCAATTGACTGATGCCCAAGATGATGAAGGTCGATGAAAAGAGTGTTACCTACAAGGGCGACTCTATCATAAGAATAGGTACTACCGACCGATTCTTTAAATTTTTATTAACTCTTGCCATGAAATTTGAACAGACTAAGTGTCAGTGTTACACAACCTCAATAAGTGCATTGGCTTGTTTTTCAATTAAGCTATGACAAGCTTTTTGAATTTCATTGCAAGAGCTGATAAAAAAATTTAAAGAACACCCGGTATAAGCCTGAATACGTAATATGAACGGAAAATCAAAGTTCGAAGAACTTCTTGAATCTCCAAGACTCGAAGATAGAGTTGGAGAAAGGTTTGAAATCTCCAAGGAACAAGAATGTAGTTGGATGAAGAGAGACGCAAACAGAAAGACTTAAAAAAAGCACAAGGAACAAGTTAACATCGAATTGCGAGCTCCATCGGGCATTGGAAAGAATTGTTAATTCATTTGCACTAAAATGACGAAACCAATTTGAACCAATTTATGTCTTCAATGTAAAATTGGTTGTATGGTGTTCAGAAGAACCCCAATTAAAGTGTTGGTCGTGTTGTAATTAATAAACAGAAAATCCGTGCGGATAGTAGGACATCTTTTGTTTCTGCGATTTCCAATTTGATGATCAATTGTAGCAAAGCGAGCAAAGAAAAGTCGTCTTTTATTCCCTAATACACGAGAAGTAGAATCTCATCTTTCAGGCCAACTGTCAAATATCAGATCACTTCACTTTCCACTCTTAATAAATGGGTTCGTGAGCTGTGTATGGCTATTTTGAAGAACTTGAAAGTTCTCAATTTTATCAAGGTATATAGGCTTTGGATCATCATTTGGTCGCCAAACGATGGAACTGAATGTGACAGAGAAGAACAACACCAAACTGACACTTCAGACATTATAAGAGTAGGTGCCATGAGTTTGAGAACGTGCCATGAACAAAAAGAAATAAAAATTGGAACAAGTTTTGGAACCTACGATGCAAGAGGATGGAGTTGTAGAAAGATGAGCACAAGAAACAAGTCAACATCAATTTGTAAGCTCCAATTGAAGTTGGAGAGAACTGTTAATTCATTTATTGCAAAAAGAAGAAGTCGATATCGACCAACTTATGTCTTCAACGTGTATTGATAAATATATATCACGGTTCCAATATTTCTGGTTGTATGGTCTTCAGGAGAGCCCCATTTAGATGTTGGTCATGTTTCATGTTGTTCTGCATTTGAACTAAAAGGAAGAAACCCATTTAAACCAATTTAGATCTACAATGTAAAATTGACAATACTTCTGCTTGTTTGGGTCTTCAGAAAAACCTTAGTTAGAGCGTTGGACGTGTTGTAACCAGTAACCAGGAGATCCATGAGGATAGTAGAGCTTATCTTTTGTTTCTGTGATTTCCAATTTGATGATAAATTGAAGCAAAACGAGCAGAGGAAAAAACGTTTCTCGTATTTTGTTCTCTTTCATAAGAAGTCGACTCTGTAAGGTGGCCAAATGATGGAATTGAATGTGACAGAGAAGGGCAATACCAAATTGACTTTTCAGACATCATAAGATTAGGTATTATAAGTTTGGAAACGTGTTATGAACAATGAAATAGAAATTGGAAGAAGTTTTGGAATCTCCGAGGCACGGGCATAGAGTTGTAGAAAGATGAGCCCAAGAAAAAAAGGTTAAAAGCAGCACAAGGAACAAGTTTGTAAGTTCCATTGGAAATTGGAGAGAATTGATATTTTTACTGTAGATTGTCAAATACAGATCACGGTTGATTAGATACAGATCGATATTTCTAGTTGAATGGTGTTCAGGAGAGCCCCATTTAGATGTTGGTCAAGTTGAAATAATTAACCAGGAGACCCTTGAGGATGGTATGGCAGGTGATTGCTTATCTTCTGCTTCTGCGAATCTCCAATTTCATAATAAATAGAAGCAAATACGGGCAATTCTCAAGAAGTAGCCTGCCAAAAGATTGAACTGAATTAAACAGACAAGAACAATACCAAAATGAATCTGAACGAAGTTCTGTAACCTCCGAGTTACAGGGACGGTGTTGGAGAAAGGCGAACATAAAAAGTCAGACAAGGAAGAAGTATTTGCTATTTTTTTATAAGAAATCCTTGAAAGCGATTTAAATCAGCTTATGTCTTCAATGTGGTTTGACAAGTACAGATCGTGGTTCCAATATTTCTGGTTGTATGGTCTTCAGTTCGGGAGAGCCCCATTTAGGTGTTGGTCATGTTGTAATTAGTAATCAACGGATGCCTGAGGATAGTATCGCAGTTGGTTGCTTATCTTTTGTTTCTACGATTCTCCAATTTGATAATAAATAAAAGCAAACACGAACAGAGAAAAAGTCATTTCCCCCTTTTTCTTTTCTTTTATAATTCCTGCGAAGTAGCCTCTTTATAAGACTGCCAAAAGATTGAGCGAGCTGAATTTGATAGAAAAGGACAATACCAAACTGACTTTGTACGAAGCCTTGTAACCTACGAGGCACAACGAAAGAGTTGGAGAAAGGCGAGCACAAGAAGTAAGACAAGAAAGAAGTAGTTGCCATGTTTTGATTTTTCATTTCTTTGTGTGGTTCCCCTACGTGATGATGGCCAAGGGATGGAAGAATGTAACAAGGACGAACGACTCTATCGTAGGATTTCTGTAAGCTTGTAAACGCGATACGAACAGAAAATAGTTGAAATAAATTTTGGAATCGCTGAGGCACGAGGATGGAATTGGTTTACAAGCTCCATTGGACCTTGGAGAGAATTATTAATTCATGTAAGTATGATAAAAGGAAGAAACCGATTTGGACCAGCCTATGTCTTCAATGTTGTACTGACAAACCGTTAATCCTTTCTGGGTGTATGGTCTCTAGGAAAGCCTCATTTATAGCAGAGTTTTGGCCCTGCTTTGGTTAGTAACCAGGAAATCCTTGCAGATAATATTGCAGCATATAGCTTCCCCTTTTTATGGAGTTTTCCAACTTTATAATAAACCAAAGTAAAACATAGGCAGTCTTTTATTCCGTTTTATTTTTCACAAGAAGCAGCTTTTGCTTAAGATATCCAAAACAATATAGCTGAATGTGACAGAGAAGGACTGAATTTGTTGTATTTTCAAGTTGTTGTTTTCGTGACGATTAGTTCTAATCACTTTCGCGCCTTTTTCCATCTTTCTCTCTCATAGCTTTGGATATACCCAAAGCCGGTCCTGTTTTTTTTTTGACAATCCAACTTACGGAATCGTAATTGCATGGTGTAACGGTAAGTCCAATTACCGACTTATTAATTCATAAAAATTCCGCGAATATGCGGCGTTGCTGTTCACGCTGTCGCAAAAAAAACCTCTCCAAAAGCGCCGCCGCTTTTCGGCCGGTAGAGGTAGAGGCAGGTTCACATCGCTATTGATCCGAATATCGAGGAGTCCGTTCGGTAGTGAGCGTGTACACGTGTGCCGGTGCATACGCCCGGTTGGTTGCTTGCAGTAGGGCCGCCCATAATTCAGCCTTATCGAAACGGGTAACGGGGAAGGTCGCCCATAAAGATAAGAGCGGCCTGGGTGGCCTTGTTAAGACGGTCCTTACATGTTTTCTTCCACTAATAATGCCCATCTTCATATCGGCTTTCGTACGTACTAGCTCCGACCGGCGGCGCATAAATTAAGGAATTATTTGGGGAACACGGGCCATAAAGGGTTGCAGGCGAACGGCGATTAAAGTTGGCGATATTTAATTTTTTTTTAATTGGCAATCAAAATGTCTCTGAAGAATTCGCTACCTTATCTCCTGGTACTAATTAAAAACATTATTGCTTAGCAAAGGATGACCTACGAAGAAGGAAGGAAAAACGAACGCTATTCGAATTTAATTTGGTTAGACTTGGCAACCAAGTCTGCACAATTTCAAAATTTCAGCTTAACAAAAAAAAATAATTCCCGGAAGTAAAACTGCCAACAATCGAAAAAGCAGCAAAAATCTTTCGAGAAGCGACTTCATTTACGACGGATTTTTAGAAACCGCGGTGGAAGTTATGAAGGCTTGAAAACAGAGTCAATTCCATCTTCTTAATTTTTTTTCAATAAATGTTCCATTGGAATTAAATAACATAACTCCGCCCCTAAATACCAAATAAAAAAAGTATAAAGAAATGTAATGTTAATCAGATTATTTTTTATAGTTATAAGTTATATTCTGCTGGCATTTTTAAATTAAAAAGAAATCGTAAAGTCTTAAAAACAAAAGAAGATCGACTGCGAAAATTATTCGAGAAGCAACTTCCGTTTCCGTTTTCGACGGATTTTAGAAACCGCGGAGGAAATTATAAAGTTTTGAAAACAGAAGAGTCAATTCCATCACGACTTGCTTTTTTAACCGCTCCTACATACCAGATGAAAAAAGTATAAAGAAATTTCATGCCAATCGAATTATTTTTTTTATAAACAAAATCAAGTATTCTGCTGGTATTTTTAAATAAAAATAAATCGTCGTCTTAAAAATCAAAAGAAGATCGAGAGCGAAAATCATTCGAAAAGCAACAACGTTTTCGACGAATGTTTGGAAACCGCGGTGGAAAATCATGAAATCTTGAACACTGAGGAGTCAATTCCACCACGGTCTGCTTTAAAAAACTTTTTTTTATTGAATGTTGCAATGGAGTTAAACATTTGAAGCGTCAATTCTAAAACGTAAGTTTTAGCCCTGTATACTAGGCAAAAAAAAGAAGTACGGGAATTTAATGTTAACAAGTTGCCAATTTTTTATTATTGGCATTTTTATATTTAAAAAAAATTGGAAAGTCAAAAACAAAAGACGATCGACGGCGAAATTCGCCAAATTTTCAACTTACGAGAACTTGAAGACAGGAACACTCAATTCCACCGCGGCCTGTGTTCTAATCTTTCTTTTTTTCTTTTTTTGGTAATTTTTCTTTTGAAATGATGTAAATTATCTGAACTTTCATATGTCAAACTGAGACTGCCTTGTACAACACCAGATTCATACTTCAACACTTTCAAATCTTTGCACCAGGGCTTACAATGTTACGTTTCTTCCGAAACAAAGAAAAGAAAAAACACAATTTTGATGTCAATATTTTTTCACTGTGCGTTTCGTTGAAATAAAATCCGATCTAGCGCTCTTTAAGTAGTCCCCGGTGATACGAGCGGGAAACGTCAATTCCACCACGATTTTAAAAGTTCAAACTTCTTTCTGGGAAAAATCCTTAAAAAGCCTTAACAACTTTAGTATTGAGGTCACAAAATTTAAAACGATACCTCAGCAATTAATTAATTATCTATTGTATGATCCGTTTTGAGTTGAAATCGAATGCATTTGCCCACTAAGCGCCCAAAAGCGAGCAAGAGAATGCTCGCGAAATGAGAAAGAAAAATAAAGACAAAAACGCTATAAATCGATATATTTGGCTATTAAGACCTTAACAATGAAGGGTTTCAGCCAAATAAAAGTACAGAAAACCAACTTGGTCAGACAGATACTTAAATTTTAACTCGAATCACTCTAAAAACCAAAAGATTTCAGTTATTACAGGCCCAGTAGATAGAGACATCTTACTTTCAGATATTATATTTCGCAAAGAAAATCTACAACTTGTTAAACATATATTACAAGAAAATCAGTATCCACCCAATTTAATTAATTCTGTTATAAAAAGTAGACTGACTAAATTAAAAACTAATCAAAACTCTAATGAAAACAAAAATAAATCCAATAAAAAAAATTCTTTCTTTCCACACATTCCAAACACTTTCGAATTTCTGGAAAGAAAACTAAATAAATACGACATAATTCTTACAGGGAAATCAACCAACAATAACAAAAAAATATTTTTCAGCAAGCTAAAGGACAAAATAAACACAAATAACAAATCAAATGTCATATACAAATTAGATTGTCTTGAGTGCGATAGTGTCTACATAGGACAAACCAGAAATTATGTTAAAACTAGAATGTACAATCACAATTACAACATTAAAAACAATAACCCTGAATATTCTATGTTAGTAAATCATTCGTTAAACAATTTACATAAATCGAACTTTGACAATGTTGGTACATATTCTAAAACAAGAAAAAAATTTTCAAAAAAGGAACACTCTGGAATTGTGCTTTATTATCAACAATCCCGATTTCGTCAATAAAAGGACAGATTACAACAATTTAAACCCTTACTATCATCCAATTTTAAAACTTCTCCCTCTACCGGCAAACGCGAGAGATACAAATGATTAATTTAAAATTGTCTTGATTCAGTCTCTTCCCTTTCTCGGTAGGAGTAGGACTCGTCTGATTTTTGCTGTAAGTTAGACATTCTGTTTTATCAAACATGTTCTTTACCCAATTCTAAACTGTTACATTGTATTTTAGTTTACACTGACGACGAACAATAAATTGATGACCGAGATTCAAGATTTTTTCCTTTCATATTAAATAAAAGGAATAACTCCCCTACTAGGTATAGCAAAGAATGAGCAAGAAAATGCTAGCAAAATGAGAAAGAAAAATAAAGACATAAATGTTTTCTTTTTCTCTATCTGCGTTTGCTTCTACTTATCGTCAAGCTGAAGGTCCACAGAAACAAATGACAAGTGAAGAGCCGTCATAGTATCCTCGAAGGTCTCCTGATTACTAATTAAAACATGACCAATTTTAAATGAGATTCTTTCTTTTGAAGACGTTCCATTTTACAATACAAGCCATTTACGTCTTATCTCCGCCCTTGTTCAGACTTCAATGGAACAATAGATATATTTAATTATTAAGACCTCAACAATGAAGCTAAATAAAAATAACATCCCCACTAAATACCCAAAAGGTATAGATGTAAAATATGAGCAAGTATGAACAAGATAAAGTATGAGCAAGCGAATGCTAGCGAAATGAGACAAAATTTTTATTTTTCTCTCTATCTGTGTTTACTTCTACTTATCGTCAAGCTGAAGATCCAGAGAAACAAATGACAAACGAAGGGCCGTCGTACTATCCTCGAAGGTGTCCTAATTATACTAATTAAAGCATGGTCAACTCCAAACGGGATTCTCTTGAAGAGGTTGTATTTTACAATACAAGCCATTTCCGTCGTATCTCCGCCTTTTTTCAGATTTCAATAAAACAATCGGTATATTTGGCTATTAATCTCGAATTAATACTAAATTTCCTTCTTGTTGATATAGTATCAATTTCAATTTGTATAATTTAATTCCATTTCTTTTTTAACAGTGTCATGTTCACATTTTATATTGTTTATATTATATTAGTGTCGATTTGTAACTGGGCCATATGTTCATAAATAAATAAATTAAGATTTTAGCAACAAGGGGTTTCAGCAAAATTTAAAAAAATTCCCCCATTAAGTGCCCAAAAGGTACAGTAAAAGTATGAGCAAGAGAATGTTCGCGAAATGACAAAGAAATATAAAGACAAAAATGTTTTCTTTTTCTCTATCTGCGTTTGCTTCTACTTATCGTCAAGCTGAAGATACGCAGAAACAAATGTCTCCTGGTTACTAACTAAAACATGGCCAACTCTAAACGGGATTCTCTTGAAAACGTTGAATTTTACAATACAAGCGATTTGTGTCCTGTCTCCGCCTTTTTCCAGGTTTCAATTACCCAATCGATATATTTGGCTATTAAGACCTCACGAATAAATAAATTTAAAAAAATACTTCTTATTGGAAAATTCTTTGAATTTGTGCGGTGACAAAACAAAATCTTATCAAAAACATATTTCTGCAAAATTTAACAGTATGTATCTTTATAAGTCCAAATCAAATAAATTTCTCTGAGAAAATTTTCTAGATTGTTCTTCTGTTGTCTACAATCAACCCCAGTAGATGGTGCTGTGGGGGTCCTGTGCCAATTTCCCATTTAATTTTACACGTGGTTCAACGTTCGTAATGTGTAAGTATGGTTGCCTAATTGATTGTGGCATAAAGACGAGAGCGAGCTTCTAAGGTTACTATATTTAGAAACGTTTTTCGTCCCTCAAATTAAAAAGGACGCGACGTAACGCTAAGAAGAAAAAGGATAGACACATAACAAATTACTGTTGCTAGGGAGTTTGTGATGAATTTAACCCCAAATTAAGGCCCCGTCTTTTCATCTCCAATTAACTTTATCTGGCAATTAATTCCCATAGCAACGATTATAATCACGATTGTTACTATGGGAATAAACCGTCAGATAAAGTTAACTGGAAATGAAAAGACCGGCCCTAAAAAATATAGAAGGGAGTGAGTGAGTGGCGCTACCTTCTCAATAAGTAACCTTACGAGCTACGTCTGGAAACAGCCATCTGTTTAACAGAAACGGCAATCAGTTTCTATTCAACCGACAGCAGATTCTATTAAACAGGTAGCAGTTTCTATTGAATGAATAAACTGATGACAGTTTCTAGACGTCGCGTCGGAGCCGGTTTCTCTCCTTTCTATGCCACCACTTGTCGTTTAGGCAACCATACCTACACATTTGGATCATAGCTTCAATTTAAATGAGAAATTGGCACAGAACCCTCGTAGCATATCTACAAATCTCATCACAAATCTGAGTCTAAAAATTATTTCTCAACTTGGTAACTTGTCTAGTTTGGTCAAATTTATCCTAAAAATGACCTCAATTAGTCAGTCAGATTTTTGAGAAGAAAGTTCCGGGCAGGACAAACATGAAGGACTCAATAACAATTTCTGACTCATGAAATATAATGCGTAATATAATTTGTAAACGCACGGAAGGGCGCAATATGTTCGAGCCACCAGAAGTGATATAAGGAGGGCATCGTCACGAATAAATACATCACCACGTGGAAGGAAATAAGGTCCTTGTGACAAATGGTGCGCATCTAAGTTGGCTGCGATATTAATAATCCTTGACGTGTATTAAAATTCCGGGCGGCTCTAATCGCATCCGAGTGGTCACCCCAGCTAATAAATGTTCAAACAGAGAGCGGGGTCGCTCTCCACCTTTGTACACATATTAAACTATTTCACTTACCCCCTCGGTGCAGTCGCATATTAAAAGTCTGAATCGAGCCGCCTTTGTGCGATTTCATTATTCGTTTGTTGATGATGGTGCAATGAATGTATTCTAAAAGGGTTTGGAATTGATTACTATTTTTTTTTTTAATTTATCAAACGCGATTCTATAGGTCCGAAAGAGAAAAGCACATCATCACTGAAATTACGTCATCACCAACGCAAAAAGAACAATAATTATTGTTTACAGTTTAGGCAAAACAAATTTTGTATTCGTTTCAAGGTATGGAACTCTTTATTAGTTAACGTGTGGAGTCTAAAAATTGCAAAAAAACTGTTGCAAGAATAGTAATGGTCCTTGAATGTTACCCTGCGGTACCCTCCTTTTTATACATATATTTTATGGAAGAAAAGAAATGTGGGCTTTTCAAGAATGTTTTTCTGATGAAAACAGAAAAGGAAAATAAATGAAGGTGGAAACCTAATCGAATCGCCTACAAATTAATGTGGTTTTACGAGCTAGAAGCCGAGATTTACGACGCCATGTGCGCCGCAATTAAAACTATATTAACGATCCGAAATCGAAATAGCTTCCACGGTAACACGATCTCGGGAACGATTTTAAGTTGGCCGTGTAAGCACGCCTAATTAATCAGGTTATCGCGGCCAAATTTGTACGTTAATTGGTAGCGGGACGTTTGAATCCGATTTGAAATTCAAATGAATCCGAGGTGGCGGTGATCCGAAGAAGCTCCCACGTTCGCTGCGAGCCGGACAAAAAGGACGTCGTAGATTTCCGTCCGAAAAAGGGGCAAAAAGGCGCTCCGATGGGAACGGTCGAGCTACGTTTTGTCGCCGGGCCGTGTTTACAAGGGCAAATTGCTTTTGGGGAATTTTGGAAATCGTATAAATACGCGCTCGGTTACTTACGGGGCCGTCCCCAAGTACAAGAAAATACTTTACGAGTGAGTGCCATTTATTACCATCTTCGACGTACAGCAATAGACAACAAGCGTGCAACACGAAAACTCGATCCATTCAAATTACGATGTCGTTTCAGATGTTTGTTATTTGCATTCCAAATTACTTTAGAACCGGTATTTTAATCACTGGTTAATTTTAAGCTTTCGTTTATTCCCATAGAAACAATTGTCTTTATAATAATTGTACGCATGGGAATAAACCAAAAGTTAAAGTTAATCAGTAACTAAAATACCGGATCCTTAATTTTATAGCTTCTGGCGTTCATCATTGTACAGTTTCGGACAAAAAATTTCGGATGTCACTGTCATTCCATTGACGTAAAAGTTCCTTTCTGTATCCCTCAGATGAATTGTCATTCAGAATGACGGTGACATCCGAAATTTTCTGTCCACAACTACATATTTTTCTCATTTTTCTTTTTTTTATCAGTTTACTACGTTTCTTGAAGATTCTTGCAGTATTACTTGCGTCCAACAGTGTAGTAATCTTTAATTAATTAATTCTTTTGTTTATAATGAAGACTATGCGTTCAGTCCACTCAAATTTATTCCCATTTGTATTACTTAACTTGTCTTGTTTTTTTAAACATCGACCTTGTTCAATTTACGTTAAAGTGTAGCAACCGACAATAGAATGCAAATGAGAACTTGATCCATTGTACGATATCAAATTACGTTTTGGTAAATTTATTTTCATTTGTGTATAAGAAAGTTAGTTTCATTTATTTTCGGCCGAGATACCGCAATGGACAACAGGTATGCAATATCAAAACTTATTCCATTTCCTTTTCTTTTCAAAATATATACATAGTTTATTTTCGTGTTGTATTTTTTGTGCTCATGGTTGTATCTCATAACGAATTTAGTTCAACGAAATTCATTTTTTATAAATTTATTATTATTGTTCGTCGATATTTTGTTCAAACAACTAATATTCGATTTACATTCATATTCGACGTACAAACAACAGAACGTATTGTACATTCCTGCATTACATGTCTTGTCTCCATCATTATACAACTTTAATTTATCATTGTTTGAGTAATATAATCAAAACTGTCTTATCAGTTCTGATTTTTATTAGTTCTTGGTAGTTAATTGATGTTGCGCTTAGTTTGTTTAAAGAATCTAAATTCAATTTACCTTCGTCTTTGATGTACAGTGATAAACAATAGGTATGCAACATGACAACTCGTTCAGTTCTACATATCATTTCACGTACATTTTATGTGAGTATTGTTGTTTAATTTTAAAATGTCTATAATCGCTTAACATAATAAAATCGCAAGAATAACAAGCTACAACACTTGTCTAATAAATAACATCACATGTACTGCTAGTAACACCTATAATCATCAGGTACGACTTAGTCACGTGAGATACAATCATTTTTGAAGTGATGTTTTTGAATAATCAAATAATACTACTGCTGTGGGCGAATTTGTCTGTAAACAAATTTAGATAAATTTGATTCATACGTATTGTTACGTCCGAGCCGTTTATAATTCAATTTTAGCCTGGTCACGCATCTCTATTATTCTATTGAGTTCCGATAGATGGTTCCGGACGTTTTCTTGAAAATTCGAGACAGAAAGGACCTCTGGCAATAAGCGAAGATCTGTGCGCTAATTCCGAAAGCGCTACGTGTGAATACGTTTATATTATTATACGTACAAACATTTGGCAATAACCTGTAGTTCCTAATTTTTTTAAAGTGACGTCGGGCGAGAGTTTTATGAATTATAGGGTAAAGTGGTATAATACGCCTCACATTTCAAAAATAATTCAAAAATCAAAATTCTTGCGACATATTGTAGAAATAAGCACTTTTTAATACAAAACTGAAAACAATTTTAACTTAAATTATCATACATTCTGTAGTTATTAAATTTCAAAAAACACTGCAGTGGGGCGTTTTACCTTACCCTTGGTTCAAATACGCCCCATTAAAACAAGTAATAATACCTTGGCTATTTTCTATTTTCTGCACGTTTTTTTTTTTTGTCTACCACATTTATTGCACATATCAGGGTACATTGTGGAACTTTCGTGCAGCCACTTACTGCAGATAATGCACTGAATCCAATCATCTTTAGATTTGGTTGAATAGTAGTGCTCTCCACATTCAACACAATCAGTGTCTTCAACATCTGAAACATCGTCTGTAGAGGAAAACTGCAGATCTATTGATGAATCTTCCGAAGAGGACGAATTTAAAGTTTTTTAATTTTTTGCAGAAGTTTTTAAACGTTTTTTCGAACGCAGAGGCTGTTTAGATTTTATACTTCATGGACCAGGTGAACGATCTCGTCCTAAAATTTTTTCAGACTTCATTTTTTTCTTGTCAGATAAAACTTGACGTTTCACTTTATGCTCTGGTGATGTTAAAATTATTGCCGACTGCTTTCTCTTAGAGGTGTTAATTGGTATGGTTGGAACGGGATTAATTTCTTTAAGAAATTTTGATGGAGTACCTTTTCCTTGACCTTTAGGTAATGATTTGAGTGGGCTGTTATTTTCTTGGCGAGGAGATTCCGTTGGGTTTGAAATACCATCATCTTGAACTTCTACAGGATCTCCACCGCTTGCCTGAGCTGCGTCAGATATGGCAAAGAAATGATCCGGAATAGCTGAAGGATATTCGGGAAAATGCCTGCTGCTTTAAATCCAGCAACTCCGTTACTCTCCGTAGCTGCTTTGCTTCAAGCCTTTCCTATCAGTACGGAAACATTGCGTCTATTTAATTTTCTGTCTTTATAGTTGAGCATCCACGTCTTAGCCTCTTGCATAAAATAACTTTTAAGAGGCTTAAAGAAAGACTTATCGAGAGGCTGTAAAGCCTGAGTCGTATGACTTGGGAGACATAACAGCACAATATCGTTTTGCGAAACCAAGTTTAAAAGCTCAATCGCATTAGAATGAGATGTATACCCGTCCAAAATCAATACCACTTTGCCGGTACCTTTTCTTGGGATGAAGTACTCTTCGAACCATTTGATAAACAAATCGCTGTTGATGTACGAAGTTTCTTGGTTCATATAAATATTCGAACCGGGAGGTAGACCTTCCGTAAATTCTGGCTTTCTGTATTTACCTTTCAAAATCAATACTTAATTAATAATGCCTTCGGCATTGCAACAAGCTATTAGTGAAATATTTTCACCTTTTTCGGTACTTGTTAAGGAATAAACATCCTTTGAACCTTTTGTTGCAATAACGCGCTCAGCTTTATTATTAACTTGGATGCCGGTCTCATCCATGTTAAATATTCTAGATGGTTTATCAAGTAAATCATTGTCTGTTAACACTTGGAGCAACAAAGTAAAGTAATCACCGATTTCTTTCCTGTTCATTCCTTGTGCTCTTGACAATGATAATCTTTCAAATTTTCTAACCGATAAGATGCTGTTTCTTTTCAAAAATCCGTCAAGCCAAGTTTTGCCAGCTATATCTTCCTTTTGAGAGGAATTGTGTTTAATACCCAGTTTATTAGCAAACTGAAAAGCCATCTTCTTTATATCTCAGCCGTTCGGGGCAAATCCAACTTTTTCCAGTGCTTGCATATGCAAGACTAACCTTCTTTCATGTTCTCTGCCTAATGTTGGAGATCGACCAAGATATTTTTTACAACTATTAGTAGTTCTTGAAGGTACGTTATATTCCCTACTCGCTGCATTAACTCCCATTTCTTCACTTTTGACTTTTTCTATGGCAGTATCCATTGAACCTTCACCCCATGAAGCACGGGTTGTTTTTCTCATATATATCCTCCCCATATTCTACAGTAAAGTAAAAATAATCATAAATTTTTAAACATTTTATGAGTGGGGCATTTTGTCAGCACCCACGTGAGGCGTCTTGTACTTTGAATAGTACAAAACGCCCCACGTTGATACTTTTCTGTACAATTTTGCTTAGGACGAAAATTAAACACCAGGAAGTACGCATGATTGCATACGGCACGTCACTAGTTTTACATTTTGAAAAAAAAATTGCTTCAGTAATACAATCAATTTTCATTAATACTATGCAACAAATATTCAGTCTTACATACCATGAAATATTAATTTTCTCTGTCAAGCTCTGTTTGACCATGGCCAGCTACATGAACATTCACTGACGTGTATGTATGGCCGTTTCAATTTGACTTTTAAAAATTTGACGGGTACTCCACTCAGCGCCTCTTGTGAATTTTTAAGTAATCGCAGTTGTCATTACCATGGCCAACTCCATTAACATTCACTGACGTGTATGTATGGCCGTTTCAATTTGACTTTTAAAAATTTGACGGGTACTCCACTCAGCGCCTCTTGTGAGTTTTTAAGTAATTGCAGTTGCCATTACGTTACTATCAGTAGTTCTGTAATATCTTTAATAGGGAGCGCTGAGTGGAGTATTCCATGGCATGCTTTCCGGAACCGAATTTTAGGCGAATTGACACGGCCATACATACACGTCAGTGAATGTTAATGTTGCTGGCCATGGTCATTACGTTACTATCAGTAGTTCTGTAGTATCTTTAATAGAGAGCGCTGAGGGGAGTACTCCACGGCATGTTTTCTCGAACCGAATTTTAGGCGAATTGAAACGGCCATACATACACGTCAGTGAATGTTAATGGAGCTGGCCATGGTTTGACCATGGCCAACTCCATTAACATTCACTGACGTGTATGTATGGCCGTTTCAATTTGACTTTTAAAAATTTGACGGGTACTCCACTCAGCGCCTCTTGTGAGTTTTTAAGTAATTGCAGTTGCCATTACGTTACTATCAGTAGTTCTGTAGTATCTTTAATAGGGAGCGCTGAGTGGAGTACTCCATGGCATGCTTTCCGGAACCGAATTTTAGGCGAATTGACACGGCCATACATACACGTCAGTGAATGTTAATGTTGCTGGCCATGGTTTGACACTAGTAATTCATATCTTGAAATAAAGGGGTAGTAACGTCCGACGCACTGTCAAACGTATTGAACGCGAACGGAAAGTAAAACATGGCGGGAATTTTGAAGGTGGGGCGTATTAGAACCCGGGGCGTTTTATACCACTTTACCCTACTTTGTACAGTTGCGGACAGAAAATTTCGGATATCACTGTCATTTTACTGACGTAAAGTTAAGAAATTCCTATATGTATACGTCAGATGAGTGACAGTGACATCCGACGTCCGCAACTGTGCGTATCTGTGATTGTCATTACTTCTGTTATTTCTAACAAGTATTTTGTGATAAGTGAGTTTCTAATGTCTGTTTTAGACCGTTAAATTTTTGTATCAAATTTGTTACGAAGTGAGTGAGAAGTGCCAATTCAACCAATCAACATTCACTGTGGTAGCTTATCTCCCTCACTTTGTCACAAATTTGTACAAGAAATATGACCGTCTAAAACAGGCACAAAAGATACAATAATAAAACTAATCCATACACTTTCGAAAACACATCGTACTTCGTACTTCCAGACAGAAGATGTAGGTTGCGCACGTGGTAAGTCACGTGGGATACAGGAATAAATGAAGAGCCGGTATATCGTTTCAGGCATCAAAATGTAGGAGTACTACTTAAGATAAGGCTTAACTCACACGTACCAGTTTGCTGCGATTTTTTTATAGTTATTGTGCGGTTCTTTGTCTATGGTCTATGTGGTCGATATCAATTTCAAGTGGAGTGGTTGAAACCGTCGACAACTAACCACATAAAAATCGCAACAAAGGGGTACATGTAAGTTAAGCCTCATAGATGCCTCTTGCATTGCTTCTGTTCATCGTTATACATCCTACACGTTATAGTTTATTTGTGTGTAAACTTGCCTTTCATTTGTCTCGATGTTTTATTTTAAATTTTTTCCTGAATTGATTAGACAATTCTAATAGGCATTTTATGTACAGTAGCGGATAATAAAATCCGAGCTAGTCATTTCTACAATGTAACCCTTACTTTAATATTTTTTACGTTTAGTATATACCCACATATACAGTAATTTTGACGTTTAATACAAATTCTATTGTTGACAGTTCGTGCTTCTTTTGTATTTTGACCAAATAGAAAGTAAGAATATTGACTTTGCCAAGTGAAGTTTGTAGAGAAATATGTCAAATTCTTGCCCGGATTGTATTGTCCGCTATTGTACGTAATAGAGTTTCTACACTCGTGCTTCTAGATGTAAGAAGATGTAACCACGACACTGTTAAATTAGTTGGTTGTGTAAGTCATGTGGGTTACAGGAATAAATGAAGACCCTGTATGCGTTTTAGGCTTTTGTTTATTGTTTGCACTTTATATGTAGTTCCCTATTGCATTATTTGTGTTCGTTGTTGTAATCTTATTGTTTATTTGCGTACAAATTTGCCTTTCCTCTTTCATCTATTTCAATGCCTTATTTTAATTTCTTTTAATTGATTGGATAGTACGCTAAAGTCTTCTTCATTATAATGAAATCACATTTACATTGGTCAAAATATGTACGTAGGATGGCAGAAGGTAACATGCACGCACCAAAATCAGGTGACAGTCACTCTACATTTATTAGTTTGATTAAGTTTTAGGGCCCCTGGGTCCAACTCTTTCCGTTTTTCTTCTTTTAAGCGAAGAATGATATCCGTTAATCTAATCAACTTTACTTATTCTAAGATTTACTATATCAATCAAGTTTTCGTTGCATGCCTGTTGGCTATTGCTGTACGTCGAATTTTGATTATTCGACGAAAAGAAACAATATTGGTGATTAATTACAAAAACAAAAATAATAAGAAATGAAGCAAATTTGACTGGACTAAACTTGATACGTATCAGTTTGTCGTTTAAAAAACAATAATATAATTAAAAGAAGTGTACAGCCATTGATCGATACTTACAAGTAATGCAAAGAACATAAAAATATTGTTGTAAAGTAGATTCTAAGCCATCCTATTTGCATTAACTTTTGCTTTATACTGCTACATTTTGTAACAATATTTTTTTTGTTTCAAAGCATTACTTTGTCGATCAATGATTTTCAAATTTGCTTCTATTCTTATTGTTTATTTTTCTTGTTTTTTGTAGTTGATCATCAATATTGTTTATTTCATCGAAGAATCAAAATTCGACGTACAGCAATAGCCAACAGGCATGCAACGATTGTACTCGATTTATACTGTATTAGGATATCAAGGCAAGTATTCGTTACGTCTACATTTTGTATCAGTTTTGGTTTTATAAGTCCTTGTCGCGTAAACCATATTTACCACTATACATTACCTACTTCTACATTTTATGTTCTTTTTGCTGTAAAGTTTTGGTAGTTCTTCATTAATTAAATTTACTTGCATTTGTTTATTTTAAAAAAATGTAGTTTACATTTGCGTTTCACGTACAAAACGCAGCGTGTGACTATGAAGCAAGTTTCATTAAATTTTGTTACGTAACCCATGTTTATCACCATGCCATTTTAATACCTTTTGAAAATGTTGCATTATTACACTTCAGCACAAAAGTTTAAGACCACTAACAAGATGAAGTAAACCTGGGTAATTGGGCCGTAGATTTATAACTAAAACTGTACTAACATGTGTTTTTTTTAAAAATGCCATAAAGGTTGGCCATGAAAATTAAAACTCATGTCGTAGCTTGGCATCTAACACATGCCAAATCTGAAAATTTAAAGTAAATGAATGGAGCTAAGACATGAATTTTCTTTTCCACAGCCACCCCTTATGGCATTTTTAAAAAAACACATAGTAGTTAATTACAATGCTTCAAGTATAAGACCTATGTTTATCATATTTTGACTAAAATTTAACTATACACTGTGTCCACATTTCGATGCACACTATTGGTATCTCGGTTATTAAAAGACATAGAGCAACGGTTAAATGGGGAATGTTTTGCAGAATTCAATACTCGTGACAGATCTCATTTCAAATTCACCATAACTTTTTAAAATTTTAAGATAATTTTAAAAAACCAAAATTTGCCAATTTCAATGTTCCTCAATAACTCGATAACACCTAATGTGATCTCTTCTAAAGTTTTACAATGTTCAGACACTTTTTTAAGACAAAGCTTTTGATATAAATAAAAGCCCCCGATTGTCATTTGTTTTCAAGTTACTACTGCTAACTTTTGTTTTTCATATGGCAGCCATATTGGATTTTGATTAGTTAGATACACTTTAAAAGAGCTTTTCAACGATGTATAACATACCCGAAAATTTTTTTGTTGTAAGGGAGATATTAACAAAATATAAATTAATTTCTAATAATTTCTAATTAGTAGCTCGAAATTAAACAACAATAAGAAATGAAAGCTTAAAGATATGCTAAGTAATACTGAAAACGAAATAGGAAACGATAAGAAAAGTCATAAAAGTAAAAAGTAAAGAAAAGAGTACTAAAAAGCTCAGCTTTACTTAAATAAACTGTTCAATATGACGACCATTCTGATCCACACACTTTTGACACCTTATTCTAACAGAATTACAAACTCTACGAAGTGTGTTTCCGTTTAATGATCTTAGTACATCCACCACTCTTTCTTCTAAAATTTCTCGAGTTTCTGGCGGTGCAAAATTAAATACTTCGTTCTTAGTGGTACCCCATAAATAAAAGTCAAGCGGGTAAGATCAGGTGATCTCATGAGCCATTGCACTGGTCCATTATTTGAAAGCACTCTCTCATTAAAGTTTTCTCTCAAAAATGTTGTACGTCACGAGTGTTATGGGCCGGGCAACCATCCTGCTGGAACCAAATGTTTTGCATGTTCTCAGGATTAATAATTTCTCTCAAAGCAGGTATTATCTCGTTTGTTAGTAGCTCCACATATCTGTTACCAGTCAAATTGTAATCAAAGATGAAAGGACCTATTAAGTGATTATCTAAAATGAAACTAAACTCAAAAAACAAAACAAAATATAAACAAACTGCATACCAATTAAACCGCACCAGACATTAAAACCAAATCGAACTTGAAATCTTCTTTGATTTACCAAATGTGGATTTTCAGTAGACCAATGATGATAGTTATGCCTATTGAACACTCCGCAATTGGTAAATCATGTTCATCTGTCCAGACTATTTTCCTAGGAAAATTAGCATCATCTTCACATTTTCGTAGGGTACCACCTACTAAACTGTAATCTTCGGTGATAGTCATTATCGTTTAAACCTTGTACAATTGTTGGTTTGTAAGGGTGGTATTTGCTTTTCTTCAAGGTTTTGTGAACAGTCGATTTTGGAATTCCAGTTTCACGAGCCACTCGGCGAACTGATGTGCTTGGATTGTTCGTAACATTTTGCAAAATATTATTTCGACGTAAAACAGCATCACTAACTTCGTAGTTAGCTCTTTTTTGTTCGAAACTTCCAAAGTTCCGTAAATTGCTAATTATCCTTCCAAACATTGTCCTGTGAGGTTGTTGTCTTTCCGGAAAACACTCAGCGTAACTCGTACAAGCATTTTCAGAGTTTCTATTTGCTTTGAAATACACTTCCAACATATCAACTTTTTCATCATTTGAATATTTATGTGCCATTACATCAATACTTATTAATGTTAATATTTAAAAATAATTACTTATCATTAATTAAGAATACACAAGATTTTAATTAACTAATCTCTGCAGCACTAATTGTAATTTGACAGCTTGTCATTTTGTTTCACGCGGATGTTTAATTCCATGGCTTACTAATTTTATTGGGTAGTCTGTATTTGTTAGTATGAAATTAAAGATCAGTAACATTTCGTTATTTTACAGTATTACTTAGCATATCTTTAAGCTTTCATTCCTTATTGTTGTTTAATTTCATAGCCTACTAATTTCATATTAGAAATTAATTTATGTTTTTGTTAATATCTCCCCTACAAATAAAAATTTTTCGGGTATGTTATACATCGTTGAAAAGCTCTTTTAAAGACTATCTAACTAATCAAAAATCCAATATGGCTGCCATATGAAAAACAAAAGTTAGCACTAATAACTTGAAAACAAATGACAATCGGGGGCTTCTGTTTATATCAAAAGCTTTGTCTTAAAAAAGTGTCTGAACATTGTAAAACTTTAGAAGAGATCACATTAGGTGTTATCGAGTTATTGAGGAACATTGAAATCGGCAAATTTTGGTTTTCTTTAATTATCTTAAAATTTAAAAAAGTTATGGTAAATTGGAAATGAGATATGTGGCGATCATTGAATTCTGCAAAACATTCCCCATTTAACCGTTGCTCTATGTTTTCTAATAACCGAGATACCAATGGTGAGCATCGAAATGTGGACACAGTGTATGTATATTGATGCTTATATACTTTTAATATAATGCACAAATCTTAAGTACTTGTGTTTGTTTGAATTTTTTTAATTTTTGTATTGCATGTGGGCTCGGTTGCCTCAAAAATGAAGACAAATGGACACATCCCCTGTATTTTTTCAGAACGCACACCATCTTCCCGCGTTATCTAACTGTTCCTGTCCAGTGTTGCCACTTTAACCAGAATTTCAATTGTGAGATTTAAAAAGGCTGACCCAATTACCTTGTTGATCCAGTTAACCAGGTTTAAAGAAATTAGAAGTTTTTATATCTACATATACTCATAATACAACTAAACACAAGTATTATATTATACCCTATAACTGAAAGTAATTGACAAATAAAACAAATTACTGATGAATTCGACAATATAATAGTTTTTCATTATCTTCTGAACTAAACGTAGTACCTACCCTCATATCAATCTTTGCAGAACATCAGATCGTAAATTGTTCCAAGTTTTCCAAAGTTACAGAATGTCCCAAAGCCGCTGCTGTAACCTGCCGTGTAATGATAGACAGTGATGCGGAATATGCCCAGATCATAATAGACCCGTTTTCATAAGTAGACCTCCGTATATCAACCCTTCTTTTAGATCCAAACACCACAAACTTGAACTCTTTTGTCCAGCATAGTTTCTGCCAGTCTTTAACTGCTCAGTTTGCATGTTTAAAAACCCTGAAGTCTTTTTACTTAATGAACGAACCTCAGTAATGGTTTTTGACAGCTATAGGGCTTTACAAATTATTTTCCCGAAGGCGTTTGTCAACGCCTTTGCACGATTAAAATTAGAAAAAAAAATCCTGAAGATATTACAAAATTTATCTTCAACTTTTGACTCATGGTCTTACAGAACGACCTGGTTCCGTTTTGCCCAGTATCTTGCTACCTGATAATAGCAGAAAGAACAGCTTCCTCAATATTTTAAGTCCTTTGACAATTACCTTTGCGATTTTCTCCGATTATGTAAAATTATTTCTGACACTTTACAAATTGAAAGGAGATCTCAAATTCCTTCTCTTTCCTTTGTTTTATTTATACATAACATGTGAAACTGTACTTACGGAAGTACATTAAAATGGCGATTCCGTCCAAATTTTCATAATTGATAAATTTGTATTGCAACTGGCAAAACTAATTAATTGCGTTAAGGTGGTCTTAAACTTTTAATCTGCAGTGTACATCGATTTAATTTGCTTCATTTATTTATAACCGAATCCTATGTACTTTATCTTTCAATGTGATACGAAAGTTTTCGGAAGTGTTCCTGTTGTATAATTTGTGTGTATCACTATAAATACGTTATCGACTTTTATGATTTTGAGTTTAGTCCAATTACATTTTACACCAGTTGTGCTTTGTTTGTACATAATAAAATCGTTGGGTTTTGGCGTCATTGTAAAAAAAAAAGTTTGATTTTTTCACATATCGAAAGGTGATAATATCTGGGTGCTGGTTTGGCTTTGGTGTCGCGAGATTTAACGCCAGATAGCAGCACAAAGGAGGCGACGGCGACGGCGACAACAGAAGCAAGCAGCTCGCATCCCCGTCCTAACAAAGAATATAAATACTTGAAGATATATCGGAGCCTAAATAAAGACTTCACTCTCCCAACAATGAGAAAAAGTCCGCGGCTGCGTTTTTATTCGCGCAAGAGGAAGAAAAAGCCCTCTCGATTTATGCGTTGACGGCGGCGCTGCGCAACCTCTCTCACCTTATCGACGACTTCTTTGCCAGAGAGAGTAACGAATCCAAAATTCCATTTCGACAAGTATTCGACAATTATATCAAATTTTTCAGTAGTTGTCTCGACATCAACGCCATCTATTGGAGAAGTAACTTTCAAGCATATTACGGAAGGTCTTCAACTAATTAACATTCTTTTCTTTTCTCTAAACAGTAATTTAACATAACTTATAAAGTATCCCGAGAATGATGTCAAATAACAACAACAATAGAGAGTTACGAGCGCCATCATGTAGCTACATTTGAAATCTTTTAAGTTTGCAGGCACGTCAATAATTTACTTACAAATCTCCGACGCACGTTAAACACTATTGTATTGCTAGGTTAATATGTGCAAATACAAATGATATTTCGAACATGTTCGTACTAATGCCAGGGATGACGAAACACGTAAGCTTTTAATATTTTATGCGTATTAATGTTGAACGCAAATTACAGCTGATGTGAGTTTAACTGAGGTACGAAGCGCCATCTCTTAGCAAAACAAAAATAATTTTAATTTTTATACCGATTGCAAGACTGATGATTCCAAATTCTATTTCGCGGATTATCGACAGAAAGAAAGAGAGAGAGCAAGAGTTTTGTTGCTCAACAAATCAAATTTCTCAACAACAATTTTTATATTGAGCGCCCTCTTTTGGAGAATTTTTTTTGCGGAACGAATTCAAGAAATTGAAAATCTTTCAAGCGGAAATGGAAATGCTTCAAATAACAATAAATAAAATCCCTAGGTAGATAAAGTACCGGATTTACCGCCATTTGGAGTCAAAATAAGCGCGCCAAATTTGAAATTAGATTACCTGTTACGTTCAAATTTAAATTTGCGCGTTTATTTGGACTAAAAATGGCGGTAATTGCGGTACTTTTTCTAGCTAGGGACAACAAAGTGCTGCGAAAGCCATCTGTTATTTCGTAGGCAAACAATAAGAAAATTAACTTTCGAAAATACTAACATATTTACTGCAATATTTAAATAATAATAATTACAAATTGCAATTGAAGGGCTTATTGTAGAATATGATAAGCCACACTATTTCATGAATTGAGTTATTTGCCATTTCATAGCGGGCAATAGTATGACAAGCTGCATGACAATTATTGTTGTTATATTCCCAAAGACGGCGATACTATACGCATCGTTGCATTATTGCAAATTCAGTCAAATTGTTTGTCAGAACGTGATAGGCCACACAAAAATGGCGACTGCTCAGTCATAGTGCTAAAATTGCTAGTGTTGAACAAGATAGTAATTCTGATGATGAAATTGAAATGCCATTTGATGATAGTGACTTGGATAAGGATTATGTTGCCAGTGACGATGAAGTACAGCCAAATAATCATGAGGTAATTTATTAATCTCTATAATGTGGCATATCATATTCTTGCAGTCAATGGATGTCATACGAGTAATGCGGCTTATCATGTTATTGCTTTGTTATTTTAGGATGAAATTTCTACTAATTCTACTAACGGAGTGTGAAAGGAAGAGAGTGTATTACGTAGAATGAGTGAAAGAATGCCAGAAAAAACGCCAAAAAGCAGATGGAGACAGAGAAAAGCTCAAATATAGAATCAAACGGAAAACTCGAAGGATTTTGGGTCAAGAACATAAGAGCGACTCAAGCGGGAAGACAGTGAAGCTTTGATTATATAGACTACGTGGATAGCGTGTTGGCTCCGTACACATGTTCCAAAAAAAGAAGCAGATATAGAAGTATTCTTGAGCGTTATGCGCACGCGCGAAATTGAAGACTGGACAATTCGTGCATGCAGTAACTGCCGCCGGATTAGTCCTGCGCAATGAGGTTTTATGTACTTCTAATACTGTCTCACTCTCACTTACACATTCCACACTTTTCTCGCTTCTATCATTGTCTAACAATTTGGAACATCAGATGTACTCTTCTTACACAAAGAATGCGCTATCCACGTTAGTCTATATAATCAAAGCAGTGAAGGCTCGTGAGCAACGACCACCATGTCTATGTAAAAATCACTGCAGGGATAAACTACAAGGTTCCGAAACCGAAATATTTACGAAGTTTTGGAATTTTGATCTGCAAAATAGTTACTTGTTTGGCTGCATGGAGGTGGTAAAAAACAATCCTATCCAAAAAAAATAAAAGGGGCAAGAATCCTCTAGAAAAGGAACTTACCGTTAACGGTGAAGCAGTCAAAATCTGTACACAAGAATTTTTGAATATTCACGGTCTCCAACATTCGCGTGGAAGGGGGATCGTATTGTCTCAAAGAAAATCAGAGGCTCTTCTATTCCTGACAAAGACAAGAGGGGTACACATTCAAATAGCCCAAACACATTGAGTATTGAGTCATTGCAATCAATTAGAGATAACCCGAATCATATTCGCAAGTAGCAAAGTCATTATAGTAGGAATGACAATAAGACTAAAACAGAGTTTACTTAAACTGCGACATGGCTATTTCTCGCTTATAGGTACACAGAGTTGTACACTCCTTGGTGTGTGAAAAGGCACTACGCCAGTTTTGGAATATGCGTATCGTAAGATATTTTAAAATCCCCAAGTCGGACACATGCAAGACATGTGATCAACTGAATATAAGATTCCGCTACCCAAGAGAAACACAATGACATAGTAACTGATTGTGAGTTAACTACACAACTAAGATTACCTAAGATCAGAGCAGGTGCTATGAGAGATGTTATGGTTTCAGAATCCGAACAATTAAAGAATATTCCAAAACGATGCGTCATATCGTTTGATCTGCAACAGGCCATGCCCATACCAAAGTTAACCACGGGCCCTGCATTTTATTGTAGAAAAATTAGGCTATACAACTTAGGTATGCATAATTGTACTGTAGGTCGAGGTCACATATTTTTATGGACGGAAGATGTAGCAAAAGAGGGAACGAAGAGGTGGCTTCCGTATTTATGAAAATTTAAGCTCCAAAACTGACACAGAAGATCTCATCATCTTCGCTGATAACTGTCCAGGCCAGAATAAAAACTGGTTGTTGATGTCCCTTTGGTTACAATTGGTCAAGGAGAAAAAATTCAAAACTATCACCCACCATTTTCTTGTGAGTGGTCATACACATTTACCATCTGACAGAGATTTCGCTTTGATAGAGAAATATGCACCCATAATTTATTCACCGGAGGAACGGCACAAAATTATTCGGGAATCCAACAAAGAGAAACACCGTTTGAGGTAACTGTAATGCAGCAATCGGATTTCCTAAGTTTTGAGCCTATTCTAGGAAACATTAAGAAAGTCTTAATGACTTAATAATGTGGATTTCTCTGGAGTGTTTAGCTTTCATTTCAAATCCGAGTACACCAAAGTATTCTTTGTGAAACATACAGTTACTGGATACAGCCTTATCTAGTTTGAAAAACAAGTACACAGAACCATTGAAAATCCCAAAGAAAAAAGTTAATAATGTCAGATCAAAACTGCCTTATATTCCTCCAGTTCATCTTACTTTTTACAAGACACTGAAATGTGCGGATGGTGGCGATGAAGAGGATGAAAATCAAGAACAAGCAGAAGTATTAGATTAGGACTTTAAATCTACTTAGAATTTTCTTTTTTTTTTCATTTACAGATTTTCCAAAACATGTTAATTTGTGTCACAGGCACTTTCCTTGTATGTATTAAAAATAAATAAGTTTAGCCCAGAGCAACAGCATGATAAGCCACATTTTTTATCAATAAAGTGTTCTCTTTTCTAGCCTTTTCATATTGTTTCACTCTTTTGCAAGAAAAATGTCCTTGTAAGGACCCGAAAAATGCAAGGGGAAATTTCCAAATTATCATTATAAATTCTTTCTTAAAACTTCACTTGATCTCACGAAATCGGAACACAGGAAAAACATATTATATTCAGTAGTCTAGAACATGCTCCCCAACTAAAGAAAATATTAAGTTACGGAGATAAGATTGTTTTCAATTTTTAAGGGATCAGCAAGATACCGTGCGACCAGCTTTTCTGACTACTGACCGCGCGACACGTGGCTAAAAATGGTAAAAGCAACACGCATACGCCACCTAGTGGAAAGCGGCTCGCCGCTAAAAGCCCGAATCAACCACGGACTTTTTCAAAAACTTGCTGAATTTGAAAAAGATCCTACTTCGGGGTTCGAGGGCGGTGGCGAATGCTTAAGTACAGGAGCCGCGCGCAGGAGAGTGAGTTCCCGGTTCCATTAGTTTGTTGCGCGTTAAATTCTCGTCGAAATTTTAGTTTAATTTTTTTGTTCTAAGTTCGGTTGTATTTTTGATTTAATTTTTCAGAGTTTGATATCGGTTTTCGTGTAGTTTTTTTTGTGTCAGTTATTTCAAAATAAATTCGCTCGCTAACGAATCAATATTCGTAAATCTAAATCGTTAGTATTTTTCCTGAGTTACGGATACGAGAAAAAAATCATTTAAGTTTCGTCCCCGGTAAGTTCCATGTCTTTACGACTTAAAAGTTTGTCAATTACTAACAAAACGCATTTTTCTAAATGTACCGCACCATCTTCCCTCCTGGACGAGAAATTGTGTTTCTATTAGATATTATTGTTTTTCTTTGTATGTGTTAAAAAATTCTCTTACAATATAATCTTATTTGTTAAACTTTCCGATTTTCATTCATTATTCACAGTAGAATTTAGAGAACCTTTTATTAAATAAGTACACCGAACCAGGAGAGGAGAATAATTCAACAATTCCAAAGTAGTAAGTCTGAAGATCCTGGCTATTTTTCCACTAATTCCAGGAACGCTACTGACAAAGGGGTCGCCGTTAGCGTCTCGATTTGGCTTGTAAAAGTTTTGGGTAACAAAGGGTGAGAAAAGTCCAAGAGGGATAAATTGTAATATTTTGGTTATTTGTTGAAAGCCATTTTATCAAAATTTAAATCACCCTTTCCCGTATTTCGGGTCTTACATCCTCATGGAACATATCACCGGATCTGAGTATTTCATTACTATGAAAATATTCCTTAATATTTTACAGATTTAATATACGTGAAATCATCGATTTCTATAGATTCTGTTTTTGTGTCTTATGACATTCTAACAATAAGCCTTTCAATTGATAAGAGATACTTACAATAAGACATGAAGCGCCATCTCTTTACAAAAAGAAAAACTAAAAATTTTATTTTTTATGATCCGTGACGAATCCAAATTCTATTTAATAATAATAATATATTTCGTTCCATAAATATTTCGCCAAGTATTGACAGAAAAGCAAGAGTTATATTAATGATTTGGAAGTAACTCTATCATATGTCTCAACAATAGTTTTGATATTGAGCGCCCTCTTTTGGAGAATGTTTCCACGAAGAAATTTGCCGAAGTTTCTTGCGGAACAAATTCAACAAATTGAATTTTTCCAAAACAATACTTAGTTTTGAAATTATTTATCTATCAAAGTAGTAAAAAGGATGTGTCTTAGGTTATTAAAAAAGCCAAAAATTTTTGGTAGCGATCTTGTATTAGGACTTATGTTTCGGTCTCAGTAGACGGCCATCTTCAGCAAAGACGTAATCCACACTAATAAACAACAAAGTTGCATAGTCAAAACACGAATACAAACATGTTAAAAACTTTTTAAAATTGTAAACACTTTGCACGTTTCCAGACGTGAATTCACTTTTCTTCCCTTTCGGGACTCTCTTTTGTGGTGTCCCCGTTTACAATTTTAAAAAGTTTTTAACATGTTTGTATTCGTGTTTTGACTATGCAACTTTGTTGTTTATTAGTGAATAAGATGGCCGTCTACTGAGGCCGAAACATATGTCCTAATACAAGATCGTTACCAAAAATTTTTGGCTTTTTTAGTAACCTAAGACACATCCTTTTTACTACTTTATTACGTGCTGGTTGCTAACATCCGATGGAGATTCTTACCATATTTATCTATCCTTGAAATGCTTCAAACAACAACAATAAATTAACAATAAAGAGCTGCGAACGCCATCTATTATTTCGCAGGCAAACAATAAGAAAATTAACTTTCGAAAGCGCCAACATACTTACTCTAATATTTAAATAATTTGATGATTATAAACTGCATTTTATAGGAGTTACTAACAGTAAGACACGAAGCGCCATTTCTTTACAAAAAAAATTCTAATTTTAATGATCTATGACGAATCCAAATTCTATTTCTGACCTACTGACTATATGACAGAAGAGCAAAAGTTTTATTAATGATTTGGAAATAATTCTATTAAATTTCTCAACAGTAGTTTTGGAATTAGGCGCCATTTGTTGGAGAACGTTTCAACGAAGAAGTTCCTTGCGGAACGAATTCAACAAATTGTAAATCTTTAGTTTTTCCAAAACAGCTGTTTTGAAACTACTTGTTAAGTTACTTGGAAATGCTTGAAATAACAATAAAGAGTTGCGATCGCCATCTGTCATCTCGTAGGCAAAACAATAAGAAAATTAACTTTCGAAAGCACCGACAAACTTACTGTGACATGTATTTAAGTAATGATGAATACAAATTGATAAGAATTACTAACAATAAAACAAGAAGCGCCATCTCTTTACGAAAAGAAAAACCAAGAATTTTAATTTTTATGATCCTTGAAGAATCCAAATTCAGCGAACGCCATCTATTAACTTGTAGACAAAAGAGTAAGACAATTAACTTTCGGACTCATCAACATACTTACTGTAATATTTAAATAATGATAAATGCAAATTGCAATTAATATGAATTACTAACAATGAGACACTAAACGCCATCGCTTCACAAAAGAAAAATCAAGAATTTTAATCTTTATGAACCATGAAGAATTCAAATTCTGTTTCGCCCAGTATTAAGGAAAGAAGAGTTGACGATTTAGGGATAATTATGCTGGTAACAAATTACTCAGTGATTACTTTTGTATCAAGCGCTACCTATTGGAGAACGTTCCAAGATTTTCGATCAACCTTTCCAATCCCTTTGTTGCTTAAACGATGGTTTGAAAATGAATTAGGTACTAAATGCCAATGATGCTATATCGATAAGAAAAGTCACGATTCGAGTCCTTTATAGAGAGAATAAAGACATGAAGTTGTAGTCTGACCAATCAAAAGCGAATTGCTCTTTTTATAAATGGATTTAGTTTCTTTGACTGGCCAACTGTTTATTCCACCAAACTACTACTTCATGTCTTTACTTTCTCTATAAAGGATTATAGTAATGATGAGTTGAAAATTCCATCTTGTATCTCGTAGAAAAGGCGCTATCTGTTGTCAAAAATTAAAACCAAGGATTTTAAGTCGATTACAATTGACGATGACGAAGTCAAATTTTGATCTCTTTTTCTTTTTTTCAATAAACGGCTGACCAATCAAAAGCGAAATGCTCTCTTTACAAATGTTTTCGGTTTTCCTGAGTGGCCAACTGTTTATTCCATCAGTAATTTTCCAATGTGCAACTTCATGTCTTTACTCTCTCTATAGGGAATAGAGTAATAATGAGTTGAAAACTCCATCTTTTATCTCGTAGTAAAGGCGCCATCTATTGTCAAAAATTAAAACCAACTTAAATCTATTACACAATTGACGATGACGAAGTCAAATTTTGATTTTTTTTCTTCTTTTCAATAAACGCCTGACCAATCAAAAGCCGAGTGCTCTGTTTACAAACGGATTTAGTTTCTTTGATTGGCCAACTGTTGATTCCATCATCAATCCTCCAAACTGCCACTTCTCTATAAAGGACTAAAGTAGTGATGAGTTGAAAACTCCATCTTTTATCTAGTAGAAAAGGCGCCATCTATTGTCAAAGATTAAAACCAAGGATTTTAAATCGATCACAGTTGTCGATGACGAAGCCAAATTTTGAATTTTTTTTCTTCTTTTCAATAAACGTCTGACCAATCAAAAGCGAAACGCGCTCTTTACAAATGGTTTGAATTTCTTTGGTTGGCCAACTGTTTATTCCACCGTTAATCTTCCTAACTGCCACTTCATGTCTTTACTCTCTCTATAAAGGGCTAGAGTAATGATGAGTTGAAAACTCCATCTTTTATCTCGTAGTAAATGCGCCATCTATTGTCAAAAATTAAAACCAAGGAATTTAAATCGATTACACAATTGACGATGACGAAGCCAAATTTTGATCTTTCTTTCTTCTTTTCAATAAACGGCTGACCAATCAAAAGCGAAATGCTCTCTTTACAAATGGTTTTAATTTCTTTGGTTGGCCAACTGTTTATTCCACCGTTAATCTTCCTAACTGCCACTTCATGTTTTTACTCTCTCTATAAAGGATTACAGTAATGATAAGTTGAAAACTCCATCTTTTATCTCGTAGTAAATGCGCCATCTATTGTCAAAAATTAAAACCAATTTAAATCGATTACACAATTGACGATGACGAAGTCAAATTTTTATTTATTTTTTCTTCTTTTCAATAAACGGCTGTTTACAAACGGATTTAGTTTCTTTGATTTGCCAACTGTTGATTCTATCATCAATCCTCCAAACTCCACTTCTCTATAAAGGACTAAAGTAATAATGAGTTGAAAACTCCATCTTTTATCTAGTAGAAAAGGCGCCATCTGTTGTCAAAGATTAAAACCAAGGATTTTAAATCGATCACAATTGACGATGGCGAAGCCAAATTTTGATCTTTCTTTCTTCTTTTCAATCAACGGCTGACCAATCAAAAGCGAAATGCTCTCTTTACAAATGGTTTGAATTTCTTTGATTGGCCAACTGTTTATTCCACCGTTAATCTTCCAAACTCCCACTTCATTTCTTTAGTCTCTCTACAAAGAACTGTACTAATGACGAGTTGAAAACGTCATCTTTTATCTTATAGAAAACACGCCATCTCTTGTCAAAAACTAAAACCAAAGATTTTAAACCGATTCCAATTTACGATGATCTTTTTTTCTTTTTTAAGGTACACACTTCAGGCCTTAAGTAATTTTTCAATGTTACCATCTTATGGACAAGCGAAATTAAAGTTGTCAAATAGGATGAAAACGTTGTAAAAATCTATTTTTTACAGGCACGAAAAGAACTTCGCCAAAATCTTTTAATCTAAACTTTTGAACCGACTCTAGTAACAGTTGCACATTCACATACATACATAAGGTCTGTTTGTTATCCTGTACTGGTTTACGCTAGTGTACACTTTCTCTACGAAATAAGCTTTAATGAAGTCTAAATTATTTAATAATGTGTCAATACGAATCATACACGTCCATAGTGACATACCACACAAACATTTCAAGTTGCATTAAAGCGTATTTTGCAAAATACATTGGTGTACACCAGTTCAGGAGAACAAACAGACCTATATTTCGATGAATATGCACTCCATAATCTGATGATGTTTAATACCAGCGAAACATGCGTGTACAAAATCAGTAATTTTTCCTGTTCTGATAAGTATGCGATTATTGGTGATATTTGCGTCGGTTATCACAGGTGCTAATTATTACTTTAGTATACCGGTTTCAACCAAGTTAATTTGTTAACTTGTCTTTTGCTTTATATTTTTGGATGTAAATAGTGAATAAGATAATCTAAGGAAAGTGAAGTGAAATTCGATTTTCTTTGTGTTTCCGGACGGTTTGATGTAAATCGAAAGGGTTTCGAGTAACACCAAACAATCCACCGAATTTATGTGCGTCGGTCTGTCATAAAGTCGACGTAATTTATTCGTGCGGGCCCCGTACAAAATTACACACGCAGGAGGGCCGGGCGCATGCATCACCAGCTGAGTTACGGCCCTGTCGTTTCGCAGTAATGTTGAAATTGTCTATGATCAAAATTAAATTCTTACAGTAGTCAAAAAATGCGGGGCTCGCGCGGAATGCAGATGTCGTTTCGGGAGTTTGGTCCTTAAGCAGACGGTGCAGAGCGAACCGGCCGAAGACCGAGAGCGAGACCGGGAGCCGACAAAGGTTTATTCTTGTTTTAAAGACACAGATTTAGTATTAACTTTGGCTCAAAATAAAAGTAATAAATTTATAGCTCTTAAAAGTGTTTATAAAACATCGGCCGCGCTGCTCCCAGAGATGACCGTTTATCTCGGCGACGAGTCCGCTCTCTTTGTCTAATAGCCGAGGAATTTCATTTCGGCCTCTTTTTTAATATTCCCGCGGACGCGTACACACTGTTAATGATTGTCGAGGGCGCGCCGGCAAAAACTCGGGAATCCGCCGCAATAACAGACATCATATCATCATTGCGTACCAATTAATTATTATCATTCAAATGTCAGGCTTCCACGGCATCGCATTCCTTCGGCCGCTTTTAACGCTACATTCATTTCGTCGCTGGAGATTTCCTCGTTTCTTCATTGCATTTCGACGGAATGAAAAAGTACCCCAGATGAAATGGTAAGGAAACACAAGAGATCAATCAATACCAAGAAGATACACACATGATATCAACGTCGGAACGGTACAACGTTTTATGGGTTGTTTGAGCTTTTGGGGCTGGTTTGGTTCCTTCCTACCAGGACCTCGTGTTCGCAGGGGAAGACCCCTGCTGGTAGTTGCCGAATCTCATAGACCACTCACCGAGGGCTGCATCCCCTTCCGTGGTCGAACACACCTGTAGATTGGTGGAGATCGTTTTGGATCGTTTGTTCGAATTTTGAACTGATTTTCCAGTGTTTTTAAAAGGGCTCGTGATTTCAACAATAAAATTGATTTAGATTTTTCATTTTTTTCTTGTGGATATAGTCTTATATCCAGTACCTGCGAATAATTTTTACAGAAGGTAACAAATTGTTACCTACTTTTTCGCCTTACCCGTTTGACCCTGCATAAAGTTGCGAACACTGGGGAAAAGCGTCGTGGAAATTTGCCCGACTCAGTGGAGACGGGGTGGGCTACAAATAGATGTCAGTAATTTAAACCTGAATGTAAAGAGGGCGCCACCTAGCGTAAAATAGTCCAAGCAGGCTAGTAAAACCGCTCGGCCTACACACGGTATTGGAAATAACTGAAATTCCCACAGGTTTATACCCGCATAACATATAAGTTTGAGTCACCCTGTATAACGATAAATTGACAGTCATCCTATCTCGTAACCAAGAGCCAGATAAAAACACGGTAAATAGTTGTACGGACCGTTCAATATACACAGAAATAATGGGCGCGAAACTCCACTCAAATATATTTATTTACATAAAGAATCATGTAAGTGAGACGTAATATTTCATTGAACTAAAACCAGGATATCCTTTTAGGATAACATCAAATTGTACAAACAGATTTTCTTTCTGCAGGTAGCAACGTTACGTTGCAATTAACTACCACCATAAAAAAAAATTAAGTTCGGGTTCAGAAGGAACCAGGAGCCTACGTCAGGCAATTACGTATTAGGGTGCACAGATACACGCCCAAAATTGACACGTACGAAAACAACGTGAAAACATGAAATAAAGTTTCGACGATACCAAAACGATCTCCACCAAACTACAAGTCTGTTCGACAACGGAAGGAGGCGGGCGTAGCTCTCGGTGAGTGCTCTATGAGGTTCGGCAGCATTCAACAGGGGTCCTCCCCTGCGAACATGACGTCATAGTAGAAAGGATCTCGAGATTCGATGACATCAACAGGAAAACTCGTCAAATGTCGTCAAACTAACTTAATGTAAATTGGTTCAGAAGATTTTTCTTCTAAGTGACGCTTCCTATAACCATTTCTTTGTCTATTCTCTGCCATTTTTGATTCTCAACTTACAGATATGGTATCCAGTTATTTTTATGTCGGATCTCGTATACATAGTTGGCCTGGCCACCACTGCCTATGCGTTTATCGTGAGTAAATGAAGGATAGAATAGTTGAAAGCGCATGAGTAAACGAAGTAGCTACATCAATCGACGTTGCCGATTGATAACGCGGGCCACGCTCCGGCCGCAGCATTCCTACCTTCGCACGCAACATTGTAATATCTTTATTTCATTTCCACACAAGTTTCAATGAGCCTCTCCTTCATTTACTCACAATAACCGTAATGTAGTCTTGGCCAGACCAACAGTGTATATGCGATTGCTTAACTTGGTTTAATCCGACCCCCCTAATTTGGATTATCCAGAAGACTCTGAATTACTTACCTCAGTCTTTTAGTACGTCCTCTACTTTATATGATGCTGATAATCGAGAATAAGGAGCGACGTACCATTAATTAAGAAGATGATTTCGTTTCGTCTTGGATATCATTACGAAATAAAAAAGAAAAGATTCCTGTCCTGTTTAGGGCAAATATCGTCAAACTAATTTAATGTAAATTAATCCAGAAGAATTTTCTTCTGATTAACACGTTCTATAACCATTTCTTTGTCTATTCTCTGTCACTTTTCATTCTCAAGTTACAGATATGGTATCCAGTTATTTTTATGTCGGACCTTGCATATGTATATGCGATTGCTTCACTTGGTTTAATCCGACCTTCCAAATTTGGACTATCCAGAAGACTCTGAGTTAGAGGAGGAACTACCTCAGCCTTTTCTTATAGTATGTCCACTACTTTATATGATGTTGATAATCCAGAACAAGGAACGACGTACCATTAATTAAGAATATGATTTCGATTCATCTTGGATATCATTACGAAATAAAAAGGAAAAGATTCCTGTCTCGTTTAGGGCAAGTGTCATCAAGCGAATTTAATTTAAATTGATCCGGAAGGGACTGCTTCTCTTCCCTGTCACTTCTCATTCTCAAGTTATGGTTATGTTTACGTTCGACCTCGTATGCCTACACGCGTTTGCTCCACTTGGTTTAATCTGACCCTCCCAAATTTGGACTATACAGAAGATTATGAGTTAGAGGAGGAACTACTGCAGCTCTTGTGGCCTGTCCCATACTTTATATGTATGATGTTGATAATCCAGAAAAAGGAGCGACATACCGTTAATTCAGAGGAGGATTTCGATTTATCTCGAGCATCGTTACAGATGCCTCTCGTATTTAAAGCAAATATCGTCAAGTCAATTCAATGTAAATGGTTCAGAAAAAATTTCTTTTTTTTCCTACACTAGTAGAAAATTCCATTTTACCGGCTCATCAGAGGGGAGAAAGCGAACGTTTCCACGGCTAGCCCGGCAAAATGAACATAAATGCCTAGCCGAGAAAATAATTTACGAGGCTTTACCACTAGGTGGCGCGACAATAATTTCAGGAATGCGCTCTTATCGACATCAAAAAATTAATAAACTAAGTTTTTTTTATTTAATTCCACTGGTATTTGGTTTTAAAAAGGATTAAAACTATCAAGAAAAAAAAAACTCGGCAGCGGTGGGACTCGAACCCATGCCTCCGAAGAGACTGGTGTATTAAACCACCGGCTTGACCGCTAGGCCATGCTAGTACACTTAATACTGCGTTTTAAAACATCTATAATAATTTAAAAGTAACTCAATTTTAATATTTTTACTTCGAGAAAAAGAACGTTTGTGTGATATTAACAAAATTAATTATAATGTTGTGTAGGAAAAAAAATAATATGTAAACCATGGCGGTAAAGCAATTTTCGAGGTCTCGAGAAGTGTGGCCAGGCTCGGCTTCTCGCCTCGCCTATCCATATCTTCTCTCAACCTGGAAAACAAGCACTTTACCGCCTCGGTCTACAATATACTATTGAAGGCATCACGTTTTTACTGGCTGACCATCAAAATTTTCTGTAACCTCCTCATTCTCCCTCTACTTACAATTAGTTTCATTCGAACTAAAATATTCAGATGGTTCAAAAAATCCTGAATAAAAGACTTTTTGAAATGTCTTTGCCAAGGTTTTCTGAGAGGTCCTTTTGAAAGAGTTCGTTTCAGGTTCTGCCTGAAAAGCTGACCCCTCGACGTCCTCAAACATAATAAAGAGCGTGCGCATTCAGCGAGCGGGCAAAAGTCCCGCGACATCGCCCAATAATTTATAAACAGTGGGAGCACTTTACAGCCGGTAATGGATATTAATACACGTGCGTCTTGTACCCGGGATTTATTCGTTCGGCCGTCCCGGCTTCCCGTAAATTACAGGAGTTAGCAGTTATTTATGGCCGCCGCGGCGATACAATGCTGAATAATTTATAAGGTGAGATCTGACAAACACAAATTTGAAAAACTCGCGGAATGTTCCCGTTTACCGCGCCGGAATACTTCTGCTGAAAGTGTTTAATCAGCAGCGCTCTTCTTATTCCTTTCGCGGGGAGATAATGCAGAGGAAAAAAGCCGCCGTGAAATATCGACCGATTACCGGCCGGCTCTGCTGCAATGACGGCGCTATATTACCTCATCCCCAGATGCATAAGTAGATTAATGCTCGTACACGCTTCTACAATGAGATTCTTGACGTGAAGGCGCTGAGAGATAAACGAGTTCGCTAGCTTTCATTACCACGATTTACCAAGAATTCAAAATACTTTTCATTATTCCCCCGTACATCACTTTCTCAATCATGTTCTGTGACCCTGACCACCACAGTACAACACGAAGAAAAAATACTTTTTGTTAATCCCTCGTAAATAAAATTTTATATTACGAGGTGCATTCAGATACAAACAGGAATTATATTTGTAAAAAAAATTACGATGATGGACTTGTATACAATCTAGATATTTTTCTCCTCAAGCAACAAAGAAATAACAAGACACTGATTAAAACTTTAAAGAGTCCAATTAAAAGTAATTTCAACTTCTTTCATTTTTGTTAATTATTATTGAGCCCCGAAGCCTTCCCAAATAAATTTCCGGGGCCTACACTTAATCGTCCTTGTTTGATCAATGTTTATGGCCGGAGTTGATCGCCGGAGAGTTACGGTCACTGTCGGGCACAATTCGAACAACATCTATTTAAATATCCGTCCCTGGAATGTGCACATGGCGGTCACCTGTGCGTCGGTCTCCTTTCTGATGTAACCCGGTAGTCGTTAATTTGGTGCATAGGGCCCCCCTTCGTCTGAGCCGATACCGTCCTTATCTTCCTTCAACCCCAATTAAACAATCTTTTTTTTTTCGTTCCGTTTTGAATAACGCGGCTTGCTTCTTCTTCTTCAGTTTTCATTACAAATAACACGCTTAAACTGTTTCACTTTTACGTCGATAAATGTTAACAGCGCAGTTTTATGTGTACCGGTCCTGTATATGAGCTACTAAAGCGCCCGTTAAGTCCCTTTATATGCGTTGCTCGCATCAGAACTACATAAATTTAGTTAAATCGCGGATTTCTATCTTTATTGGTGACGTGTTTAAGTTTTTCGCAATTTTTTTTTTTAAACAAAGTTAAAATCAAATAGAAACACAAAAGTTTAATTACCAGGCTTTAACACAAAAAGAAAAAAAAAACTAGAACAAAAGACGAATTTAATTACACACTAGAAAAACAAAAGACGATCGATTTAATGCATGACATGAGGAAAAACAATGGCTTAATGGTGATAGGGGCGAAACGTCTGTTCTCTGTGAGCTTTGTGTTTGTGATTATTCGAAAACAGTATTAAAACTTAAATTTCAAATCGACTGGATGTAAGAATGTGAAAGATTACATAAAACCAAAAACAAAAGACGCTCGGCTTCAGATATGACATAAAGGGATAACATGACATAATGGTTTATTGATGAGAGAAGTAGAGCTTAGAGCTTCCGTTCTTTTTGTGTTCCTGCTTGAAGTAGACTTATTCAAGGAGAAGATGATTCGATTAGATTTGACATGATGAAAAGTTTAATAAGTTTAATTACCATAAAAATAAAAGACAATTGATTTTATATACGACTTATGGAAGAACAACGGTATAATGATGAGAGGGGTGAAACGTGCGTTTTCTGGATGCTTTGTACGACATCATTTCATTCGAAAATAAGATTAATACTCAAATCTCAAATCGAATAGATGTAAGAAAATTAAAGACTATAGATTAAACCAAAAACAAAAGGCGGTCGACTTCAGATATGACATAAAGGGATAACACGACATAATGGTCTACTGATGACAGAAGTGCAGCTTCCGTTCTTTTTGTGTTCTTGCTTGAAGTAGAATTATTTATGGAAATTTTGATTCAATTACATGTGTCTAATTTAAATAAGTTTAATTACCAGAAAAACAAAAGACGATCGATTTTATTATAATAATAATAATAATTAAAGCTAGTTCTTGTCCGATGAAAATTGTATCACAAAGTCTTTTAAACGGACACTAAATGGCGCACAAACACTTAACGTTTCGCAGTCGTTCACTTCTGACGAAGCTGTCGAACGACTGCGAAACGTTAAGTGTTTGTGCGCCCTTTAGTGTCCGTTTAAAAGAGTTTGTGATACAATAATAATAATAATAACAATAACATTTATTAATCTAAGTGATCTACATAAAGATATGGGACAAGTCACAAAAGAAAAAAGAAATATAAAGTATTACGTGAATATTACGTGAAGTTAGGTGCTTTATACCTGTATTTAAAATGTTAGTTTCATAATTTAAAGGATCCAGAAGATATTGCCAAAAGAACAATATTTTCCAACCCTCTTTCAGAGCTTATAATCCTTTATTATTGACTTTTGGAAAAAAAAGTATTGAAGAAAATTGTTTCTTTTCTATGCCTATACTGTTTCAGTCTCAAACGAGGGTTTTGGGGCACCCGGTATATGATTTTTATTTTACATTATCAGATAAAAATTCATTTATGGAATAGTAACTTTTGGACACTAAGGCCCAGTTTTACAATCGTGGAATAAAAACGGAATAACTGTTCGCCAAACATCCTTTAATATCTACGTCACACCTACGTCACGTTATAACAATAATAATGCTTATCCGACGATTGTAAAATCGGGCCTAAGAGACGTTTCAATTCGTATTTAAATTGCAGCATACCAATATTTTTTAATCTAATTGGAAACTTATATAATATAATTCCTTTAGGCTTAGGGCTATGTTCGTACATCAAAAGAGTATGTTTTGGAATCTCAAGGAGACCTTGATACCTACTGTTATAGGAAAAGTTGAAGATCTAGCAGGATAGCAGTCAAAAGGGGGCAATTAAAAGTTTACTCTTGTTTGATTGCCAAGCTTTCGGAAAGTATTTATTTCCTTCATCAGGGCGGCTATAATGTTAATATGAACGTGTTACACAATTGAAAATGATGATTTTAAAATTCTACGTACATGTAAGTGAGGTTAAGAGAGCTAAAGTTGTACATGTGAACAAGCCAGGAATAAATTTCTTAAGTAGTAACCATTATTAACAATTCATAAAGTTGTGTTGTAAAACAAATTAAAATTTAAAAATCACAGTTTAAAATGATGGACAAAACATTTAAAACGTTAACGTGCACAATGGCGCCTAACTGGTAACGCTTGTAGGTTAGATTGAACTCATTTGGAGGGAAAAGATCCCGGCGGGAAATTTGAAAAACAGACTGTAATCCTGATAGAGTTAAAGAGAACAAGAAATTCTTAAAATTATTAATTAGATACAGAGATTGGTGCTGGCACAAAATTTGCGGAAAATAAAGGGACAAAAATTAATTATACGTTCAAAAATGTTAAAAAATTAAACTACTCAAGTTTGTATCAGAAGTATTGTGTGTGTTAATATTTGTTAATAAATTATGATAGATTAAACTTAAGTTTGAAATATCAGTTTGTTTATTTATAGTATTGTTATTTATGAGAATGTGATACATTTCTAAGAAATTACGTTTGAAGTAGTTGGGTTCGATAGTTAAAATTTCGGAATTTTCATAATCGAAATTGTGTTTGGTTTGTTTGACGTGGTCAGCAAGGGCACAACAACCAATTTTTCGTTCATTGTGAGAATCACTTTTGTGTGACGAGATACGAGATTTTAGATACCTACAAGTTTGACCTATGTAGACACTGTCACACTGTTCACAAGGTATTTTGTAGATTACATTGGATTGGTCAAATTTATCAGTAGGGGTTTTTAGTTTACTGAAAATAGTTTTAAGGGTTAAAATTTGTCGGTTGGCTATTTTTAAGTTAAGGTCATAATGTAAGAGAATTTTTTGTAACTTGGGTGTAAGATGTTGAATAAAGGGCAATGATCTGAATTTGGTATTGTTTATGTTAACGTTGGTAGTATCATTTGTCTGGATTCAATACCAGGCATATGTGTAAAATTGAAAGTGTTATTGTTGTTAGATTGATTCATTATTTTGTTGACCAAAGTCACAGGATAACCATTTTCAAGAAAAATCGATTTAAGTTTGGCAAGGTTGGTAGCAAGAAAAGATGAATCAGAAATCCTTTCGACTCTTAATCGTAAGCCTTTTAGAACGTTGATCTTCATTTTTAGAGTGTGGTAGGAGTTATAGTTTATGTACCTATTAGAAGAAATAGGTTTGGAATACCAATCAATTAAGATCGTGGTGTCCTGTCTGATAACTTTCGTGTCAAGGAAGGGAACACTACAGTTTTCTTCACACTCAATAGTGAATTTGATGTTGTGGTCATACTGATTAAAGATGTCAAGGATCTCGTCTTGTTTACTGTCAGGTATTGCACAAATTATATCGTCAACAAATTTCTCTAGAAACGGAATATTGAATGAAAGTTTGGGAATGCAGTCATCCAATAACTGGTCAACAACGTATTGAGCCAAGATTGGGGAAAGTTACTGTTATATATATATATATGATGTGATCCGAGGGCTTTGTAGTCACTAATGTGGGCCACGACATAAACTAGAGTTTCGTAAATAAATAGAAAAGGGGCTGTGAGAATTTCTTCTCTGCAACTTTCGAATCTCTGTAGACCTTTTATATTTCGAATTGCCCTTTTCTGTAATTGAAACACTTTGGTTAGATCTGTTGCAGATCCCCAGCAGACAATACCGTAGGCTAATAGCGAATGGAAACAACCATGATAATACATAAGTAGAGCATCTTCAGTAATAATTTTATTAAGCCTGTATATTGCATAACATATTTTGCTTAGATATTTGCAAAGATGATATATGTAGGTATGTGTACATTCCATTTAAGACGACCATCGAAGTAAATACCTAGAAATTTGGTCGATGGAACCTGAACTATTGATGTTTTATCTACTAGACATAGTTTTAGTGACATTCCTAACTCAAGTTTGTTTTCCAAAAGCCACTGACGAGTGACATTAAGAGAATCAGAACTATTGGTAATAAGTTGCAATTTACTTGTAGAATAATTTAATATTGTACAGTCATCGGCATACATAAAGACAGAAGAATTGCCTAGATTAGCAGGTAAATCGTTAATATAAACTAAGAATAGCAGAGGGCCTAATACCGAACCTTGAGGCACATCTGTATTGCCAACACGTTTTTGTGATAGAACTCCATCAACAATAACCTGCTGGACTCTATTCGATAAGAAAGTTTTAATGAAATTATGAGCAGGGCCTCTGATACCATTTGCAAAGAGTTTTTGTAACAACAGAATGTGGTTGACACGGTCAAAGGCTTTAGTTAAGTCCATGAACGTAGCCAGTGTTATTTTACCTAAATCTAAATTTTCAATCAAGGTAATTGTGAAGTTGATAAGGCCTGTACTGGTTGAGTATCCTTTTCGAAAACCATGCTGACAAGGCGTGAAACGATCAAATTGTATTCTTTTACAAAATAATTTTTCAAACATTTTTTAAATATATGATGGAATCGCAATAGGACGATAGTTTGTCATATCATTATCACATCCTTTCTTAAAAATTGGGAATAACAGTTGAATATTTCAAGATTCATTAATTAAATATGCTAGAGGATTAGAAATAAGAAAATAAATTTATTTCAATAGCCTTACTGGAAAACCTTAGCAGTCTGGAGAACAATTATTTCTGAAGGTGTATTTACCTCGTTTTCAGTTTTCAGGAACGCAACCTGAGGAAAAACTACGGTTTAATGGTAAGAGAAACGATACGTGCTTTTTCTGTGTACTTTGTGCTTGTAATTTAATAATAATAATAATGGCCTTTATTATAGAAAAAGAAAAGCAATTACAATTAGGTAAGTATGAAATGTAGGCGAAGTTCGGTTAACCTGTTCTTCCACTTAACCTACAATTAAAAAAAAAAGAAATACAATGTAAACTTTTGCCAAGATTAACCTATTAGAATTAAATACATATTACAACGTACGTAATCAAACATTATAATCTCATTACAACACGATATAAGCAATTAACGAAACTAATGTAAAAATCATCGAAAAAAGATTTATGGGGCAGGTTTATCTGAGTGTTTTAGTTTGTCGATCAAGTAACAACTTTTTCAATTTCGATTTGAATTTGGACTTGGGTAATAACTTTAGATCCGCTGGAAGCATATTATACACAGAAGCAATGTTGTATGAGAAGGATCGTTCAAAAAGAGTAGTTTTATGCAGAGGTGGAGTTATCATACTTTTATTCCTGATGTTAACATTATGTACATCGGTTCTATAACGTATTTTGTTGTACAGATATGCAGAGGTTTCCACAAATAAACAAGCAGTGTGTAACAATCTGCGGTTCGCCATATTCAGCCAGTTAATGTCCAAAAGCACGTGAGACACATGTTCATTTTTACGTATACCCGAGATAAGCCTGAGACAGCAATTCTGTATTTTCTGTATTCGCCCAGATGTAGAAGCATGAAGGCAAGGGCCGTAAACAGAGTCAGCAAAAGAAAATTGAGAAAGTACTAAAGATTCACATAAATGTATTTTCAATTCTTTACTAAGAAGCAATCGGTTCGAGTATATTAATTTTAGATTAGTAAACGCGCTAGCAATGCAGTTGTTAACATGTTTCTGAAATCGCAGATTTACATCCATATGCAAACCTAGATTTCCAGAAGAAGTCACACAAGCTATCTCTAAACCATCAACTACAACTTTTAATTCAGAAGCAAAACGAGTACCTACTTAGCGAAGGTTTAAGACTAAAGAATTTAAGACTAAATTGTGATTTCTGGAGGCTGTTACAAGCGCACCGATGTCTTCATTAATGTAATCATTAGCTAAACTCATATCAATAGGTGAAAACGAAAAATACAGCTGCGTATCATCAGCGGAAAGATATTTTAAACATGATCTCAGTCTGCAAGTGTAGATTGTGAACAATAAAGGCCCTAAAATTGAACCCTGTGGTACACCAGAATGCAAATTTCTAGGTAAAGAGGAAATATTATTTAAGGGACCTCCCAACTAGATAATGATACATTAAAGAACAAGCTTCAGTTGTAAAACCAATAAAATATAAGATGCTAAGAAGTAAAACGTGATTCAAGGTGTCAAGGTGAGAGCAAGATTAAACTCAAATATCAAATCGACTGGATGTAAGAAAATTAAAGACTACATAAAACCTGAAACAAAAGACGCTCGACTTCAGGGATAACCTGACATAATGGTCTACTGATGAGAGAAGTGCACCTTAGAGCTTCTGGTCTTTTTGTGTTCCTGTTTGAAGTAGAATTATTTAAGAAGCTGATTCGATTTCATGTGCCATGAGAAAAAATTTACTGAGTTTATTTACCAGAAAAACAAAAAACGATTTTATACGTGGCCTGAGGAAAAACAATGGTTTAATGGTGAGAGGGGCGAAGCGTGAAGGAAAACTTGCCAAACTACTTGAACAAGAATTCCCACCACAATGTGAAAGAATTCCCTTTCCCCACGAATCAAATTTTGGTAACGAAATACTTTACGAGTAAAAAAATAACCTCTACACAAATTTAGGTAATTATTTAAGTGTTAGAAGTTAATACTAATTTAATAAAAAAAAAATATTAAAACGCTTAAGTGTTACAAGTTAATACTAATTTAACAAAAAAAAAAAATAATTAAAAAGCCCTCGTCACTAATGTTGTTTCACGCGTACAACCATTGCTTAGAGAAGGACGGAAGACTCACCAAATCTATAACCATTAGCTAAAGAAAGACAGAAGACTCGCGAAATCTAAAACCATTGATTAGAGAAAGATAGAAAATTCGAGAAGTCATCAGAAAATTTGATTTTTTTAATTAGAAATGACTACCTTGTGCAAATTGGTGTTCTTCAATCAGAGATATTTACTGAGCATACATATCCTCCAAAAATTCTATAATTTTTGGTCCACTTGTAACACTTGTAAACTGTTACGCAAACGTGCCCAAACTTCATACGTGATGATCGATTTGAATGTTTCACTATTATTCATAGAATTTCCACGAAACGTTATAAGATTCCGTTAGTTCCACACAAGCCTCGGAAAATTCTAATTTTTGGTCCACCTGTAACTCTTGTAAATTGTTACCCAAACGTGCCCAAACTTCATACATGATGTTCAATTTGAATGATTTACTATTATTTTAGAGAATTTCCACGAAACGCCATAAAATTCCCTTAGTTCCCCACAAACCTTTAAAAAAATACCACGAATCAGAAATTAGCAACACTGAGGCCGGGTTTCTCAGTCCTAGTTTAACTTTTAAACTCCTGTTTATTCCCATGGTAGCAATTATAAAAACAATTGTTCCTATGGAAATAAACCGGAGTTTAAAGTTAAACTAGGACTGACAAGGGAAGTATCCGAACCCGAAAATTCAAAAAAATTTGAAACTTTGTGGGTTAGTAGTTCACCCTAGGGTAAGCACGGAGCCATTTTTTTTATCGGCCCAAAATCGCTTTAAGTGGGGAAAAGCACCCTTCGAAATTTCTGCGATTTTCGGTTTTCTGCGAATAACTCGGTAACCAGCAGAGATAAAAATTAAAATTATAAACTTACCCCCTACCACTCCAATCTGAGAAGTCAAAAAAATAATTCATTACTCTGGGTGAGTAGGCCACTTCGGGTGGAGTGCAGCTAAATTTTTTTAACACTCAGAAAAAATTTTTAGGGGGTGAAAACACGTCTCATAGGTTCTATGATTTTGAGTACTTGGCGATCTTATTACTGAAGTGCTTAAATATTAATATTGCATGTTAAAGTATTAATTTAGAAGTGATTTGTGAAAGTCATATTTAAATATTAACATCGATTACAGTTCAGAAATCTAGGCATATCTTTATCACATTACTATTCTAACGCACGTATAGGTATGTACATACAGTTTTATTAATGTTAACCCCTCCTTTATTATTTTAATTGTTAACCGATTCAAAAAATTTAAAAATTGCTCTTAAGTCTCTCTTAAGTCATATTTAAATATTAACATCGATTACAGTTCAGAAATCTAGGCATATCTTTATCACATTACTATTCTAACGCACGTATAGGTATGTACATACAGTTTTATTAATGTTAACCCCTCCTTTATTATTTTAATTGTTAACCGATTCAAAAAATTTAAAAATTGCTCTTATATGATTTTTTATGTAGATTTCACTTTTTCTATCACTTTTGCGGTAGCGTTTTGTATATACCGGGTGGACAAAAAATAATTTTTTTAAACGGTACACCCTGTATATTTTTACAAATTTTTAATCCTTGAGTCACCCTGATAACAAACATATACAAACATCGTGTAATTGGGTTACTAATTTTTGTGTTATTCGTCAATTTATTGAAAACCTCATTGTGGTTTTTAATATTAGTTATTTAGAAGTAGTTATTTTAAGAGACAGAAAATTTTATTAGTTGTAGGATTTCGTATCTATTATTTTAGAGCTTCACAACAAAAGCGCATCAGAAAGTGGAGAAAAAATTAAATTTTTGTTTTTTTAAATGGAACAACCTATATATTGTTCGATATAATGAAATATCCTTGTTTGCTGATTTAAAAAACATATAATATGTTGATATTTGGATCAGCTGTTTGTGATACATTTGATTTTAAAAAATTAACATTTAGGGAAAAAATGTTTACAAACTTCTAAATCGCTATTTTAGTTAGCAAATGACAACGTAAATTTGAATATTTGGTACGATATAAATTAACAATAAAAACATTTTTCCAATCCCTGATTTTTTAAATATTAATTTATTGATATTTTAGAATCAAATATCTCACAAACAGCTCATCCAACTATCAATCTTATGATTCTCGATTTAAATTATTGTTTTTTTTTTTGTTTTTGTATCTTTAAATACGAGAACAAAGTTTATTGTTATTATTAAAATATTATATATTTTTGAAATTAGCAAACAATGATATTTCATTGTATTGACCAATGTATAGGGTATTTAAAAAAAACAAAATTTATAATTTTTTCTGCACTTTGCGATGCGCTTTTGTTTTTTGTGAGACCTCTAAAAGATATTACATACAAAATCCCACAACTATTGTATTTAAAGTTTTTCTCTATCTCTTAAAATAATACTTCTAGGTAATCTGGAGTATTTAAGAAACGACAATCAAGATTTCTGAACTGCAATCGATGTTAATATTTAAATATGACTTTCACAAATCACTTCTAAATTAATACTTTGAATGCAATATTAATATTTAAGTGCTCTAGTATTAAGATAACCCAAGTACTCAAAATCATAGAACGTATGAAACGTGTTTTCACCCCTAAAAATTTTTTCCGAGTGTTAAAAAAATTTAGCTACACTCCACCCGAAGTGGACTACTCACCCAGAGCAATGAATTATTTTTTTGACTTCTCATATTGGGGTGGGAGGGGGTAAATTTTGATTTTCAAATTATAAGGGGTGGCAATTTTTACATATGTGATAGAGCATTGAAAGACAAATATTTTGCCATATAATTTAAATTTTTATCACTGCTGGTTACCGAGTTATTCGCAGAAAACCGAAAATCGCAGAAACTTCGAAGGGTGCTTTTCCCCACTTAAAGCGTTTTTGGGCCGATAAAAAAAATGGCTCCGTGCTTACCCTAGGGTGAACTACTAACCCACAAAGTTTCAAATTTTTTTGAATTTTCGGGTTCGGATACTTCCCTTGTGAGTGACCCAGCCTCAGTTTTCTGCTCAAAGCAAAATTCTTTGCAGAACTGAAAAATAAATTCTAAATTAAAAATAAAACAAAAAGATAAAACGTTCACGTAAACATTTGAAATACGCTTAAAGAAACAATGTTGGGCTAAGTGAACATCCAACGTCTTTCAGATCAACTGTTTAGTTCGCGACATCTTGCGGCCAATTTTTGACTTACAATTCCGTGAGAAATGACAAGTAGCAACCAATCAAAAAGTCATCCCACACAAAGTACTTTTGCAGCAAATTTGAAAATTTAGGATTTTGTTGCAAGTTGATTTTGATTGCAACGGATTTTTCGAGCATCCACTGGAGAGCTGTTTCGGTCCTACACCTCTGCTGACGGGACCCCAAATTGAGCCGAAACAGCTGTCTAGTGGATGCTCAAGGAATCTGTTTCAATCAAAACCAATAAGACCAAATAAATAAAAGCTGATTAAAAAAAAACCTAATAAACTTTTCCTAAAGAGAAATGCAAAGATCACGAAGATGCTTAAGATTGAAGAAGAATTGTATACAAAAGAGCTTCGGCTTCGACGTCTAGGTTGGTGGAGTGAAATGGAATAGAAACAAAAGACGGTCGACTTTGGCACAAAATCCAAAAGGGAAAAATAACGCCAAATGACAAACAAAAGTGGTAGAGCAACTTATAATCTAACGAAAAATAAATCTAAAAGAACATGATATGTATACTCTTGAGAACAAAGAATCGGTACAAAAAACTATTAGTTTTAAGATCTATACGTGTATAAAGGACAGAAACGACAAAGTGAAAAAAGGATAGACACGTTTAATTTAAGAAAATAATTCCAAAACCAAATTGGTGAAGAAAATAATAAATAGTAGTAATAATAAATTAGAAACAAGAACAAAATTGTCTGAGTAAACTTAGAAGAGGAAAAGATAATCTTTTAAACAATTATTTTCGTAAAAAGTAAGTAGTAGTATTGCAGGGATGTCTTCTCCAATTCGATTTCAAAGTAAGACATTCCCTGAGGGTGTACGACTGCATTGGCCATGAGCCGAATTCACAGGTTTGAACTCGAGTCGGTAGCATCTAGTCAGTCGCTCTAACAATTGAAAAGTGAAGAAGAATTCGAAACGTTAACTTTATTAGGTCAGGAGCTCCCAAACTTTTTTAAAAGTATAAACCCTTTAAGGCAAAACAAATTCCATCGACACTCTATCAAACTTAATATTTATTGATAATTAAGGTCGCGACATCTTGCGACCGTTTTTTGACCTAAAACTGTGTGAATTCTCGAACTAGCCTTCTGCTGACGAGACCCCAAGTAGGGCCAAAACACTTGGATGCTCAAGGATTCCATCGCTATAGAAACCGATTTGCAATAATTTTTTTAAATTTTTATTGTTTCTCTAAAACTATTTATGTAGGTACTTATGTATAAGTAAATAAAAAGTGTTTGTTTGTTGGCAGGCCTGAAAGACCTGTGTTGCATTGTACAAATTTGTAGCTACACAAAAAAAAAACGTAAATGTCATCCAAAAGACCCCCAGTCGACGAATAATAGTTTATTGACCCCCAACCAATCCCTAGACGTTTAACAACCTCTAGAGCTTTAACTCCTATAGGTTTAAGGACCCCCCCCCAGCCAACTCTGACTTTTAAATTTTCATCGACCCCTAGGCGATTGATAACGACCCTGTTAGGAACTTCTGATCTAGACAGAATAATTGGGGTATAGAATGAAGGAATGAAGAAACTAAAAAGGAAACACTTTTTCTGGCTTTCTTTTTCTTGCCGACGTTTCGTCTTTTTTTACGAAAGGACTTCCACAAGATCACCGAATCTGTTGTTTTTGTTGCTGCTGCTACTGCTACGTAGGAACTGGAAGTCCCCATGGAACAGCAGCAGCTCTGAAGAAATCCTTTTGTAAGAAAGGACGAAACGTCAGCAACCAGAGAGATGCGGTAAAAACGGAAGCTAGAAGAAGGTAGATAACGGCTTCGAAGTTCTTCAAACTGATCTAATAAGAAAACAATTTAACCATTTTTTTTTATAAATAGAAAGTACCACTCGATTTATTATCTTGGTATTTATTTACCAATCAAATCGACAACGAGGAATCAACGGCTGCTGAATTGGCCGCAAGCTGGTTGCTTGGATTTGGACTCTGGTCAGTAACACCATATCAATTCTACACGAAAATATAATATCTTCAACGCTACAGGAAAGCAAGGAAAGGAAAGGAAACGAAATAACGAAAAAATTTCATATGAAAGATAAGTCCAGGAGACAGAGGAAAAATGGAAGCTGGAGATTCAATTCTATATGGAACTATTAATATCTAGAATACTACTAAGAAGCAAGAATAGAGATTAAAATAGAGAAAACTCCAAAAGGCAGAAGGAAAAGAGACCCAAACGAAGTGAACATACTCTGGAAAGAAAAGAGGCTGGAGGTTTAATTCTATATGAAATATAGCTATAGGAAAGCAAGGAAAGGAAACAAAACACGAGAAAACTTCAGAACACACAAGGAAAAGACGCCCAAACGACGAGAACTCCAGAAGACAGAAGGGAACTGGGAGTTGGAAAGGAAAGAAGCTGGAGATTCAATTCTACATGAAACTTTAATGTCTGAAATACTGCGAGAAACCGAGAAAAGAGACTAAACTCATGAAAATTCCAAAAGACAGAAGGAAAAGAGGCCCATTAGAAAGATAAGTCTAGAAGACAGAGGAAAACTATTAATATCTAGAGTACTGCAAGGAAACAAACAAGGAAAGAGACTAAAGAGGCCGAAACGAAGAGAATTATAGAAGAAGGTAATCGGTTCTACTTGGAACTTTAATACCTACAATAGTATAAGGAAGCATAGAAAGGGGCTAAAGTGGAAAAAACTCCAGAAGGCAGAAGGAAAGAGTCCCAAACGAAGAGAAATGGCAATTTCTGGAAACTCAATTCTACCTGAAATTTTAATATATAGAATGCTACAAGAAAACAGAAGAAAATGGAACGCAGAAGAAGAGTTGGAAAAAGGAAAGCCTGAGAATTCAATTCTACTTGAAATTTTAACACCTAGAATACTGACAGGAAGCAAGAAAAGAGACTGATGTGGAGGAAGCTCCAAAAGGTAGAAGGATAGGAAGTCCAAGCTAAGAGAACTATAGAAGACAGTTCGAATGTAGAGATTTAATCCTACATGGAGATGTAATATCTAGAATACTGCAAGGAAGCGAGGAAAACTTATGAAAATTCCAAAAGGCAGAAGGAAAAGAGACCCAAACGAATTCTACTTGGAATTTTATTATCTAGGATGCTAAAAGGAAGCAAAAAGATCGACTAAAATTGAGAAAACTCCATAAGGAAAAAGCAAAAGTGAGAACACAGAAGACAGAAGAGAAGCGGGAGTTGGAAAGGAGAGAGTCTGGAACCGTAATATGAGCAGACAGTTTCGAAAAATCACGATGAATCGTAGGGCAACTGGCCCACATGTAAAGTGTTACGGTTACGTAATCGGAATTTCCGTTATAATATCTCATAAATAGTTCTATTCTCTAGAATACTAAAAGGAAGCAAAAAAACAGACTGAAATGGAGAAAACTCCAGAAGGAAAAAGCAAAAGAGAGAACTACAGGAAACAGCAGACAAACGGGAGTTGGAAAGGAGAGAGGCTGCAACTGTAAAATCTAGAATGTTGTAAGGAAGCATGGAGGGGGACTCATGTGAGGAGAACTCCAGTAAGAAACCCAAGTAAAGACAAAGAAAACTCCAGAAGGAGAGCAGTAATTATGATCTTTATACTGGCAGAAAAGTAAGTCAATAAAAATGTAAGAATCCAGCATCTCATAAGTCATTGAGCTCAATACGCAAATTAAATTCGACACAACGTCGCCTACGCGACCGCGGAAAATATACTCACCTAGGTTTATTATTATTACTTTTTAACGCAGCTTTGTCTTTTCAATTACTTTTACTGCATCCTTTTAATACGCTTAAACATTACCTCAAATAATAAATGTCTTATATTTTGAACAATTGCAAAATGAAGAAATACTCGAAATAAAGGACAATCGGCTTTAACATTTAAATAAATTAAAGGAGCAGAATTGAAATGCAATGCCAAAGAGAAGAAAGGACAGAAAGTTTCAAAAGCAATTTCAAGAAATGGTTTAACTTGAAAGCTTCCGCGGCCATTGCCCAACATCACCAGAAGCTCTAACTTTCATTGAGATTTCATCTTTGACAGTTCATTCTAGAGCTCCCTGGTTTCATTTATGGTAAAATCTATTAGTAGGGCTTCCGGTTGAACTATTATCTTCTTTTGACAACGTTTCGTCCTTCGTTACACAACTTATTTAGAAACTAGTGTTGCAGCGACAAGTAGAAGGGCAATGGTCATGAAAAAGTTCTTCTATAATAACATAATAATAAAGGACGAAACGTCGGAAAGGATGAGATGGTCAAAACGCTTGAAATAAATACAGATTTTTTAAAATTATATTAGCCCCCCAATTTACTTACCAAACAAATTTGTTACTGATTCATCGATCTGATAGGGATGTAGGGCCTAAGTTGTGCATGAGTCTTGTGTTTAGTTTTAAATTCTACAAATTCTACTTTAGCTTACTAATACTTAAACGAATATGAATGAATTTAATGTAATGTAATGAAATTAATGTAAATGTAATGAATTCTGAAAGTTTGAATTATTACCGATGTTTGCTTTCAACGAGGCAACCTTATTCATAAATATGCTAAGATACCTGAACTCAATTAATAATCGCCATTTATAATTCTCGGTTTTTCTCCGACGAATACGCACCAGAAAACGTAAACAAATTAATTATTACTTAAGCGCAAGTCAGCGCCGGAGACTGAATTTTATTTATTGCCGGCGTCACCTGAAACATGCGAAACGTTCACCATATTATTTATTTATTCATAACGAGGAGCGGGTACTTGCACATGAGGGTTCAATTACGCCAGTTCGGTTCGTTTGCATGCGCTAATTAATCGCGGAAGCAACAGAAATACGATAGAAATAGGAAGACGACTGGATCGGGGCAGGCGAGTTGAAGAAGAAAGGCGGTTGAATTTAAAGCAGGGCATATTTCAGGGCAGCTGCCGATGGCCTGTCACCGGCTCGCTTGCAATTTGACAACATGATTGGAAGACACTGGAATATGTAACGACTTCGGCGCAACGAACAATGCACATGCTAATCATGATAATAGCTTCCAGTGAACTGAGAAAATACAGCCCTGCATAATCAACTCGTAATACGTAACTAAAGTAACTAACTAATTAAGCTATTTTTTGCTGGTCTTGTAGAGTATACAAATTTTCTTGATTGTGGTGGGAATTCCCCAAGGGTGCATTCTAAGTCCCATGTTGTTTTTAATTCTCAACATTTTTGACTATTTTTTTTTTTCAAATTTCAAAACGTACTTTTTCTAGTTTTGATTACGACTCGATTTATTGTAAAAGATCAGATACTCTAACAAATCCAGAATGAAGAAAAACTGAGGAAAAAGACTATCGGTTGTGGAATTTAACAATACAAACTAAAGGAGGAACTGAAAGAATTAAAGGTTCAAAAGGAATTTTAAAAAGTAGGGCTTCCGGTTGAACTACATCTGATCTTTTTCCGGCGTTTCTTCATTGTTTCAAAAGAACTGAATCTTTACGAAGGCAACAGCTTCAATTTCGCAAAGAGATAATTTCACGAAGAAATGTCCACTCTAAAAGGTTGAAATAATCGAAAAGTAGTGTAAATTATTTCTCAAGAGGCAGATCATTTTTTCTTTAATGTCAAAATGTTGCGGACGTCTTAAGCTTGTTTATCATGTAATTATTTTGTTACACGAAGTAATAGTGATCGCTGCTTGTTTGCGTTTCGATCTAATTAGATCTCATCGGTGGAACGTAAGAAGAAACCGCAACGAACAATTGAATTAGAAAAGAACAGAACAATTTGAGAATTAGTTATTTATTTAGGTACCTGCGTTTTTGAAGAATTTCGAACACAATTTCTTGTAAGCTTAGATGTGCTTAGAAGTGCTCGTGAAGTTTTCGTCATTTTAGACCTCATCAACAGAATACAATCAAAATTGCTACAAAGAAGAATTGGTTGCATGTTACTTTGCTGACGATCAAAACAGACGCAGTGCCAAATTTGACAATTAATTGTATTTGTCTGCTTTATTGAAATAAATAAAATAAAATATCTAAACGTATTCGTTCTCTTGACGTTTCGACCTGAGGGTCAAACTCACCTTGATGTTGTAAGCTTAAAGGAAGTGGACGTTTGGATCTTAAGGTAGATAATATAGAGCGGCCAACAATCTTGACAACGAGTTGACGAATGTTGGATACAGCAACTTGTATCTGGATCTGGATACATGTTGTCATTGTCAAACGTATTAATTCTCTTGATATTTCGACCTGAGAGTTAAACTCACCTTGATGTTGTTGTAAGCTTAAAGGAAGTGGACGTTTGGATCTTAAGGTAAGTATAGATCGGCCAACAAAATGTTGACAACAAGTTGACGGATGTTGACAACGCATTTGTTGGATACAGCAACTTGTATCTGGATCTGGATACATGTTGTCAACAGTGTTGCACGTCTAAACCAAAACCAGTTGCGCGTCCAAACCAAACTCACCGTGAAGTAGAAATGGACATTGCCGCTGGTGCTAGTGCTACTTTCATCATAATAGCTGTCCATGCCCAAAAACGAAAAAGAAGATCGCGGTAGAGGCAAGTTTTAAAAAATGGGACAAGCTATTTTGAACGTTGCTCGTTCCGGAATTTTAAAAATAATAAAGATATGCACAAATAATAAAAGTATGTTCCTGATAATGGAAACCTGAAACTGAAATGAAGCCTCACTATCACTATTGTGGTTCAACGCAACTTGTTGACAACACCGTCAACACTGAGCGACGTTTTCCATTCGAAATGGAGAACACGGATACAAGCAGCCGACAACAGATTTCTTTGATGTCTTGCCGCCCAATGTTGACGAGTATCCATCAACTTCTTGCTAGTTGACACCAACAACACCAATATGAACACGTTGCCAACATTTTTTTGGCCGGTCTGTACTTACCTCTATCAGACCTCATCAGTATAGAACACTATAAAGAGATGGAGTTTAGAGCAAACGAGTGGAAAGTGCAATGAAAAATAATATACCTTAGTGCGTTCAAAAATGATTGAAGGGCGTTTGAATTTAGCGCGCTGTTGTATTAGTAATTTTCACCTTATAACGTTGTTTTTTTGCTGAGAATTTCATCACTAGCGTGACGTTGTTTACGTTTTGATTTTTTAAAATTTTACTATTATAGGTACTTATCAAAAAAGGTTTTTCGTGTTACCATTTTTAGCGACGTATATTTTTCACTTCATAAATGAAAAGGAACCACACAAACATGTAGAAATGATCAAATAATAAATAAATTAATCCATATGCCGCCCAAGGTAAAACAGTAGAGAATTTAGTACTAACTTTTAAAAATAATCTAGCGAGCGGGAAATTCAAACGCCTTTTGATCATTTCTGAACACACTGTAGGAAACCCACTTGATGTTTATAGATCTTTAGAGGGCTTACAGTGGACGCCCAAATTTTAGCAGATATTGAAAAACAAGATTGTGACAAAAATCCATAATCCAACTCAACCCACTTGATATTCATAGATCTTTAGAGAAACAACAATTTTGATACTATAGGTACAAAAGAATTAGAAAACTGGAAAAAAAAAGAACGACCAATAGTTCTCAAATGTCGAAAACCGTCATGGGGTCATAAGTTACATATTTTTGACACCGAGGTGTGCAATGAAAGGAATCATTCATCCTTAAAAGAGTAACATTATTAAGGCTCGATTTTACAATAGTCGGATAAGCATTATCCTTAGAATAACGTGACGTAGGTGTGACGTAGATGTGGAGTAACATTAAAGGAAATTCGGCGAACAGTTATTCCGTCTTTATTCCACGATTGTAAAACTGGGTCTAAATGAAATATTTGGGTTTGAATCTCAGTTCTACTCCTACAACACTGTTTTCAGCTGTTTTAAAGTTAAATAGGCATGCTGATTTCAAAACTGAAGTTACTTTTCTTCTATCACGTCAAGTTTTTTCTCTACAGCTTATTTTTATGGGACTACTCTTCGCTGGAGGCACGGTATCAGGGTAGATGGATTGTAGGTACATATGATGGCTGACTATGGTTTGGAGCATCAGGCGAGATTGTCCACAGATTGAACACTCCAGGAAAAGCTTATAAGCGAAAATTTTTACCTTAATGTGTATGGTTGCCGTTTGGTAAAAGAACTTTACTACTTGCATGAACACAATCTGACTTACACAGCGTTTGTATCAATAAAATTATTCTCTGTGAACAGTATATTTGGTATTTTTTTCCTTTATTTTCCTTTGTATGACTTCTGAAACAAAGAGAGGGTATCCTGTAGCTTGAAAAGTTGACGTGATAGACAAAAACTGTCATTATTTTTGAATGCAGATGCCAAAAGTTAGTCAAAAACAGGTGTCAGATCTAAATCAACGAAATTGGTGTTCCCCAGTGTAATTTTTTACTTTTCTTTACTTAAAACTGGAAGAAAAATTGTTTCTCAAGCCTCTGTTCTTCCTTTAACTTCGAGGACCACCAATGGTCCTTTTTCACCGAAAGCTCTCATAAGTAAATAGGTATTTTTAAATACTGAGGGATACAACAAAATACTCTGTTAAAAAATATAAACATGTTTTAAATGTGGGGTTGTTGAAATTAATTTCTCAGGAAGAGTTTGAATTCTCTCGAACCTCAGTTCTACTTCTGTACCTTTTTTACCAAAGCAAAAGCAAAAAACAACGATTTCCATAAAAATATATCACGAATGTGATGGGCCTGGAGAAGAAATTCGCTTTAGCTCCCATTTACCCTTATAAGGTGAATCTGGTGGATCGTTTGTATTTAAATGTTATACATTACACGAAAAATTTGCCCTTCTATTAAAAGTCTTGTTTGAGTGGCACCGAATAATTTTGCGTTCTCCACCGGTTGAAAACTTTTGCTACAAACTGAACTTTTCCTTGCAAACAACTAAGTTATTGAGAACGATATAAATCACATAGTATAAAAATGGACAAGTAATGTGCTCAGAGGAAACTTATAGTAGTAGATACACCAAAATGCATCAAAACTAAATACGCAATAGGTATTAGGAAATAATGAACTTTAGAGATATGTAATGTCTTGGAGACATGACCACAAAGAAACGTAGCAAATAATAGTATGATCTGGAATACGAAGATATTAGTATAAAAACCAACGCAGAATGGAAAATTGGAATATTGCAACGGATCGTCAATAACAGCGGCATCTCCAAAACCGCGTCAATTTTAAAATAACATGCTACAGCATGAATGACAAAAACAAAGAGATCGCACAGGATATGGATGGAATGGAGATCAACAGTGTAAAGAACGGAAGATATCCTAAAAATATTGAATGAAACTCTTCAAACTTTTAATAAAGAAGTAGATTAGAAAAGGGCGAAAAAATAAAGCACTGCAGGATAGAGACCTAGAAGATGATGATGATGGTGATTGAAGATGAAGAGTCTTTCAAATTTCAGTTTTATTAATTTTGTTTTTGAATACATACACGAGTTATTTAATCAAAAATATATATACATATTGAAAACTAACCAGTGAATAAGACTGTTGCAAAATAGTAAATACTTCAAAGTTCCAGAAAATTTTTCAAATTTGATTTAAAATTGTGATTAGCTTAAGCTGTTATTGCTTCCTTTATCTGTTAAGAGATGGTGCACGTTGATATGACTTTGAATGATACTTTGAAATTAAAAAATAAACGTTTGTTGGCAATCAATGGCACTTTTCAAAGACAATCAAATATTAGGTACACGTCATTTTTTAAATATATTCCGATCGAATGATGATAAATAATTTCAAGAACTTTTATATAGCTATCTCCTTTTGGCTTTCGTGGAACAGCTTTGCCCCTCGCAGTCGGAAGTCACATTGTATTCTTAACTCAGATTGACCAAACCGGCAAATAATGACGTATATATGATTTATACAGGGTGTTTACGTTCTTTTTACAGTTTTTACTTCTAAAGGGTGATTAGGCACTTCAAAAGAAGGTGATTAACACAAAAAGCTTTATTAGTTCGGGGCATTATTGCAAGAAACTGTACGATTTTATTCATAACAATTTATTTAAAACAAACAGTCTACTGAAAATTGATCAGATTAATATACTTGTCAAATAGGACAATTGAGGTGCATAAGGCTACTTAGCAGAAATTAATTTTACGGCTTAAGTCAACCGGGTTTGTGCATAGTTTAAAATAATTAATATCTCCCTTATTATAAAACTTTTGTTAAGGTGTTTTTGTGTTAATCGTCTTCTTTTGAAGTGCCTAATCACTCCTGAAAAGCAAAAACACAAAACTGTGAACACTCTGTATTTGTACTTATTCATAAAATTTCGATCTATATTTAGTTGATGTTTGGGGATCGGTGATTCTGCCTTCTTTGTGTTATGGGATAACGTTGCCCATAAAATTATTGCATTGCTCATCAGTAGATAGTTTACAGCTTGCGACTTTTCGAAATTTATTTTTATAACTTCGTAAAATGGCGCCAAAATAGTCTCTGCAAGTCAAGTATAGAGCTTGCATAAAGTTACCGTTAAAATGAGTGATACACTGTCACGTCCTTTCTTAAATCTCAATTGACACAATTTGATTCGTAACGTAGGTAAGTACATAGATTGGTGTATAGATTTGACAATGTTATAAGGCACAGAAAGAAAAGAAAAATTAAACATTGCAATAAAAATGCATTAGTTATCAGTATCACAGACTGAGAAAAATTCATTAAAGCTCTAAAAGCAATTTTCAAGAAGAAAGTTGTGCGAAATAGTTTTAAACTTTTTATCATTATCAGGCTTACGATTTGGGCCCACGTCGCATTTAAACATACTTTGCTATGGGCCACGTGATCGCAGTAAATAATTAAATAAAGTTTAACATAAATCAAAAAAGTATGGAAGTCAATATTTTTCTAATTAGATTACCTACCGTGTTGTGCGAAGCCGGGGAATTTACAATCCAATATGTTCGAAGCGGGCCGAAATCGTAAGCCTGATCATTATCAATGCTTTTAAGTTATTCAATACAAGATATTAAACAACATAGTTTTCTTCCAGGCAAATCTTATGAAGGTGCTCTTTATCACTTGGTGTTGGAAATACTCAAATGTTTCGTTAAAGGAATTAAAGTAGTCGGTGTCTATTTCGATTTAAGTAACACGATCAATAATGATGTGTTGTTAAACAAATTATTTAAGTACCTGCGTATACGTGGAATAGTCTTTGAATAACTCAAATACTACTTAACAGGTAGCAATCAAACTGTCTGCATAACTGGGAACTATTAATTCAAATGAAAAAGATATCTTTTCTCAACCCCAGCAAATTGTGAGAGGTGTACCGCAGGGATCCAAATTAGGTCCCTCGTTATTCCTCATTTATGTTAACGACCTAGCTCGTGCATTGAAGTCAATGAAGTGTTAGTTTGCAGTAAAAAGTAAGCCGTGTTTGATTAAAAGAAGCACTTTCGAAAATGTCGCACAATTCACAAGAAAACTAGTTACAAACATGAATAATTTGTTATAATACCACTGAGAATAAATTCTAATAATAAGTCACCTCCCAAACTTTTCGGGAGTCAACATTGAATATAAGAAGTCCTGTTAACTAAGCTCTAGAGTGCACATTACATATGGCCTTATCTTTTGGGGAGCTTCTCCTTTTTCTAAAACGTATTTATTATGAAAAAAGTTAATTAGGTGTATGTTTATCTTACCTACAGGCACTTTATGTCGTAATTATTTCCAGTTAGTGAGAATATTGCCATTACCAAGCTTAAATATACTAAGAATATTGTTATCATAAAGAAAAAACATTTTAAACATTTCAAAACCAATAATGATTATAACTTCTGCGGCCCATACCTATCCAAACATGGTAAGAATTTGAGCATACCGACTTATAACCTTCGTGCTTTTGAAAAGGGCCCTTATTGTAAAAGTATCAAGGCGTGCAATGCTCCATTACTTAAAAACATTAACACCAATCTGTATACTAAATGTTAATTCATTTTGACGTGATGTCCCTCTAACGTTGTTTGTACCTTACAATGCTATATTTTTTTTTACATTTATGATGATATATATGATTGATTATTTCGAAATTTGCTTTTAGAAATTTGTAATTTTGGTACCAAGAAATTTCCTCTGTGTACCAAAAGATGGGGCGCACTACTCTCCACGGGTTTATAAGTAAATACGCAGTACCTCATTTCTCGAGGATTTAAGGATTAGAATAGTATTTCAAGAAATTCCAGGCATGTTTCTTGCGGCCCATACCTATCCAAACATGGTAAGAATTTGAGCATACCGACTTATAACCTCTTGCGAAATTTATGTTGCTCATTTTGCAACAAAATTGCCACAAAAAAAATTCTTTATCTGTCAAAGTATGACCTATCTTATATTCACTTACTTCTGAATTATTTCTTAGAATATTTAATAAATTGACTATTCATGGAACGCTTTCCAAAAAAAATCTATTAACAATCAAAAATGAAAGACGATATGTTAAACTCTGGCAAGAAACTGTGTTTTTGAAAAGGATATGGCGCTCACGATACTTAGGTAGCTCTTTGTTTCCAAAAAGAGCGTGAAATTAATTAGACTATAGTCTCAATCAACACAGTAAAATTTTCTTTTTATAACTTTGAATAATGTGGCAAATAACTTCTCTATCTCTCAAAAGATGGCGCACATAGCTATTCTTTAGTATTTTGAGTAGAGAATTTGTTTAACTGATTATTCATTCGAGAAATTTTATGCAAATTGGTCGTTATGTGGAAACTATTTCAAATTAATCAAGTCGTTTTAAAAACCTTGATTTGTTGATAAAGAGATGGCGCTCAGGAGTCTTCGTGCATTTGTAATAAGTCTTTTTCGTATAAAGTATTGCATGACATGGCTAAAGACTCTGATATATCATGTGAGTTGTCGTCTTTTGTTTAAATCTTTGCAAATTTTTCCTCTATTCTTAATTTTTATTGGCTTATTTAATCACGACTGTCTGCAGGAATGTAAGACGAATTCCAGTATGTCCCTGGAAATAGGATAAGTACACTGAGAAAAATGAAATAGTTAAGTCAACAACTTTTTGAATGTCAACTTTTTGTGCGTTGACTTAAATAAAATGTACTTGTTTCAACGGTAATATTCTTAACTGAACATCTTGGAAATTGTTGAAGTAACACTAAAAAAATGTTAAACTATTACGTTTGACTGAACGATGTAAATGTTTTCCTTAAAACGAAAGTGCTTAATATGTTAAATCAAAAAGTTGAAATTTCAAAATGATCGTAAAGTGCTGTTGCTTTTATGTGTCTGTTTTGATTTTTTATTTAACGTAATAAATGTTAAGTCAAGTAAAAGCGAGAGTTAATTCCCATATTAATAAGCTATCGAGTTCCAGATGGCGCCTGCTAAAACTTCACGTATATTTACTGCCTGTCCCAGCATAACCTTGTTGTTCGACATCATTTCTTAAACGGATAAGTCATTCATATTTCGAATGCGTCCAACATTATAAAGTTCATTGAGAGGTTTATTCAGCTCCTCTTGTCACCTCAACAAAGGTTGAAGGGTTATCTTACTTTGGCAGTATCGCAAAGAGGTGAACATTTAATTGATGTTTCTCCAAACGATAGTCTAGATAGAATTGACTCTACGCTTTTATTAGCCGTACTGAAAAATTACTTTAAATATATCAAAAATATAATTTTAATTCCCTAACAGCGTTCAGACAAATAAAATATTTAGCAATTTTAACAATCTAAAGTTCTCGTATCAATCTTCTTGGGCATTAAAGCAACTAGAAAGATGTCTTCATTGTATGCTTGCCTCAAAGAAAATATTGAGTTGATTTAATCTAAAATATTTAACATTTTTTGACTGTTGGTTCAATGACCACACGTGATTGCTAATAGGTAAACGAAAAATATTGTTAACTGAACGTGTTTTTGGTTGACTGAACAGTTTATTTTTCTCAGTGTAGGTAATAACATATTTCAAATTTTTTGACAAGTTTCATTTGGGGGAACAAAAAATAAAGAAAAGTTAATATAAGCAGATGGCTTATTTAGATCTTATTTTGATTTCGTGATTAGTTCTTTTTTTTAAAGAAAAATTGATCAAAGTTAATATCATGAACCTCAACAAAATAGTTAAAATTTCATCGACCGAAACAAAACATACTCAATCTCGAGTACGCCCGTTTCCTGAAGAACTTGAATTTCTCTGACTGTGATTAGAATCGTTCCTGAAATATATAAATTTCGCGGATGACTGTGAATTTTTTCTAACAATCCAGCGACACATGCTTCGAGAAGACAAGTTGATGGATGGACGCGTTGTGGCGTACGCAGAAAGCAAATAAAGCAAACACGATCGGGAATGTCGCGCACTTGGCATATTCTTTTCCTTATTCCGAGAATTATGGCCTCCATTAATTTTTCATTATTTCCCTTGCATTTTGCTCTTGCTCCCATAAGAGCCTTACAATTCACAAAGGGATTCCGCATCTGGCGCAGAAAAACGCGCTCGAAAAATTTCCGCCTTTGAAAATATCGCCATCTTTTCAATATATTATTGTTCCGGTGGCGCGATATTGTACTACTCCATTACAGTCCGAATATGCTAATTGTTGGTGAGTTTCCCGTGGCGGCATCCTGGCGTGCTATGAAGTAATGAGCGTTTTCATTGGCGGAATGCCGTATCCATGGTAACGCCCCTTCATATCTGGCCGGCATTGTGCGCTCGGTATACTCACCGCCAACACACCAGATATAGCTGGTACAGTTCCACCGAAAAGTTCTCACTCTGCGTTCAAGCTTTCCTGAAACGGGCGAGCTTTTAATTTATTTTTTCACACTTTTTTTGTTCTACACCCCCCCCCCCTCAAAACACCGAGAGAATGCAATCATAATAAATGTCAATGTTAAAATAACTACAATCATTCATGTTCAATGATTGTTGCAAATAAAAGTGAAAATAACTTTGCTTCAAAAAAAAAACATTTGTTTCTTTTTTGTATTTGATTAAGAGATGGCGCTCCACATTTTGAAATTTAGATAACAAAATTATTTAATCTCGTAAACTTGTAAAAGCAATTCATGTTCTAAATTTACCATTAAAAGTCATTTAAGTAAAAAATTTAAGGGATATTATGAAAAGGAAAAGAATTTTCAAGGAAAAATCACCGAAAGATGGCGCTCTTAATTTTCCGGGCAGATAAAACCATTTGCATTTTACACAACACAATAATGAAGCCGCGTGGAATTCTTGAAATAATTTCATTTTAACAAACTAAAGTATACAATATGTCCCAGATAACTTTTCCAGCATGGGGATCTCGTTTATTATAAGAGATACGAATTCGGTTAAATGGGACGAATTATTCCTAAGTATTGGGGTAGTCATAAACTCTTTTGAAATTTAAAAAATTCCATGTGGTTATAGCCAAAAAATCAAAATTTTCAAATTTCTTTTTTTTGTAATAACTTCTTTATTGTAATCGATATGTTTTTGTTACTTGTACTTTCTTAAGGCACTTTTTCATGCAGAATTTAAATGTGCTTTTAGATTCTAGTTTTCTCTTTCCGTTTTCGAGTTCTCACCACCAACTTTAGTTTTTCTTATGGACCGTTAAGTAGGCTTTGGAATAATTGAATGCGCTCTTTTTTTCTCTTTACAATGATGTAACATATGTAATATTTATTTTGATAGATAACGAAGAAAATTAAAAAAAGTACATTTTTTCCACAAACGTATGCTTTATTTAATGCAAAAAAATAAATAAATATTCAAACAAGTGAATAAAATAAAATAAAGAGTCACAAGAAACAAAAACTTAATTTTCGAAAAAAATAGACATTACTTTATTTTATTTTAATGATTATCTTCAAATTGAAAACAAAAACAAATAAAAATTAACGAAAATATTGAAGCTGTCCTCCAGGAACCTATTGTTGAGATTTTCATTGCAGCAAAACATAAATTTTTCAAAAAAATTCCAGACGATGGAATTTTTTTTTCAAAAAAGTTGTTGCATGAGGTACTATTTTTTATATCACCATTTTGCTGACAAGAAGGACTACCAAAATCTGCACAAAAAAGTTAGGGTTGCCGTTTAAAAAAATTAATGATGACGTTACAGCGGAGAAACAAATGTCGATCGAGAAAAGATTTTTGCACTAAAAGGTGTCTTTTTAAAATTAAAAATGCACCTGTTTCAGGATTTTGCGAAAAAACATTAAATAAACAAATTATGAGCTTGTTGCGGGACTTTATCAGCACCCTATATATAATTTATTAAGTGGTAATAAAAATTACAAGTCATCGTGTGAGAAATTTAGTTTTTATAATATTATTAATAAGTCGCGACCGCTTTCTCACCTAACATTGTTAATATTGATGTCTTTATTGTTCATTTATAAATTTTTATAAATGATGTGAAATTGTTACAAATTTTTGAATATACAAAGTGGTCAAGAATAACTGTTTGAGTTGGCAATACAATTAAGGGCATTTTTTTATTCGGCTATTTGCAACACTGCAACCGGATTTACGTTTTGTTCGGTTATTTGACGTAATCTGAACAGCAACAAGATTTTAGGTTATGTGAATAAAAATTAGCGTTTTAATTTGAGTCTGAAATGTCAAATGACGCTTGTAAAGTGACGGTTGCCAGTGTCAAGCCGTCAACAATCAGAAGTTACTCCAGTTGTACCATTTAAAAATAAAATGCAGCACTGCCAACTCAAACAGTGATTCTTGATCATTTTGTAATTATAATTTGGAGTTTCCTTTTCTGGAAGTAATTTATTTAAAAAATTAAAGTGTAGCTAAGTGCGCCATCTCTTGAAAGATACGAGAATTTTTTGCCACATTATTCAAAATTCTAAAAATAAAATTTTACTTACCTTTTCTCTACTGCGTTAATTGACACTTCAGTCTAATATTACTTTCACGCTCTTTGGAGGCGACTACTCTGAAGTATCTCGAGCGCCATCTCTTTTTTAATAAACCAAGTTTCTTCCCCAACCTTGATTGACATAACACTTTTCGTTTAGATCTTTAAATAATTTTTTGGAAAGTGATTCACGAATTTACAATTTGTTAAATTTTCTGAGAAATTATTTAGAAGTAATGTCAATAACAATGTACGCCATCTCTTAATAGATAATGAAAATTTTTGCCACATTACCATAATTTGTAAGAAGATGTGTAATTTTTTGGAAAATTATTCACAACTCTCAATTTATTTTGTTTATATTTGTTATTCAATTATGTTCGAATCACAGCTTGATCTTTATCAAGAGATGGTGGCACTGATCATTCCAAATTAATCATTATACAATTTAAGGAAAATATTAACATGCATACCGTACAGTTTCGTTTATTGAAATTCATAGCAGTAAATCATTTTTCGCGTAGAAAAATTTAGCTAAATTTGGTAAAACTTTGGGCGCTAGATGGCGCTATTAATTCGTAAAAAAACAGAACTCGCGCTTACTTTAAAATAGACTCGTTTTCTCCACAATACTGAATTAGTTACTAACAATTTTTTATTATTATAATCAAATTACAAGAAAAAATGTGTTCTTTTAACCAAGAGATGGCGACTAAGGTTACGGGTTTCGATAACTTTAGTCTGTGTCTCTGTGCCTTACAACTCGGTATTTTTTTAAAATAATTGTACAATTTAGCGAAAATATTAAAATACTATACAGTTTTGTTTTTCTTAAAATTCAATGTTCAATGTTAATAATAACGTACGCCATCTCTTAATAGATAAAGAACATTTTTACCATATTAACACAATACGTAACAACTTTTTAAGGAAGGTGTGGAATTTTTTGGAAAATTATTCACAACTCTCAATTTATTTATTTTTTTATATTTATTATCCGATTATGTTCGAATCACAGCTTGATCTTGATCGAAAGATGGCGGCACTGATCATCCAAAATTAATGATTGTACAATTAAATGAAAATATTAAAATACTGTACAGTTTTGCTTTAATTAAAATTCATAACCATAAATCATTTTTCACGTAGAAAATTTGGTGAAACTTTAGGCGTTAGATGGCGCTATAAATTCGTAAAAAAATGCAACAGAACTCGCGCCTACTTTAAAACATACGCACTTTCTTCAGCATACTGACTTATGTAGTTACTTAGAATTTCTTATTCTAGAGCGAATCTAATCAAATTTCAACAAATAACTTGTTCTTTGAACCAAGAGATGGCGCTTAAGGTTATAGGTTTTGACAGCTTTAATGTGTCGGTAACTTACAAATCGATTAAACAAAATTCGGTGATTTTTTAAATAATTGTACAGTTTAACAAAAATACATATTAACATACTATACAGTTTTGTTTTAATTAAAATTCATAGCCAGAAACCATTTTCCACGTAAAAAAAATTAGCAAATTTTGGTAAAACTTTCACTTTTGGCGCTAGATGGCGCTACTAATTCGTGAAACAATTGCAACTGAACTCGCGCTTATTTTAAAACAAACGCCTTGAATTAATTACAGCTTCTTATTCTAGAGCGAATCTAATCAAATTACAACAAAAAAAACTTGTTATTTTGACCAAGAGATGGCGTTTAAGGTTGCAAGTTTCGATAGCTTTAGTCGGTTCCTCTGTATCTTATAACTCTCAGCGATTTTTTTTAAATTGTACTATTTCACGAAAATATTAAAATACTATACCTACAGTTTTGTTTTTATTGAAATTCATAAGCCATAAACTATCATACCTCGAAAACTCCCACGTTCGGAGTTGGCCGTGACTTGAGATAGCAAGAAACACGGTATGTCTTTACTTATATTAAAACGTCAAGTAGAGTAAGTAAGATCAGCCGGTTATGACTGCAGCATCGACATACGTTCACCAAACCAACGTCAACTCCAAACGTAGGAGTTTTCGAACCCATGATATTTTCCATGTTGAAAATTGTACCAAGTTGATATGTTAAATTTTTTATCAACTCTTTTTAAAGTAAAGCTACGACATGCCGTCCAAATTCCATGGCAAGAGTTGATAAAAAATTAAAAAAATCAGAAGTAATACATATTAACATACTAACTCGTGTCTAAATAAAAACCTGGTCAAGTAGGCTACATTTAGTAATTCTGTTACGTAAATGCAATGGATAAATCCTCGATCACAACCTGCTTGACCAGGTTTTTACTTAGACGCTCGTTATGTATACAGTTTTGTTTTAATTAAAATTCATAACCATAAACTATTTTTCACGTAAAAAAATTAGTAAATTTTGGTAAAACTTTCCATTTTGGCGCTAGATGGCGTTATTCATTCTTAAAAAAATTGCAAAAGAACTTCCACTTACTTTAAAACAAACGCATTTTCTCCACAAGTCTGAATTACACTGACAATTTTTTATTCCGGGGCGAATGTAATCAAATTCCAACAAATAACTTGTTCTCTTAATCAAGAGATGGCGCTTGAGATTGCAAGTTTTGGTAGCTTTTATCTATGGTCCGACTGTATCTTCATATGTACAAATAGATTGAAATTAATTTCAACGTGTTTATAAACTCGGATTTTCAGAACTCGAATTTTTGCTGAAACAAAAGGACTTTCTTCAACTTAATCGAATTTGCTATTTCAGACAAGAGATGGCGCATCACATTGCAGGTTTTGATATGGACTGGATCTTACACTCTCTATAAAGTTCAATCATTTTGTGTGTTGTAATTTCATGAATTTATTCTTACCTAAATGAAGAAAGTTCCATTGCCGATTAATAGATGGCGCGACGAAGGTTAATAAAATTAAATAGCAAATATTGTATTGATTTTTTTTTATAATTATTTTTAAAATTTAATGAAACTGTGGACCAAGAGATTCAATGAGCATTATTGAAAATAACTAACACAAAATCTTTTAAGCGGACACTAAATCGCGCACTATACACTTTACGTTTCGCAGTCGATCGACTGCGAAACGTAAAGTGTATAGTGCGCGATTTAGTGTCCGCTTAAAAGATTTTGTAATACAAATTTCATCGGACAAGAACCAACTGTAAATAAAGAAAATAACTAACTTAATAAGACTACGAACAGAAACTTCCACTGTTCAGCACAAGATGGCGTACAAAATCATTCGTAAATAACTTAGGCCCAGTTGTACAATTCGAGTTTAACGTTAAATCAAAGCTTAAATAACATGGTTGTAATGGACGTTGTTGCTATGGGTTTAAGCTTCGCTTAAAGTTAAACTCGAAATGTACAACTGGGCCTTAATTTATCGAAAGAACTTTTCTAAATTTTTTTAATTTTATAACTTGAGAAATTTACTATTAAAATTCATTGTTTTCTAAAATTATTCTTTGAACTTAGCACTACGCACAGAAACTTCCGCTATTCAGCATGGGATGGCGTAGTAAATTAGGTAAGTACTAAATTTTATGGAATGAACGTTTCCAGACTTCCTAAATTTTATAAGTTGTGTAATTTACTAATTTTATAAATGAATACTATCGTATTCATTTATAAAATTATTCTTTGAACTTAATTAAACTGCGAGTAGAAACTTTCTCTGCCTATTAAAAGATGGCATGCAGCATCACTCATAATCATTTTTTCAAATAATTCAAAATTCTGTGTATTAGTTTTTAGAAACTCATTCTAAAATGTAGCAAATTTGGGTAAAACTTTCACTTTTGGTGATAGATGGCGCTATCAATTCGTAAAAAAATTACAACAGAACTGTCGCTTACTTTTCAAACACATTCATTTTCTGCACAATACTGAATTAGTTACTCATAATTTTTTATTCTAGAGCTAATATAATCAAATTCCTATAAATTGCTTGCTCTACTAATCAAGAGATGGCGCTTGAAGTTGCAGGTTTTGACAGAACTCGCGCTTACTCATTTTCTCCACAATACTGAATTAGTTACTGACAATTTCTTATTATAGGGCGAATTTAATCAAATTATAACAAGGAACGTTTTCTTTTAACCAAGAAATGGTGTTTAAGGTTGCAGGTTTTGATAGCTTTCGTCTGTATTCCGACTGTATCTTACAAGTGGATTAAACAAAATTCGGTGATTTTTTTAAATGATAGTAGTTTAACAAAGATAAATATTAACACACTACGGGCCAGTTTACAGAAAATTTAATTGCAATCAAATTTTAATGACGTTGTTAATTTGACAGTTCGCAATGTAATTCTTATGGCAACTTAGTCGTGATTAGTTTAATTCGAGATTACTTTCTGTAAACCCACCCTACATATACGGTTTTGATTTAATTAAAATTCATAACCATAAACTATTTTCCACATAAAAAAATTAGCAAATTCTGATAAAACTTTAATTTTTGGCGGTAGATGGCGCTAATAATTCGTAAAAAAAATACAAAAGATCTTCCGCTTACTTTAAAACAGGACTGATATCCGATTTCTTCCCCACCTTATCCCAAGGTTAAATTTATCTGTCAGTTAGAATGTGACATGTAGTTTGTGAACAGCCAATCGTACGTCACATCTAGCCGACAGATAAATTAACCTTAGGATAAACACCGTGAAGAAATCAGCCATGAATTATGTATTTACACAAAATATTTTATTCCAGAGCGAATATAATCAAATTCCAACAAATAACTTACTCTCTTAATCTAAAGATGGCGCTTGAGGTTGCAGGTTTTGATAGCTTTTAACTGTGATCCGACTGTATCTTACAAATAGACTGAAACAATATTTGATGAGTTTGTAAACTCGGATTTTCGCTAAAACAAAAGAACTTTCTCCTATTTAATTGATGCAGCGATGAATTTGCTATTTCAGACAAGAGATGGCGCATCACCTCGCAGATTTTTAATCTTCGAACGGGATTCCGATCTTACAATTTGATTAAATAAAGTTCAATCATTCTGTGCGTTGTAATTCCAAGAATTCATAGTTAAATGAAGAAAGTTCCATTGCCAATTAATTAGCAGATGACGCCGCGAAGGTTAATAAAGTTAAACTGTAGATATTGATAATGAAATGTAATTAAACTGTCGACCAAGAGATTCAACGAGCATTATTGAATATTCGCTTTCAACTAACTTGAGTTAAACATACTTTCGAGATGAGAATTTCATTAACAAAAATTTACCTACACTTAATAACACTATGGACAGAAACTTCCACTGTTCAGCACAAGATAGCGTACAAAATCACTCGTAAATAACTAAAATTATCGAAAGAACTTTTCCAAACTTCCTAAACTTTATAACTTGTGAGATTTACTATTAAAACTCATTGTTTTCAGAAATTATTCTTTGAACTTAGCACTACGAACAGAAACTTCCGCTGTTCAGCACGAGATGGCATAGTAAATCATTTATAAACTAGGTACTAAATTTTATGGAATGAACGTTTCCAAACTTTTATAACTTGTGAAATTTACTACCTATTAAAACTGATTGTGTTCATTTATAAAATTATTCTTTGAACTTAATTAAACTGTGAGTAGAAACGTCCGCTGCCCATTAAAAGATGGCATGCAGAATCGCTCATAATCATTTTTCCAAATAATTCTCAATTCTGTACGTTAGTTTCTAGAAACTCATTCTTAAAAGTTTGGTACTTTTGAGGCAATAAAGTTTCTCTGTCAATCAAAAGATGGCGCGCGCAAATCGATGCGTCTGTTCATGTGTCCACTTGTACAGATAATCGAAGATTAATATCAATTTTGTAAGGCGTTGAGATATACTATTTTCACTTTCATTCTTAGAAATAGATAATGTTTCCAATAGTCATCCACCAACGGCCTAAAGATGGCGTGCATTTTCTGCAGGATTTTAAAACTCACAGTTCCCATCCAGGGCCTGCCACAAGGGCCCTCGTACTCTATACCATTGTAATGACCGGACGGAATTGAAAATGAGTGATTAAAGAAAGTAGTTAAAGAAACCTATACTTTCAATATGATTAATTTCACAAGGACTACTCGAGACACTTTTCTCCTATAGATACGACGACGTGAGTGAGAAAGATGTTCAAATATCAAAGTCAAAATTAATTCGGAGAAGAGAAGAAACGGTATTCTGCACATTTAAAGCTTTTGTTATTTCCTCTAGGCAAACGTTCTTTGGCTTATCGAACGTTCAATCTGAATTCATCCAACGAATCAAAATTTGGGACACATCATTTCGTCGACGTTTCGTTTACAACTTACTTAAATTTATTAAAACTAAATAAAATTAAAAAAACACTTCCTACCGAGTATAAATGAAACTAAGAAGAAAATTTATCAATTTATTTATCAAGAAGCCGAAGAGTAGAAAAATCGGGACGATATTTAAACACAAATCACATTATTTATATAATCTACCTGGCGTCTCTAAGAGGGGTAAAATGACATCACCCGTAACAGCCAAATTCAAAATATTTCAATCTCACGCTTAGCTTCCAAATAAAACTGTATTTACCGGTAAAGGACGTGCCATTTGCGGATTCTCAAGGTTTGCAGGTCAGAGTATATTCTTCGAATTGCTTATCTACTCCAACCAAGTAGGGAGTGATTGTAACAGTTTCAACGCATTGCGCAAAATTACATATTTCGTTTTACTTGATCGCTTTGTTCTAATTCAGACTCATACGTTTAAATTTTATGATTGCAACATTTATTTTCTAATTTTGAAGTAATAATATTTTGTACAGAATTCATAATTAAGACCTCTCAGCACCATCTTGATCCTTCTGAATCTCCGAATGGATGAATGAGATACAAGGTTTAGAAGACCAAAAGGCAAGAAAGGACTTAATTTGGGCTTGCCTCCTGCCAATGGATTTTCCCCAGTAACTTAATTTGTCTTGCAGGCCAAAAATTTGCAAAGTTAGCCATAAAGTTCACCATCTCCAAAGTGCTGAGGAACTTCGAACTGTTACCGGTCCAGCACGAACCAGTACTAGCGATGGAGTCGACCCTCAAGTCAAAGAATGGACTCCCAGTGAGACTGGCCAAGAGGAAGTGGTAATTTCGTCCGCCCAAGAAAATTATTTTCTTTGAGCTACACTTTAAACAAAAATGTAAAGGAAATAAAAAGTTAATTAATTTGGTTTTGAAAAAAATATTTAGTGAACGACCCATGTTTGGTAGCACCCTGTATACGTAATTATAATTTAGAATTTTTTTACCGTATTGCCCCCAAGCTAGTAAACTTAGCGGCTGCGACCGACTTACAAATGTTTAATTAATAAATTAGTGTGTTTTTTCTGAATGACTTAAGTTTGGTAGCACCCTGTACATGCAATTTAGTATTGATTAGGCTTTTTCTTATACAATTTAGATTTTTGTTGCATTACATAAGTGCGTTACTTGAGTTCATTTAACAATTAATTGCAAGACAATGTACACACATTTCTGATTGGGTAAGCTAATAAAGAAAAACATTCAGTCGTCGAAACGCCAAGGCCCAGAACATGTTGTTGCTGGTATTGCTGTGCGTCTTGGCTTCGAAAATCGCCTTAGTGGGGTTTTGGTATTGGAAGCATTTCGTCTTCTGCAGGAAAATGGCGCAGTTTCCGGAACTAAAACCACTACCCGTAATCGGGTGCACTTTATATTTTCGTTCCACGACATGTAAGTTACCTCAATCCAATAAAAAAAAATGCTAAGGCCTATTTTGTACGTTTCTGAAAGTAAGTAAACGATATGAGGGTCTAGCGTCGGGCTGGCTAGCCCTAAATTGTTCATAATTTCTGGGGGTCGATACAACAAATGATTTGCAGCAATATTCGAAACGCTTTTGAAAATACGAAGGAAGATGGGGTCTGTGTATTGGGGCTTTATCGGATTTGAACCGACGATCGTTGTGGCGGAGCCGAAACTCGCAGAGACGATTTTGTCGTCGCACAAGTATATCGACAAGAGCAGCATGTACAAGTACTTCCATAAATGGCTGGGACTAGGATTACTTACTAGCACAGGTGATCACACGTTTTTTCAAAGGAATTAAAAAAAAATCGCCATCTATTAGCCAAATACTTTACTTACAATTCTGTAAGATACAATTTCCTAGATTAGTAAAAAAAAAACAAGGTAGAACCACTTTTAATTTAATTTTTTTTCTCCGCCATCTATGGTTTACCAAAATCTCTTTCCACCTTAAAGCCTGCGGGTAAACTCTTGGATTGCGATCAATTAGGCGGCACTTTGGCGTTTTAAAGTGATAATAACGGATATAAAACGATTTATTTTAAAGAAATTGTAGAGGGAGCCACATACCGCCGACAACTGTCAGCAGCAGATACTTTTCGAACACAACAGGCCTTTATTAATTTTGAGAAACATGCTCCAGGTGATGTCTTAAAGTAAAGCGCGGATTCCTAAACTAATAAAAAAATTAAAGTCACTTAACTGGTGGTCGCGCCATTTTTATGTTCGGTAGAGGGAGCCACGTTACGGCCATCTGTGATTCATCAAATTCTCCTTAAAAAGGGCCCAACAATTTTTAGTGCATCCGTGCCCAGACATTTAGAAGGCCGGCCCTGTTCCCATCAAGTAAATTGTTATACTCGTAGTTTTATTTGTGACAATCTAATCAAATTACAACAAGAAACATTCGACTTGATCAAATGTAAATTATTATTCAAGCGAATTCTCAATGCCTTTGTGTTTATGACTTACGACTATAACATGATTGATTTTATTTAAACATAATATAGTAAGAAATTTACAACATTGACCGAAAGCTGGCGCTTCCGACCTTTAAATCTAAAACTGCAACGAGAAACATTCGACTTGACCAAAAGATGGCGCTGTAAAATTGATCAGTTTTCTAAATTATTGTTATTCAAACAAAATGGTTTGTAACTCGCGTGTTTGTAACATGTTTAAATTTATTATCTAAACTTAATGTAGCAAGTATTTCGCAACATTGTCAGTAAAACCTCTTGGTATTACTTCTTGATTTCTTTTGCATTGTAATCGAGTTAACAACTGCGTTGCTTCTGCTCGCGCTTCATTGATGAACTATCTCAACAAGCGAGTTCCTCAGAGCAAATTCATTTCACGTTTTGAAACGCCTCGACCTGATTTAAAGGTTTCGAATTGCTAGCGCGAGTTTGGCACAGGAACAATGCACCACAAACAGCCTCAAGTATGCTAATCGCAAGCGCCAAGACGGTCGTGAATTCCGCAATTTTAGGAGTATATGAATTGCGGGACTCTTAGCCGCACGCAGTCGTAATTTCTCCAAGTGTAAATTGTCGGGCGATTTTGGGATTTGGGACGCAAATAGTTTGCGTCCCGGACGTTCCAAATTCGAAGTGCGCGCTTGGCAATCTAAAACTGCACGTCGCATAAATAGCACGCGTATTAATCACCGGGAAGAAGAGTAAATCACGATAACGAGTGATGGAGAGGTGTTATAAATCTGTCACGTGCGATGTCTTACGTCCACGAATAAACAATGCCCGAGATTGTTGACTGCATTCCGTCATACGCGTGCTATGCCAAAATCGTTTGCTCTGTCCATGTATAAGCAACTAAAAGTTCAGCCAATTTGTATTTGTTGCTGCAGAATCATCAAATACTAGTCAGTAAGGCTAAAAGACCCCAAAAGCAAAATAACCACAATTAGAAACGTGATTGATCTTTAAAAAACTCCGTAGAAAGCCAAGAGATGGCGCTCCTTCCCATTCTTCAGGATTTCAAGACTGATTTAATGAATTTAACAACGCTAGGCTAAACACATTCTAAATATAAAAAAATGAAAGTCAGTAACGTAATTGTAATCATACAAGTATATTTGTTACTGGAATAAAACTCTTGATCGAGAGATGGCCTTCTTTTTTTCCCTTCGGGTTTTAAAGTCTCTTTCGTTTTCACAATGTCTAAATATTAAACTAACTAGTGATCTTTAAAATGTGTTAAAATAAAAGCTACCGCAACCAAGCTAAACCGAGAGTGAGCTAATAACTTATCAAATACCAAAAAGTTCAGCGACTCATGGCCATTTGCACCAACCACTTAAACTGAGCTTAAATTTAGCTCGTATTTATAATGTGACATTTCAGGTTGCATCACATTGAGTCAGCCACATTCTAAGTGACGCTTAAATTTAAGCTGAGCTTATTTGTTCGGTGCAAACCAGCGTCAACTGTAATCGAGTAATGCCCGGTTGCACCAACTTTTTAAGCAGAGCTTAAATTTAAGTGGTGTTTAGACTATGACGTAATGTATAGATTTAACAAAATGTTAGTCACATTCTAATTGATACTTAAGTTGAACTTTAAATGTGTTGGATAGTTTTATTTTTTTCTTTGTGTTAAACATGACAAACATAAATATAACATATACTGATAACAATGTTAGAGGACCGAGTTACAATAAACATTCACACACCCTTTGGTTAGATCTCTCTTTCCCTGCTTTCTTTCTCTCTCTCTCGTTACTGCGGAGCAGAGGGTAAACGTCTTAACATCTGGGCTTCGCTTTTCGATTCGACAAGGACGTCATGCAAAATTATAAATAACCATTTACGAGTATCTACTCAAGACTATAGGACTTATTTACTCACCGGGGCCCTCTCCCGGCCCCGCCCCTTTCCAGCGGCGACTCTAGATGCAGAAGCTCCCTTCTGGGATACGAATTCACGGAGACGGTGTCCTCGAATGCCCATCTTCGTACTTCGCATGCATAAAGACAAACCCCAGGTGGATATTAGCATACCTTGCCTTCTGAGTGTACGTTCTCAGAATCATTGGTACTACTGCCTCCTACAGTGTTGCTACACCGGCCTAAGCACAGTCAGTACCAAGTCATGACCTTTCTTGGAAAGCACAATGCAATCACCTGGTCAGGTATTATAACTAGTTGTTTTTCCGGCATCTACTACTCACGCATCTGCAGTAGCGGATAAGGTCAAATGCCATATACAGGTGAAATGATCCCCCACTCAACTGCTTTTGTCGCGGCAGCAGACGACACTACTTTGCACTATTATTTTAAATGAATGTACTTCTAAGACCGGACGACATTAGTCACGCGACAGGTTATGAAGTGCATCCATTTAAAATAATAGTGCAAAGTAGTGTCGCCTGCTGCCGCGACAAAAGCAGTTGCCGTCTGCTGCTGCCGTCTGCCGCGTGTCGCGTGCTTCGGAAGTCTACCTGTAACGAGAAGCAGCAGCAACACCACCAGCAGCAGCCGTGAGGAAATTCTTCTGCAATGGAGAACGAAACGTCGGCAGTAGAAGAAGTCAACGTGACGCGGTTCCAACCGGAAGCCAATTCAAACAACCCTGATACTATCAAAAAGAGCGTCATGATTCTTATGGCTTAAAGTTATACTTATATCATCAGCATACAGTATTAGATTTTTATTTACGGCTCGTGGGATATCATTTATAAAAATCACGAACAATATGGGACCCAGTATCGAGCCTTGTGGTACACCATGTGTTACGTTTCGTTTTTCAGAGGTGGCGCTATATTTCACCTGTATTTGACGTATTTACAACTTCAACTGTTTGATACCTATTTTTTAAGTACGATGTGAATAGTTTCAGAGGAATCGATCGGATTCCGTACTGTTCCAGCTTAGACAGTAGAGCATCGTGATCGATGAGATCAAAAGCCTTGGATAAATCAAAATTCGCCGATGCAACATAGTGAGTTTGTATATGTTTCTCTGAGAATGCTTTCTAGGGGTGTGAAAGTTGACTTATTTTCACGAAAACTATGTTGTGAGTTTGGAAATAAATTATTTGATTGTGATTTAATTGTATGTGTTGGTGCGTTAGTAGTAAACAATAACTTAATTGGTAGTTCAGCGAAGTATTTGTTAGAAGAATTTGCCAGCTCCAGGCTATTCTCAATTTCCATGTCATTAAGTTTAATTTTTATATTATTTTTCAAATTTTTATTCTATTTAATTCTCTATTTATAATATTCCAAGTGGTTTTGATCACGTTATTACTGTTGTGTATTTGGTTATCTATGAAGCTTCTCTTTGAGGCTGTTATGACATATTAGAAGATAGCTTTGTATTTCTTGTAGTATTCTTGAAGAGTTTTACATGGAAAGTGTTTTTGCAAGTATTTAATTTCTTATTTCTTATTTAAACTAGTGCTGGCAACCGAAATCGATTTTTTGGATAATCGGTTAACCGGTTTTGGATATTCGCGGTTTTGGAGAAAACCGAATAACCGGATAACTCGGTTATTCGAGTATCCAGTTATACGGAAAACCGGTTATTCGAATATCCAGTTATTCGGATAACCGGATATTTGGATATTATCAGTTTCTTGGATAATCGGAAATTCGAATAACAGGTTATTCAGATATCCGAATAACTGGAAATTCGAATAATTGGATCTCAGAATGGGTTTTATTTGTTAAAGATCTTCAGTACTTATTAAAAAAAAGTACATACACATAGTTATATGTTTATTTACTTAGTTGCTTTTATTATAACGTATTTGTGGATATCCGAATAGTCGTTTTTGGATATTCGAATAATCGGTTTTTCAAATATCCGAATAGTCAGTTTTTGGATATCCGAATAGTCGGTTTCTTGGATAATCGAATAATCGGTTTTAACCATTATTTGGATAGCCGATTATATCCGAAACCGGTTTTTAAAAAAACCGATTATTCGGTTTAAATTTTTTCCGGTTTTTGCCAGCACTAATTTAAACCGAATATTTTAAATTGAAAATACTATTATATTTAGAATGACCAGATTTTTCGATGATAATCAATTCTCGACGTGAATTATACAGATTGAATCAATCGAATCCTCCACTCAACGCCTTCTCACCAGCGTTTTAAGTAACGATAACGCTGATGAGATATCACTGAGTGGAAAACTATGGAAAAGCATTTCGCGTGTATAAAATACGAATTACGAAAAGGAATGAAGTACTTAGAAACGATTTATTTTGTCGACTGGACGTATGCTGGACCATCGTTCAAAATTCCGGACAATCGAGCACAAAGTTGATTTTCTTAATCACATCAAAATTTCTTTTGTTTGTTTATCTGTTCCGTAACAGTTCGTCTCTTACTCACCAAGCTCTTTCTCTTTTCACAAGAATGTCGTAAAATATAGGAGTATTTTATTTGCAAGTATACATTCAAGCTACAACACACTCACAATTTCAATTAGACACTAGTTAATTGCACAGTATAGACAGCAGATGGCGTTCATAATTTATCATTAGGTCTTTAAGGCCCAGTTTTATAATACCAGCTTAAATTTAGGCCAAGGCTTAAACCCCTAACGACAATTGTTGACATAATCGTTGCTATGGGTTTAAGCTTCAGCTTAAATTGTAAAACTGGACCTAAGTCTGCTCCTTTGTTTAATATTGGAGCAAAAGTGGGAGATCTATAAAGTGTGTAAAAGAAACTGTCGTAAACAGTCGAGAGGTGTCGCTTGTCATCTTCTTTCAAGTCTTAAAATTCGATTTAATTTAATAATACTACATCACGAATGGGCTAACCACTTACTAAATATTTAAAAAAATGAATTAGGGAACTTAATTGTAATAAAAAAGCAAAATTTGTTCACCTATTAAAAAAACTTTCACTTCTTAACTCTCTTCAATCTGATTTAATAATATGGAGCGTTCATAAAAGATTGAAAGGAGTTTGAACTTCCCGCTCAGTAGCTTATTTTTATAAATTGCCATAGGCGGCAAAGTGGAAAAATTCTAAAAAGCAATTTAATGAGTCACTGATTATATAATTAGTTTATGATTAAAAGTATATTATTTTTAAAAATAAAATAATTTGGAATCAAGATGCCAGAAGGTCACAAAAAACTACTACGTCGAAAAAGATGTTATATTATACTTGTTGGTACAAGGACCATGAATGAGATAACATGTTTCGGTTTAAGACTAACCATTCTCAAACCTACAATGAATGAATTTGTGCTAAATAGAGAGTTAATACTGGAAAATTGAAAACAAACCTGTCTTTTAAATCACATTAGCATGTGGCCATTTATACTTAAAATGAATGACATAAACTGCAAGAACTTAAAATGTGGCGAACAAATATCCCTAATTAGTACCAACTTACGGGTAACAATCACACTAAAAGCTGATGGCGCGTAAATTTTAAATACCTACTTAAGGATAGAAATACAAGTTTATAATAACAATTTTAAAAGCTGAAGGCGAGATTTGAAAGCTAAGTTAAATAAGATAAAGAATACCACTTATGGGTAAAAATTAAATTTACAGCCAATTCTTACTAATCTATTCCCATAGAACTGCTGCAGATAACTAGTATTATCAGAAAAGTCTTTTTTAAATAATATTAACAAACTCAAAGAAAACATAGCCACAGTACGCCACCGATGAAATTTCGGTTGAGCGCTTCATGCGCTGCAGAAGTACCAACGTTGAAAGGTGAAAATTACTAACACGACTGCGCGCTAAATTCAAACGCTTTTCAATCATTTATGCTCTGTACTACAACCGGAATGAACTAATCACTTGCTAAAGAATTAGGGAACCTAACTGTAATTAAGAAGGTAAAAATTGATGATCTATTAAAGGCCAGTCTTTCCATCTCGCCCAATTGTAACGTGCGTTCAAAAAAATTTGTTATCGAGAAGGCTCTGAACTTGCTTCTGTTTTATGACGGCACGTCGTAGCTTAGTACGTACTTTGCAACCTTGAATAACTGCGAGCTGTCAACAGCGTCAACTGTCAAAGGCTTTGTTTGCATTCTCGAGGTATTTGCAATAAAATAAATGTTTTATTTCATTAATTGCCTTTTATCGTCCAATTTGTAGAAAATCGTAATTAAATGGATATAAAAAGTTAGGTTATGTTTATAATAATCGTAGGGTTACGACGTGACTTTTCACTTGACACAAGCCTACTTGTCTACTTGGTTTTATTTGAACGCACTTTACAATGTTAGATTAAATTTAAGCTGAAGCTTAAACACATAACAACGGTTATTTCAACAATTGTTGTTAAGGGTTTAAGCTATGGCTTAAAGTTAAGCTGGAATTGTACAACTGGGCCTTAATAAACTAACTGACGGATAATTGTCATGGAAACAATTCATAAAAGTCAACAACCATTCAGAAAAATCAAGTTATTCTTGGAATAACTTTAACGGACAGATAGAAAGACCGGTCCTTAATTCGTTAAAAATTTTAGCGGTTAATTATTAACTAATGGATGACATACCTCTTCTCTCATCGGGTTATTAAGCTCGATTGATGTGAAACGATTATAAAGATGAAAATAGAGACGAAAACAATAACAAATATGAAGATGAAATGAAATCAATGATGATGCATACGAAGACGATATCGAAGATGAAAAGAATTGCGAAAATTCTACAAGATAAAGGTCAAGGCGAAATCAAGAAGATAAGACCAAGAGGATAAAGATCAGGACAGAAGAAGAAGATAAAGACCAAGACAAAATCAAAAAAGGCAAACTTTTTTTAGATTTAGCCCGTTCTCGGTTTAGCAATGTTAAATTGAAATTGCTCTTCATGCATTGGTCTTCTACTTTTACTAGCTCGTCTTATGCCCGGTTTCTGGAACGTTACATAAAGTTATTGGTCTGATAAAAGTAAACGTTGCTATGGCTACACATGTTAGAACTATAGAAATATTTTATTTTATCTATTAGTTAACTTTATGAAACGTTTCAGAAACCCAACCTAATCTACTATTAGGCAATTGGTTTTTTTTTATATTGTCCTCTTTAACAGTCTTGTTCTTTGCCGAAAGGAATAGAAGATACTTCTCTTTCTCAATGATGGCTAATTTCAAGTTTAACATTTTTCGACGATGGCAGCCTGATGAAATAATAATATCGAAACCGCTAGCTATATTAAAATTTAAAGCAAATTTATTACCTCGTTACAAAAATATCAATGTTGATTAAGCATAAATTATTTTCAGAAAGACGTTCCTATTTTATCATCAAATTTTAATTCTCCTCTAGCAACAACACGTACGTGTGTGTCCACTGGATTCCTTTCTAAGAATTACATGCTCTTAATCTGATCTTTTCTTGGATGTTCTGATGTAGTTTAATCCCTGACTTATCTTTTCACTTACCTTGAACTTGATTTTTTTCGTAGAACAATCCCAGCCGAGTCTCCAAGATGTATAGAGACTTCAGGCTTCAGGTTATAAATAATCCCACGATTTCTCAGCAAAAAAAGAATTACATCTTAATTCTATTATGTTTAAAAGTGGTCACGCCGAACATTTCATTGATTTAAAATCTCCTGTACAAGAAGATTCGAGACACCCTATATTTTGAGTTGCTCTTTTAAATTAACATTTTTCAGCATACTCATCTATTAAAGTATGAATGAGACTTATTTTCTGACTATAAGCATTTAATACGTCTACATTCCTGGTATACATTACGAGTGGATTAATAACAAAACGCATTTGTTTTTAATTACTTTATTTACGACGGGTATTTGTAAACATGCATAAGCATAACATACTCATGCATGCCAACCGAAATGACGGAACGCTCTTCATACATTCAATAATAGATTTTGAAAATTCTTCGCAGTTGAAATAAAATATTCCATCAATAATATCCGCATGAAATATACGGGCGCGTTTATTTAAATAAATTCTGTATTAATTTCACTCGTCATGCTAATCTCTTCTCGTTTTTGCAGCACTCGACTTTTAATAGAGTACCTGGACTGATGGGGATGAGATTAATATCCCTAAAAGGGTATATTAAAATTTAATGAGCGCGGAGCGGAGAGGTTTTATTATTAAATTTTCCGTGCGCTAATGAACTCTCCTTGGTCGGGCAAAATTTTCATATTATCAAAACTTGGCTATCGAAAGTAAAAAATTGAAAATGTAATGAAGTCGGAACTCGGTGATTCTTCAAATTAATATTACGCCGGAGCACCGGAACGCTTCATTAGCTCTAGACGTCTCGCGACGTTTTATTTTTAAAGACGACGACGCCACAAGAAAAAAGCGTTCGAAAAATAGTTATTATACGACGCATAAATTACCGACGTATGACAGAATTATTAGTTGGAAACATGAACCTCAAATAAATTTCGTTCGGGAGTATGCAAGGACTAAAGACGTCTTCCTGCGTGAAGCTCCGGGGCTTTGGCCCTGCATACCAAGCAGAGCAGCCGCCCTCTTACGACCCGAACGTATTAATTAGTTGGAGATTTGGAAAAACTAACGTGCGTTTTCCCCCGGTACTCCTAAATTCTACCCGTTTCGGTTGTAAAGTGGGCCGTTGGATTTCTACTAATTCAAAAGGTTCACGGGGTTTATCGACTGTAAAATTCGTTTGTTTCTCGCTTTGTATTTTTTTTTTATTTTATGGATCCGGTCCTGGCGAATTCCTTCGATGTTTTTAGTTTTCTTGAGAATATTAGTTTCATTGTTAAAAGCTTCCTTTTTTAAATTGCCCAATTACTGGAATGAATTGAAACAATCCTCTTTATTTTTTTGAGGAAAGCTGCTCAAGACTGTTAGTAAGTATTTTGTGTTACTACTGAAACTTGTAAATTTCAATTTCGCTTATCATTTTTATTTCAGTGTTTAAGAATGCCAACCCAAAATGAATAATATGGAATTCGATCGACTTTAATAGTGTTTAGTAAGATATGATCGAGTATAGTGTGATCCAAAAAGGTTGAGGATAGTTTGAATTTACCGCTACTTTAAATTAATGTCATTTTTACAATGACCCTCTTCAAAGAGATGAGAATCTTGCTCCTTGTTTGCTAAAATGATTCTTTTACTTTACTAAAGTCAACAGTATTAGTTTTAGGAACACTCACTTGCATGTTATCTTAATTGTTAATGTTAATTTTACAAGGCTTTTAATTGCAATCGAAATTCACGAAACACACTATTAAATGAGTCATTTCTTGTCAAGTTATTGTGCAGGATGGCCATTTTAAATCGTGACCCCTGAACATTTTAGAATAAGCAACCCATTAGTCAAATCGGAAATAACTTCGCCTTTACATAATGTACTAAAAACACGGAAGTAGGACTTGTTGCCTATTTTCTAATTTTAAAGGGCCACGATGTGAATTGGGCACCTTATGTATGTATATGGAAAATAGTAAGGGTCCTAATATTAGTCAAAATTTTCCCTTCGCTTGGGATCTACCACCGTAATACAGTACATTAGTTTGATATGAACGTGATGGTTATCTGATTCCTTACTTTTTATTAATACAGAAACAAGAAGAGCGATGTTTTCATATTAAATTCGGCCTAATACAAGGTCCGGCAATCAAACCTGACGGTTTTAGTTTGAGTGCCACCCAAGGTAGGAGCAAGGGATCCAGGGATCCAAAAGCGAACGATCCGGAGATCGGAATTTCCGGTTTAAAACGATATAAAAAGGGGATGCTTTTCACAAGAGATATCATTTCATTTCATTTATTCACGTCATAGGTACAGTCCCTTACACTGCAAATTGACTACGCCAAAAAAGAACTAAATCTATCAACAAACGTAAACAAATAACGTACGTAGAGCAGATATCGCTATCAAATTTGATTTTGAATATACACAGAGAATTCTTCAAGAGAGTAAAATGTGCCTTCGACCAGGAAGTCTTTTTACACTAGTTGCAATTATATACTTTTGTAAGGAATCGGCAATTCCCTACATCATTAAGCTCATTACGTAAATTTAATTTGATACAACATCGCCTACGCGACCGCGAAAAAATTCATTCACCTGAAAAATTAAGTAAACTAGCTTTATCAAAGGCTTTATCGACATGACTCAGGACTGAGCGTTAAAATAGAACTACATTCTGAGAATTTCAATTGCATATTGCATTACCAAGCAGTCGCCGAGTTGACTCATCAAAAAACCGCATTAAGTAAACGTAACCAAAAGCGAACGATCCAGGGATCGGGATTTCTGGTTTAAAACGATATAAAAAGGAGAAGAGAGAGATCACTCAGCCAGTAGTTGTGTGGTCGTATACATCGTTCCCAGAGTCCGACGGCGAAATTAATATTCAATGTCTTAGTGTGTGAACAAATTCCGAAAATCCGTCCGTCTTTCTGTATCTAGTACAGACCCGCGAACCTAAAATGCACCTTCTACACGCATATTTCACTCTTAAAACCTACGGTACAAGGCTCACAGAATTATCAAGTTGTAGTTATCAAGCTGCGCACGACTATACCATGGTTTGGGTGAGAAAACGTTCCTCACGCTTTAATAATTGGTAGCACTACCAGGCAGCGGTAAATCGCATACCTCGCTCTTAAAACCTATGGTACAAGGCTCACAGAACTATCAAGTTGTAGTTATTAAGCTGCGCACGACTATACCATGGTTTAGGTGAGAAAACGTTCCTCACGCTTTAATAATTGGTACGTAGCATTACCAGGCAGCGGTAAATTCAAACGCAAAAATTTGTGCAGACCTAGATAAAAGCTCTAAGGTGATGCTCAGTTAAATGCAAACTGAAACACCAAAAAGAATCAAACTTTGACGCCACTTCACTTTAATAGTTGGTAGCACCGCAAACCGGTGGTAAATTTAAACTCAAAATGTTGCGTAAACTGAAATTATTTAAAAATAAAATAAAATTTTGCCGCCACTTTACTAATTATAGTAAAGTAATTGTAACAGTTGGTAGCACTACTCGGGGCGGTAAATTCAAACTCAAAATCTTGTGTAGTCCTGGAAGAAGGCCCAAAAAATTCAAATTTTGCCGCCACTTCACTGATAGCTTTCATAGTTGGTAGGACTACAAGGAAGTGGTAAATTTAAACTCAAAATTTAGACAAAGATTTAGAAAAATTGAGCTAGCTAGCTCGTAGTGCCACCAACTATTGAATTTTTTGAGCTTTTTTCCAGGACCACGCAAGATTTTGGGTTTGAATTTACCACCCCAAGTAGTGCAACCAACTGTTGCAATTACTACACTACACTAATTGCAATTACTTTATTGTAATTATTAAAGTGGCGGTTATCGACAAACTGAAATTATTAAAAAAAAAATCACTTCACTTATTACAAGATTGCAATTAGTTTAGTGTAACAATTGTAATAGTTGGTAGCACTACCGGATAGCGGTAAATTCAAACTCAAAATTTTGTGTAGACCTAGAAAGGGGCTCTGGGGTGGTGCCCAGTTATTACAGTTACAAACTGAAAGTATTATAAAAATTCAAATTTTGCCGCCACTTCGCTGATTGCTACTACTTTCATACATAGTTGGTAGCACTACTAGGCGGTGGTAAATTTGAACTCAAAATTTCGTGTAGACCGAGAAGAAAGAGCTAGGGGGTGGTTCCCAGTTATACGCAAAATGAAATCAACAAAAAAATCAAATCTTGCTGCCACTTCACTAATTGCAATTAGCGTAGTAGTTGTAATAGTTGGTAGCACTGTCTGGTGCGGTAAGTTCAAACTGCAAATTTTGTGTATACCTGGTAAAAGACTCTATAGGACGGTTCCCAAACTGACACCATTAAAAAAATCAAATCTCATTGATTGCAACTAATTTAATAATTGACAGCACTGCAAGACGGCGGTAAATTCAAATTCAAAATCTTGAACAAAAAGTTTTATGTGGTGCGTTATCCGCTATAAGTTAATGAAGTTTCCATTGACCCTACTTTACTGGGACTTTCATTTATTTAAAGTTTCTTTTTATTAATCAGCAAATTTTCAATTGCTTTTTTTTACATTACACTTATTGCACCAAACAATTAATTCTGTAACTCTGTAAAGAATATAGTAAGCTCAATAATATCAATAAATTGCAATAAAACTTTTAATGACATGCGTATAGGCAACCAAACTAACACTTGTAACACTTGTAACACTTGTAACACTTGTAACACTTGTAACACTTGTAACAGTTGTAACACTTGTAACAGTTGTATTTTTCTTGCCTAACCCAATTACCACCATTCACCTTGAATCTAAGCTGAGTTCGTTTACTCACACGGTGCGGGGATGGAGTAAAATTAGAGTGAGAGCGAATAAGTTTTAATACAAGTAAGAGCGAGACAAACGTGCGAAAAGAGTAAATCTAGACCCCTCTCTGTATGTGATTAGAATGCTGAAAAAGCATTGGTTGCTTGGATCCACGTGTAGAGTCCCCGTTTAATAAATTTCATTCATAGTAATATATTCCGTTGAAAATGATGTATTTTCGAAGAGACTGAGTAATTTTATCTACATTTAAGCTGATGTTCTGCACCGCGTCAAATGACTATCAATTTTCTCGTCGATATTTATTAGGTAGGCATACACCAGCATTCAATCATGCCATTCTTTCCTTCGACAATCTTTCCCTTCAAGAAATTGAAACGAAACAAATCCTGTTCTAACCCACTAACACAAACTGAATCTTGGAAATGACCGACACGATAAATACTTAGCTTCGAAGCTAAATATTTATCGTGTCGGTCAGGAACATTGGAACATCCCTAACATGATTTTTGAAGGAAGTAAGAATGTTGGCTAGTCATCTCGTACTTCACTAACATACGTTCTTTCCTTCGCGATTGCACTTTCCTGCGGGAATGAACGCTCGTGTATGCTTAGCTATTGTTATAATTCGTCGAGCCAACTTGTCTCTTTGTACCCGTTCAGCAATTTTCTTTTTTCAACTTCCTCTGGTTTCAGCACTTTTCCTGCAACGACTTCATCTACGCCCTTCTCTTCAAGAATAATTGTAAAGCACCACTTCCACATTTGAAAGTCCTTCTGGCCTTTTAGTTTCTTAATTTGAGCAAGATTCCTGTTCGAGGTAATCTTTATATAACATCAGATGTCCATGGAATTTCTCTTTATATGTCTTCTAATATTAATCACAGATTGTAAATTCGTTGTATGGAATCTTTTGTATTTCCCCCATTTCTTCTGGTCCATCTTGCTACTGTGTACTGTATTTGGGTTCCAAATTTTCCAGGACTTTTTCTGGACTAGACATCATCAGCCCATCATCAACGTATAATGCAAGATAAAGTCTATGACCATCTTTCCAACCAACGTA